>JBCNYG010000025.1:29290200-29305444 GCA_039654305.1 Porochilus rendahli
ACAGGCAGAGCTGAAGTGGGCATCTGAAAAAACTGCCTTTCTCCTTGCTATCGCTTTGGCGAAGCGTGTAGGAGAGAAACATGCTCTGTCCATAAGCGAGTCATGCGTGAGGTGGAACTCAGACAGCTCGGGGGTTACCCCGTGACCGAAAGCAGCCTTTTCTGCCTAAGGTTCTGTCATCTTCAAACCTCAACAGACCTATCCACCTGGCACAGTTTGTCCCCCAAAAGGGGAAGACAAGCTAAAACTGTTATGCCCCGTGAGGGCCCTTAAGGCCTACATAGTGGCGACCGCAGGCGTAAGGCGGTCGGACCAACTCTTTCTCTATTACGGTGGTCCTAGGAAGGGCTGTGCCCTTTCATGGTCGTGGATACCACCATCCGTGCCTACAAAGCGGTGGCCACCCCCCGCCATAAGGGGTGAGGTGCCACTCTACTAGGGCTGTCTCAATATCATGGGCAGCCATGCGTGGTATGCCACTGGAAGACATCTGCCATGCAGCGTTATGGGCGTCGCCAAATACCTTGTGAGATTCTATCGGGTGAATGTTGGCACTCCCCACCCATTGGGCGTGGTTTTGTTGCCTGACTCCACATTCCCTTAGTACGGTGCGTATCAGAGTTCTTCGTGACCTTGTTGTCATAGGCCATCCAGTGCTGAAGCACCGCCTCAGGCGGTCAGTAAGGATGAAATAGAACGAAACTTACGTATGTAACTACGGTTCTATGAATCCTGGATGACCGCTAGAGCGTTCTGTCACTCAGAATCCTTGTGCTCTCGCGAGAAGATTCTGCAGGAACAGACCCTCTGACACCACCGGAAGATATAGGCTGACCCAGGGTCATCAGATGTCACGTGTGACTTTGTTGGTATAAACACTCGACCTGCGCATGCGCAAGACGGACACATCCAATGCTGAAGCACCGCCTCTGGCGGTCATCCAGGATTCATAGAACCATAGTTACATACGTAACTTTTGATTTAGGTTCTTGGTGCTATAAAACATTTATTAATAGATTTGTAAAAGCAAACTGAGCAGAACCTTTACACCAGTAACTTTTTAACTCCTCGTTCACTATTTTTTCTTTTTCTTTTACTCACTCTTACACTGGACAAGAAGAAAATACGTTTAGTCTATTTATTCCCAGGTAGTAAAATCATTATTGTGCAGTGTTATGGACAGAAGACACGATACTTGCTCCAGTATTTTGTTGTGTTGTGTGTGTTGTTGTGAATATACTATCAAAGAACAGTACAAGAATTTATTGGTAAGGTTTGAACTGCTTACAAACACTACTTTAGGGATCAAGATAAAACTTGGGCTCCACACAGCTGCTGTAGTGTGAATTTTGGCGATGTGAGTGATGAATACGGTGAAAGATTTCACCGAAAAGTCTCAGAGATGGAATAAAGATCTCAGGGCTCTTTCAATCCCAGTATGATGAGAGAAGTGTTTTCATTTTTAATTTTTTCACCCACCCAGTAGCTCGGGAGCAATACGAATGGGTTCCGTCCATCCGTCACACTTTAATTTCCGGACATTTTCACGCGCATTTTCCACGCACTGAAGCTGGATCACTACTATGAGTGCTAGAATGAGTTTGTGTGTGAGTGACCTTGACCTACCTTTCGAGGTCACAGAGGCAAAACTGTATATTAGGCTTCCGGACATTTACTTGCCGTGCGCTGAAGCGGGGGCATTCAAACTTGCTATGCTTGTTCTGTATTGCCGTATTATGTAGTAAAGATAAATAACCCTTTATTACTCTGACACAAAGTATTTCTTGTTGTAATTCCTGCAGCTGTGTCCATCCGGTCTGCATTAACATATCTGAATACAGTAGTCAGGCTGATGATTGGGGTCTACTCAGGGATTCATCTGGTATGTGTGAGAGCAGTGCAGCTTTAACAAAGTGATATGAATGTGAGTCTTTGTATATCTCATAAATGTAATTCATGTTTAATAGGCTTCTCCAGCCTGTCAGATGTTACAGAGATTCTTGGAAGGAGGGCTACTGATCCTTCAGTGATCTGAAGGATGTGGGTTCTTGCCCCAGTACCACCAAGCTGCCCCTCTGGGCCCTTGAGCATGTATCACTTATTCGTTTGCTGAATCGACAATTCCTACCAGGGGCTAGGCAGGGAGACTGGTGCCTATCTCAGCCAACACTGGAGAGCTCCCCAGACCATCACAAGGATGCTCAGTTGTATTAAATGATAAATGTAAGTCAATCTGAATGAGGGTGTCTGACGGATGTTATGAATGTAAATATAAGTATACAGGCTAGTGAATTGATTTGATTTCGAATTTGATGAACTGTAATTATTATAATGCCCGTTTAAGACAAAAATCAGAAACAAAACACTTGGAAATGCAGAAGACCTTTAGAGGAACATTCAGTGATCAGCCATAACATTAGCACCCCCTGGGTGTGAATGTATATGGTCTCATACGCAGCAAGCTGTAACACACTGTTCGGATTCCTTTCCATCCGATCCGGCAGTGACAGGTTCAGTTGTTTGTGCTATAGCAGCTCTTCTGTGGGATCAGACCAGACATACCCTCCTTCACTTCACAAACACAGCACCGAGTCTCGTAGCTCCCATGATCCTCTTCCACTTCACTGCTTCTCCTTCCTTCTACACCTTTGTTAGGGTACTTACACCTGTATGCCAGGACATGCCCCAGAACACCTGCTGTTTTAGACATGAACAGATCCAGTCATTTATCACCACATTGTAAACCTCATCAGAACCACACAGAACCTCACACTTGCTCATTTTTTCCTTCTTCCAACAACTGTTTCTTCACTTCCTATATAATACATCACACCAAATGGTAGCTGGTATGGTAATGACATCATCAATCCAAGTTTTTTTTGTTTTTATGTTCGAAAACTAAAGTTATGATTCCATCTTTTAATACAACAGACTTCATGTTACAAAAGAAAACAACAGAAGGTCCATTATGTAACTTTAGGGTCCAGACTCAGCCTGATTGAGTGTTCTCTTTTCAGTCAGAATGGTGTATATACAAAGCAGTGCTGTTCACTGGCTAAACACAAAGGCTTTTCTATGAGCGATGAGTCACTGGAGTTCGCTGTGATGCAACATCAACACTCTCAGGCTCATACTGTCCTGGTCATAAGGAAGGTTTACCGTTACACACCATTACACTTAAAGCCTGCACAGATTGGTTATAAAACTAAAGGCTGAGGAATCTTGTGTAAATGTTTTTGCCTTTTGTATCAATGAAATTTTGTTGCTTCACAGTGTTTGTTGTATACAGAATGATATACAAATGCAACAAATGTTTACTTCTGGGTCCATACAGTTACTGTCTGACGATGTGCTTCATTCCCCCTCCACCATGTCCGTTAATCAAACAATCACTCAGCAGATATTTGATTGGTAGATAATTTGAGTGCAGCAGGACACTGTGTAGTAGAGATAGTGGTGCTGTAAAGTAAGCCACTCAGTTTTGGCTCAAGAATCTTGTCCATTGAAGAATAAAGGGGGTTCCCAGACAACAGAGATGTGTTAGTATGAAACTGAACACTATGAGCTACAGTAAATGATTTGTAGTAGTGCCTGGTTATTTTATGCCTCTGCACACAACAATAGCTAACTAAATTGTTCTTCATTGAGTGAGACAGCAAAACAGCCCTTTAAGCATTCTCAAGTCATTGCATTCACAAGAATGGAACACACAAGGATGTATTGACCATGACCTTTGACCTCTGACCATTAAAAAGTAATCTGTTCATCTTTGAGTCAAGGTGCGAATTTGTGCAAAGTTTGAAGAAACCCTTTTAAAATGCACTTTTTAATAAGAATGCTCACGGAAATGGCCAAAAGTGTCATACATACCGATGTACAAATGGACAACCCAAAAACCTAATGTCTCTGACCCTGGCTTTAACTCACACAGAGGCATGAAAAGGCAGGCTTGTAAAAGTATTCACCTTTTGGCATTTTTTCCGTTGGTAGGAATGAGGTTGCAAGCAACATTTTGCAAGTGTTGAGGAAATTGACTTCAAGGTGTCTCGAAATTGACTTCAAGGTGTCTTCTGATAAATCAGCCTTTCAATACAGAAACTCAAGAATGCGGCTATTCATGTACTCAGTGGCTACTAAGGGGCATTATAAGCATCAAGGGTTTAGCCCTGATATTATCAAAATCTCGATTTCATCAAAAATGTCACTTGTGTTCTTATTTCTCCCATGACGATTTTTTCTATTATCTTGCCTTACACCCTGGAATTAAAATGGATTTCTATTTACACAAAACACCAACAATGCTGAAGATGCAAAACAGTTGTTTGTGTGAAGGAAACAATAAAAAGTAAGAAATAAACAGAAAACTAGAGTGCACATAACTATTCACCCCAAAAGTCAGTAATTTATACAGCAATATTTTTACAGCTGTAAGTCTCAATGTATGTATCTACAAGCTTGGCAGCTCAAGCCACTGGAATTTTATCCATTTTTCAAAGCAAAACTATTCCAGCTTCTTCAAGAATTTCTTTCATTTCCCTGTATTTAGCACCAGCCATCATTCCCTCATTTCTCACCAGTCTCCTTTCACCTATTACCTATTGTATGGCTTAGAGCGGTTCTATGGACATGACCATATAACCAAATTTTTTCACAATTCTTTTGGAGAGCTTTTTGGTCTTCATGGTGATCTGTTTTTGGATCTGTTTAAATATATATATAAACATTTGTGTGTGTGTGGATATCCATAGATACAAAAACTGGACATAAGTAAATAGACACCCAAAATTTCAGAATAAATTTTTGTTGGTCGAACAAGAGGCTTGCGTCTTGCTGCTCAGCCATAATAGCTCATTTTATTTGTGCTGATTTGGTCTTCTGCGATGTCTGCAGCCATGGAACATGGATTTTTCTCTACTGCTCTCTTCATGGAGTGAAGGCATCTTTCTCATGGTCCAGGTTGACCTGGTCGGGGATCCGTGGTGGTCCTACCTTCACTGTTGAACTTTTTACCCCTCAGCCAGTATAGCTGGAGGGGTATTGTCGTTGTCTTGGCGGCTGGGCGGGCTGGCGGTGTGTAAATAATTTTGTCCCGGCCATTGCCCTGCTCGTGCACAGGCCAGCTTTCTGAAATTTTGCATATGCACTCCCTATGACCTAAACCTGTGCGTGGGGTAGCTAATTTGCATATATGACCTTTGACCTTGGCACATGACCTTGGAACTTGGCAGGCGGTGTGACAATAACTTTATCCTGGCCATTGCTCGGCTCATGCACAGGACAGCTTTTTTGAAATTTTGCATACACACTCCCTATAACCTAAACATGTGTGTGGGGTAGCTCATTTGCATATCCTCTTGAGACCCAACTGTCCCCTTAGAAGGACATCATATTTTTTTCCCACACAATATTTTGTGTATGTCCTAAGGTCCTAACATGAGAACCAATGGGAATTTCTCTTTTGCCAAACTTCCCCTTGTTTGAAGACATTGATCAAGTTTCAAATTAGATTATTTCAAATTGGATGTTTGAGCAGTTTGAAAAAATGAGAAGACACACAACATTAATTTTTGAGTCTCAAGAGGACATGTGACCTTTGACCTTGGTATAGTGACCTTGAACATATTAAGTTTGTCCAGGCCATTTTTGTGTAGGCACTCTCTGAACTAAACCTGTGTGTAGGGTAGCTAATTTGCATATGTGATCTTTGACCTTGGCACCATGAACATATAAAGTTTGTCCTGCGTCCTGGCTGAGAGTTATGATATTGATATTGTATAGAATGGCTATTTTTACCATCGACAGAGGAAAATTCAAATTGTCGGCTATTTGTCGCTTGCTATTTGTCAGGCCAAGTCAGCTCATCCTTTGTTCTTTTAATCTGAGACTACGAATTCTGTACAACAATCTTGGTGACTGATGTACAGTTGACCAGCTTGCAGTGCATTTCATGAGGTGGACTATTTATTTTATGGTACTTAACATAAACAATATTCAGCGAATTCCTTTTGAATAGTGTTAAGGTGTCCTTGTAGGATGTTGCTTGGATCCTGTCTTATTACAGATTTATTCGCTATTTTAGTTAGAGCCTTCCAACGTTCATAAATACTTTTGAAGAGAAGTAATAGACCCTTTCTTTTTTCTTGTATGTATTTTTTTCTTTATGAAATTCCTTTCCCTTTTCTGTTGATGTGCGGGCACTTTTGCTCCAGCAAGGCTCTTCAGACTGTACTGCTTGCTGTACAGCTCTTAACTCAGTTGTCAGCTCAACCTCTTCTTTTTATTCTATGACAGCCTTTTTACTTGATTTTGATGATTGTGACATTTTAGGTTGTCTGAAAAAATTACCAACAAATATTTGCAAAATTTAAATAGGCTAAAACTAACCCAGGTCACTGCCTTTCAAATATCCTTTCAAGACAATTAAATATTAAATCTTAAAATATGGAATTTATTGTGGCTGACAAAGTTCTTACAATGAAAGTCAAATCAAGAAAAATTAAACCATAAATAGAAAATACATCCCTCCAAACTTCAATTAAATGTACACAAAACTTACTTAAGTGTACACTAAATGCTTCCTTATTTTACAATGAGAATTACCCTTCTTCAGTTACAGTGGTCACCAATAAACCAAGTAACAATAATCAATTACATCTACGCCCCTTTATATCTTGTAAAATGCTGTTATTGCTATTGGGCTACACAAAGTCCTTTAGCAGTGTTTTCAATCCTTGTGTCACTCCTCAGAACACAAACTTAAGTGTCTGGCTTATGGGCGTCTTTAAAAAAAACTGATTAACTTGTGTCCTTAATGCTGAACAGTAGCTTATCTGTATTTCCCGTTGTGATGAGTTAACAGGCGCGAGCAGATCAGGGAAAGTCCAGGCAAACCGCCTCCCTCCAGGAAATAGACAACATCGTAGTCCTTCTGTTACTGATGAATTTATTCATCTGAACGGCAGTTCACTTAACATCATGGTCATCAAATCCACCGTCAGAGTTCAAAATATATGACGGTGTATAAATATACATATTCATACTGAACACAAACTTACTACAAATATGCACAATGAAACATGACCGAAATAAATATACCTCGCTGGCTTCACACAACCAAAGAGGGAATGAATCCGCTGGAACGAAAGTAAATCTTCCAAAAAAAAATAAAAAATTGGTGGGTGGTGATAGATGTAACCTCTTCTAAACCTTTAAGCGGTGCACAATGCCTTTGTGCTGCACATTGTATTCTTGGAGGACGGTTGCCGCAACTAAAACGTCCCCTGTGCAACATAACACTGAACAATGGTTCCCCTGTGGTGTAACTTACAAAACAAATCCATCTTCATAAGAAATATTATAAAATATATGTAAACAAAAACACATCAATAATGACACAAATTATATTTATGGCAGTTAAACAGACAGATCCATGGGATTAAGAGGATTTACCTGTACATGTGAACATGTGTACACATATATAGTGTACCGAAATGTTCCTCAAGGCACGACAGATGTGTTTGTAAATACTGAAAAGGTGAATGTGTGGTAGAGCTTATAGAGTTCCTAGATAATGTACGACTAACAGGCATTGATGAAAGTCGTCTTTGTTGTGTTTTTATTTTTTTGGACGTTTCCATTTCATCCGTCGGGCAGCAGGTCTCTGAAGGAACTAAAGCTAAAACTACGACCTGTGGATCCCAGAGCTGCATTGGAATGAATTCTGGGAATTTTCTCCATCAGTCTGGAGATGCCACGTCTTCGAAAGGAAGGAGGTGATTTGTCCATTTGTTGATTGATTCCTGTATAAAGGGCATGAAACACACTAGCTGTTTCTTCCCAGCCGTCACGAACAGAAATCTCATGTAGAGGAAGTTTGAGAGCATGTGATAAACTCTCGGCTTCCTCTACCGACACCATCCTGTCAAACTCCAGGTCTTTCTTATTAGCCACGATGATGATGGGTGGAGGATCAGAAGAGCTTCTTCTGCTAAGGATGTGGTTCACCAGGAAACACAGACGCATGACTTCATTGAAGCTACAGCGGTCAGTGACCGAGTAAACTACCAGGAAACCGTCAGCCCATTTAATTTTCTCCTCCATCAGCAGCGCTTCTTCCTCCTGCATAGGAACAAAACAGTAATAAGAATGAGGTTAAGGGTACCGATCACTCACACTGATCATGTTGATTCAGTGGATCTCATACACACTTGGAGAAACTGTTCTTGTGATGAACAGGGATAAAACCCAGCATACAACTCTTTCCCTGTCCACACTGACACCTCTCCCACTGAACAAAGCTCTGGTCAGGCCTCCTCATTTCCACACATGCTAATTGGTGGATAAATGCTAGCTTGGCAGTAGATCTTTGAGCTATGGTGGTCTCCAGAACTGAAGTGCTAGTCCATAGTAATAGACGGAGGCTGGCATTATAGCCGTTCTCTGCCTCACACTAGAGACTAGCAGCACACATTCAAAACAAAAAGTAACACACAAGTTTCCCTCATATGACTGAGAAACCAGCACTGACACCATAAGACTAAAGGATTCTGAAAACCCGACCATCACCCCCAGATGTGTTTTTTCCACAAACTGATGCCACAGTGCTTCGAGCATACAGCTGTACAAGTTTCAATTTCATTTTACTAGAACCAAGAGGGGTGGCATGCTGATGTACTGGTTAGTATGTCCGCCTCACAGCAACAAGAGAATGGGTTTGATACCCGGGTTCGGAGAGGACGTTTCTGTGTGACTAGTGTTAGTTTTCTCTGGGTTCTCCAGTTTCCTCTAGCAGTCCAAAGACATGTACATTAGGCTAAGTGGCTGTTCCAAATTACCCCTAGGTGTGAGAGTAAATGATTGCATGTGTGCCCCTCTTTCACCCGGGGTTGGCTGAGATAGGCTCCAGACTTCATGTGAGCTTAATAAAGGATAAAGAAATAAACAAATGAATAAATGAATGGACGGAACCAAAAGTCCAAACCCGGTCCAGCATCACAACCTTGATTAATAGCTTGCTACTGGGTACTGTCCCAATCATTGGGTGTTACTGGGCACCATGCACCATATGCACAGGTCTGAACTTTTTACCCGAAGACCAACATCTGGAACCAATCGTCCACTCTGTCATGTATCTGGTGATGGGGCAGGGTTTGAATCCAGTGGAGGCTTTGATTTTATCTGGTTCATACGACATACTTTTTAGAGTTATCAGATTGATGTACATGATTTGGTTTAACAAGAACTGCACATGTTACTTAAACATGGGAATAAGATAAATGTGGCAACTTGTAAAGGAAGCTAGGGCTAAAAAAAATAACTGCACAACTGTAAGAGAGATTCATATCCTGTTTGATTTTGAATTCATATTCATCCTGATGGATTGTTTTCATAGCCATTAAAAAGCAGAACAGAATTCTGTTTTTCTGTTATCAGTAATTATGTTATTTTTCATATGATTGTTGTTCATTTCTGAAAACCTGTCTTGTTTTGTATGAAACCATAGTAAGTGAAAAATTCCTTAACAAGGTAAAAAGTCTAATTTCAGATGTGACTCTTTACCCCAATATATAATAATTTAATCTCTGCACCCGCAAGAAGGTTACATCAATGGTATACTCACCCACCCCAGTAAAAAAAAGCAATTACAGATCAATAGTTGATCCAGCCAGATGGAAGCAATGGAAGAAGAGATGAAAGCTTGTGGGGGTACTATAACTTGGATCTAGGTCTCTGGGGCAACAGTACGGATGAAGAGGTGTGTGTTTACTTGTCAAAAATTCTAAAAAGAGGGGGTGGGGGCTATAAAGTCTCTCAGCCTCAGGGGCCTAATGGCAGGTTAATGTGGGCCTGTTGCTGAGGTACTAAGGGCTGTATGACAAAAATGGATGCAGACGATTATCCACCACTCCTGCTGCCCAGGTCACGATTCTCTCAAAATCAGCTCAATGTCTCAAAGTTCTGAAAGACCAGGACAAAATTCTCTTGCAGTGGGTGAAATACAGTGCTCTGTATTTCTCAATTAGCATGCAGCCAGCCAATAACAAAGATGAATACAGAGAGTTATAAATAGATGAATACAGAGACGTAAACAGAGAGGTATAGAAAGCCTTATAAAGAAAAGTATAAAGAGATGAATACAGAGACATAAATAGAGAAGTATACAGAGATGTATAAAGAGAGGTATACGGGGATGTACAAAGAGACATACAAAAAGAGGTATAGAGATGAATAAAGAGATGAATACTGAGACCTAAACTGAGATGTATACAGAGAGGTATAAAGAGATGAATACAGAGACGTACAAAGAGACGTATACAAAGAGGTATAAAGAGATGAATACAGAGACGAATCCAGAGAGGTATACCGAGAGGGTTAAAGAGACGTACACAGAAAGGTATAAAAAGACGAATACGAAGACGTATAAAGAGACGTACACGGAGATGTACAAAGACACGTATACAGAGAGGTAAACAGAGGGGTATACAAAAAGGTATATAAAGATGTAAAAAGAGACATATACGGAGACCTACAAAGAGATGTATACAGAGAGGTATACAGAGATGAATACAGAGACGTAAACCGAGACGAAGACAGAGAGGTATACAGAAAGGTATAAAGAGACGTACAAGGAGATGTACAAAGAGACATATACAAAGAGGTATAAAGAGGTGAATAGAGGTGTAAACAGAGTGGTATACAGAGACGTATCAGGAGACGTACAAAGACATAAACAGAGAGGTATAGAGAGATAAATACAGCAACAAAACAGTTGGGCATATAGAGAGGTATAAAGAGACATACACTGAGACATACAAAGAGACGTATACAGAGAGGTATAAAGAGATGAATAGAGACCTAAACAGAGAGGTATACAGAGACGTATCAAAGTAGTAAGCAATGGTTATGTCTGCCTCACAGAATAAAGGTCCTCGGTTCGATTCCCCGGCTCGTGGCGTCTCAGAGAGTTTGCTTGTTCTCCCTGTGCTTGTGTGGGTTTTTTTCCGGGCACTCCGCTTTCCTCCCACATTCCAAAAACATGCTCATTAGTGGTTACAAATCACCCCTAGGTGTGAATGTGTGTGTGTTGGCCATGTTATGGCCTGGTGAGCTATCCAGGATGTAGTGCACACCAGTGTATAAGTAACACACCCCTTATATGACATCGGCAGCAGATCATCTGTGCCGCCGTTATCAGAAGTGGATGTTGATGTGTGGATGTGTGATACTTCAGAAGAAACAATGTCTCATTTCTTTTAAAACACAATTCCTCAGTTCCACACTCCTCACATCGTTTCCTTGTGTCTCTCCATGTTTCCTCAGTGAGAGGAGCTATAGCACAGGAATGATTCACTACAGAAGGAAACGATGATGCAGTTTGAGGGTTTTGGGATGTGCCCACTACACACAGATTTCTTCACTTCCATACTGAAAAACGCTGACAGCTTCTCACCCAGGAGGATGTATTGAATGCACTGGAAAAGTCAAAAAATATAACCCTCACAGTGCTCACTGGCTGGTCCAGGTGAGCATAGACACAGTTAAGCAAGTAGATGAATGTGTCCTTGACTCCGTGATGGAGCTGGTTAGCGAACGGAAGGGGGTCCAAATGTGGTCTAACCATGGGTCAGATTTGATTCAGGATGAGTCTCTCGAGGGTCTTCATGACATGTGAAGTGAGTGCCATGGTTCCATAATCCTGTGGGCCACTGGGATGTGGTACTGGAACCCTCTGCAGACTCGGGCTCATCATGATGATGTAATGTAACACCATTCGGTCCTGCTGCCTGGCCTGAGTGGAGTCTTTCAGCTGTCTCTGAACCTGGTCATAGGTGAAGTTGACAAGTGGGGAAGGGGTTCAAAAACAAGACGGAGGGAGAGAGAGTGGTGTGGCAGGGGTTTACGGCTTGCTCCTGACAAGTTAGGGTCAAGTAGAGGGGTGAACAGTAGCCACAGTGTTGAATCTGTTAAAAAAGCAAAATCAGCTCGTTGACCCTGTCTTCACCACCCTTAGCTCCTCTGCTGTCAGATGGCCTGAAATTAGTGATGTTTTTTCATACCACTCCAAACCTCTCTTATGTTGTTCTGCTGGAGTTTCCACTTCCACTCTCCTAACTGTTTGGACAGTCCATATACTGCACAAAGTTTGTTAGTGTAGTGTCCATGGTTGAAGTTACCCGAGATCACAATGAAAGCACTCGGGTGCTGAGTCTGTAACTGGGCTATGGTAGCATGAACAGTGTCATATACAGCAGTCGGATTGGAAGAAAGAGGAAACTAAACAGCAACCAATGTGACGTGGGAAAATTCCAGAGGTAATTAATATGGTGTGAGTCCGACAGCACACAGTTCAATGTCCGGTCCACAACATTTATGTGAGCGGGGTTACACCAGTGGTTTTTGACGAGAATGGCAAGCCCCTTTCCACTTACTGCTTGCAGTTCAGTCTCTGTCGGCCCATACAGTATGAAAGGCCACAAAGGATGCGTTGTCATCAGGAGTATCCTGATGCAGCCATGTCTCCATGAAGCACATGAACTACCCTCCTGATACTCCTCCCTCTGACACCAGGCAAATGCTTTCAGCTCATCCATCTTATTCGCCAGTGATCTCATGTTCCCCATTTTAATACATAGGAGACATGGCTTACACCTTCTCCTCTCCGTAAGCCTCCGCTATTTCACAGTCTCCCTCCATCTCCTCTTCTGACCTCCAACTCTGCGTACACAATGTGTTTTCCTCCAGATTTCAGCCACTATGTCTGTAGGTCTGGCAGCCAAGCCAGGCGGCATCAGAACAATCAGCTGCGCTGTGGTCTCAACTTTCTATGAAAGTAAAGGTCCCACTGCGATAAAAAGCACAAAAAACTCTTAACACCCATATATTTGAGAGGGCAGATACTTAGACACAATTAAAATAAGTATGAAGAAAAAGGTCAGAAAGTCAGAAAAAAGTTAAATAGTACAGAAAAGGGCAACTGAAACAGACACCATGTGAGTTAACGGATGTGCACTAAAAGAAGTGCAATCTAAGAAAAGCGCTGTCTGGATATCCACACTAAAACAGCTGCCACCTTCAGCAATCAAGAACAGATGTATAAACACTGACTCCATCAGGCATCAAAAACGCTGCACGGTGCAGACCTGATCAGCGATGAAGAGAACGGACGACCCTTACCACACTTACCTTACGTACTACATGGAAGAGGACCAGGTGAGGGTTGATCCAGCCAAATGGAAGCATACAAGTGAAGATGAAAGCTTGCACTACAACTTGGATCTGGGTCTCTGGGGCACCAGTACGAATGAAGAGGTGTGTGTTTACTTGTCAATACTTCTAAAAAGGGAGGGGGTGGGGGCTATAAAGTCTCTCAGCCTCAGGGGCCTAATGGCAGGTTAATGTGGGCCTGATGTTCAGGTACTACTGGCTGTATGACTGAAAATGGATGCAGAAGATTATCCACCACTCCTGCTGCCCAGGTCGGCATTCTTTCAAAATCCGCTCAAGGTCTCAAAGTTCTGAAAGACCAGGGGCCTCACGTACAAAGACTTGCATGGAATTCCTACTGGAAAATGGTGTACCCTTAAATCCAGAAAATGTCATAAGCACAAAAAAATTCAGATGTATGAATCTGTGCGTATACTTGAATCCAAGCACATTTCTTTTGAACATCCCAATCAATGTGGAATTGAGTGCACATGTTGGAGTACCCGATCCCTCCCTGTCCATGCCCCATTTAAATATGCAAATCATATACAAATGCACCCTGCATTCCCCTTTTGCAGAATCAGAAAACCCTCACAATATGAGTAAGACAGGGGAAAAAGCAAAATTTCACTGTCCTCTGGCATTAACAACAAACGCAAGAGGTCTCAGTGGGAGAGTGTATGTGAGGCTGTCAATGCTGTGGGGTTGGAAAGGCGTACACACATGCGGAGTTAAAAAAGAAGTGGTCAGACTTAAAGGTGGCTGTTAAGCGGAGGACGGCTACCCACCACCAAAGACTGGCCCAATAAGGCAGGGGGACAGGAGAGGAGGACCTCACCCAGTTTGAGCAGAGGGTTGCTGCAATCATAGGTGACACCGCTCTTTCAGGGGTGGTGGGAGCGCATGTGGTGACTCCGATTACCCCCAAGATATATATGTTCATATTTGTAAATCGCACGGGGGAATACCCTGCTCACAGCCATGTTAGATAAAGGTTCATGCGTGCATGCTATTTGGTTTGACAAATTTAAACTTGCCAGTACAAGAAAGAGGATATCCAAGGCTGACTGATGTTTAATTACGATTTTTTTTTTTAACATACAATGAGACAGAGGACACGCAGCCACAGCCACGTGCCACAGGCTCGTGGGATTTCTCCACCAGCTCCAGTGTCTCCGGCATCAGTGTGCCCAAACCACCAGCTGCCGATGCCCGCCCAACTGGCTGTGTCATCACCCGCGCTGTGCTGGAGTCACAAGAGAAAATAGTAAGAGCAATCGGCAGCATAAATGACCGCCTGGATCAGCTGATAAGCGTCCTCACAAATGTCAGTGACTCAATAAATGCATAGGTGAATAAGTGTGTCCTTGCCTCTTTGATATGGCTGAAATCAATCACCCATCGCGCACAGTGCCAGGTTGTCTGACTGCATTCCTCTCCTCAGAAGTTCTCTCAGAAGTTCTCTTACATGGCCACCATCACTGGTGGGATAATGAAACAGCCAATTCAATTCAATTCAATTCAGTTTTATTTGTATAGCACTTTTTACAAGTGACATTGTCACAAAGCAGCTTAACATACATGTTAATTTAAGGAGGAATCTAAAAATTTCTCTACAACCCCCTACATATCCCTAATGAGCAAGCCCACGGCGACAGTAGCAAGGAAAAACTCCATAAGTTGACACAAGGAAGAAACCTTGAGAGGAACCAGGCTCAAAAGGGAAATCTTCATCCAGTAGTCCGGTTGGTTATACCACAACTGTAAGTCCTAAATAATTGCAGCAAGACAGTTTATATCATCAGCAGTAGTCTTCACAGTCGCTGAGTGCAGAGGGTGGGGGGTTAGTTAGTTATTCTTATAACAGTGTAATGGTAAAAGAAGAGTTTATTAGTGCTGGGTGCAAGCAGGGACTCCAGCAAGACTAACTATGGCAGCATAACTAAAAACTGAGGGCACCCGAAAACGTTGGGCAATCAGCCATTCCACTGTCAACGGACCTGGGTGAGCATGTAGAGTGAGGGAGCGACAGCATCCCAAC
>JBCNYG010000025.1:29322063-29335034 GCA_039654305.1 Porochilus rendahli
TGTCTCTCTCTCTCTCTCTCTCTCTCTCTCTCTGGCTTGTTTTTTTCCCTCCACTCCTTCCTCAGGGTGGAGTAACCTTTTTACCTTTCTGGTGTACTGACTGTACACATGAATACTATCTCAGCTAATTTTTTCCCCATTCTTCCTCAAACATGTGTGAGCGAGCGCAGTAAATAAGCACCCGCTCTTATCTGAAGTTGTTTAAGTCCTCCAATCAGAGACCAGATCCCTCCAAGCACTCTCCTGACCTCTTAATTTGAAAGCCTAGTTGATGCTCCCCTGTTCGTAATGATATACAAATCTAGCGGTCGCAATATTTTCTGATAATCAGAATATGTTTTTACACACCTTGTGTCATTGCTGAATAATGGCTGTACGGTCATACACTTGCAGCATTCCAGCACACTCTTGGCATTCACTCTTTCCAAGTATTTGTCTTCAGTAATAATGCTGTGTTTGATTTGTCTTGGAAGTGAGAAGCTGGAAATTGTGGTTACGTCATTTTCAACCTCCACGTGTCCAAGCAACAACGTCGGACAAAAGCATAGGTGCTTTCATGTTTGCTGCTGTTAATGCGTTCTCTATGATAGCAGTCCGCACTAGTCAGAGAGAAACTTTACATTCAACTTCTGTTATTTACACCAATGTAATAAGTTTTGTACTAGGTTTTCTGTAATTTCTATTATTTCATCAGTAGTAAGTAAGTAGTCAGTAGGAAGTAAGTAGCACATAAAACAATAATAAAAATGTAGTCAGCAGCAGACCTGTGGTTAGGAACCGAAACTTGCACCTGATACATTTGCACAAGCTCAACGCACCCTTTTATGTTAGTGTTACAGTGCTGTGAGAAAGTTTTATATCCAGAATCATATCTCGCTATAAGAAGCAGGCGGTTGAGCGCTAACAAACATGTATAAAAACACATGGGCTACAGTCAGTAATTGTAAAATTTGGAAAGTGCACCTTTTCAAAGCTTTTCAGAAACATAATCACTCTTCATATTTAGTCTACTGTATTGTTGGATGTTTACAGTACAAAGCAAATTGCTTGTTACAAATCTGGCTTCGGGGAGCATAGTGGCGTAGTAGTTAGCTTGTCTGTCTTACAGCAAGAAGGTCCTGGTTCAAGTCCCAGGCTTGGCAAGGGCATCAATGTGAGGAGTTTGCATGTTCTCCCCGTGCTTGTGTGGGTTTCCTTTGGGTACTCCGGTTTCCTCCCACAGTCCAAACACATGCACATTAGACTACCTGGCTGTTTCAGATTGCCCCTAGGAGTGAGTGTGAATTGTTGTCTTTTGTTGGCCCTGCGATGGTTTGGTGAGCTGTTTAGGATGTACCCCAGCTTAGCCCAGTGTTGGCTAAAATAGACTCCAGCCTCCCCACAACCCTAATGGGGTTAAGCAGTTCAGCAACTGTGTATGAATATGTGTGTGTGTATATATATATATATATATATGCTTTCTGTGCGTTTTTTCTTGCGTGTTGGGAATTACTGAAAAAACTGTACATTAAATATGCATTGTACCCTGCGGCTAACATTGGGTACATAACACTACATTATTATGATCAACCCACATTACTGCAAGTAGGAATATAATTTGGCCAACAAGATTACGAGCAGTTTAGAAACCGCCATAAACACTCGTGTATATAAACGGCTAAATTTGTATCATGACTACAGTACGATAGCTGCTGGCCCATCATATGCGACTGGCATTCCTCTAAAAAAGTAGATAAAGTGTGGTTGTGTGTGTGTAGTGGTTAGTGAGAGCTTGAGAGCTTTGCATAATTTGTAATGTTTATAAGTAAACCTAAAGTATCTTCAACCCTTAACTGCTGTACAGTCAAGTTGAGGTTGTGATCGTCTTTGCTGATTAGCTAGTTTTTCCACGTAGTAAAGTGTCACCACGTTATCAGGTCATCATTGTTTCCATGTATTAAATCTGACAACTGGAACGTAAGAGATTTCAAAATGAATAAATAAATAACATGTTAAACTATCCAGCTGGGATCTTGCTGTTGTCATAGCCAGAATTGCCTCATATTTGTCAAAGTAAAAAGAAAAAAAAAACCAAAACAAACGACGCATCGGAGTGAGAATGATAAACTTGGTGATGAGTTTCGTAAGTGGTGAAAATGTTGGCGCTGCTTGAACTGCTACATGGCAGTATTTCCAGAAACTGTGAACTACTTCTGTTTGTATTCCTAGCCTGGTGTTTTGCTGTGTTGTCATGCTGAATACTAGCACCAGACATATTTAGTGTAGCTTTATTAATGCAGTGTCAGTAGGAATGAGAAATGAGGCCATAGTGCTGGACTTTGCTTGTAGCTTTGAAGGTGTTGATTAATTGATGAATCTGACACATGCTCCTCCCTTGAAATTAGACTCTGGTTACTTGTTAGTACAGCATGCTGTTTAATGCTTCTGCTCCATTGTGTGACATTTCTACTACACAATATGTTTTAGTATTGTTGCAAAGGCTGTAGAGATGATTCAAGCCTGAAGCCAGTGCTAAAAGGTCGAAGGCAGTGACACGCTTGTACGCACACCCGCACGCATGTGTATTTATAGACACAGTCGTTCGGATGTGACAAATGGTGATGAACGCAGAACTCTTAGATCCTTCCAGCACTTAGTGTTACGTGACATAGCGAAGGTGACGCTTCCCCCGCATTATGAATAATGATTAACTGCAGGCAACCGCCAAGAAGGGCTTGGTGGGGGAAGATATAAATAGACTCTGTCTTTTGTTCGTTCGCTCTCGAATGTGCTAAAGAGGGGGCTGATTCTGGAGGAGGAAGCAATGAGGCATGAAGAATATGGCAGAAAGAGACCCTTTTCTCTGTGTTACTAGCAAACCCACACTAAGACACTTGTCGCTAATCATTTGCATGCACACAACAAGCACGGTCAGATGTGCAGCAATGGTTGACCCGTTACATGCATTTGGATTGAGGTTCTATGCAGCATCCAAGAAATGTGAGCAACAATGAAATGTGTTTAGTGACAGGAAAAGCCATGCAATAGCAAAGCACCCAGCTCATGTTTTACTGCCAGTGTGATGTAAAGGCATCAGTTATCTCGTAAACTGATTAAAGATGGAGCTATTGGACTTTCAGACAGCATGTGGTTTATTACATTGGACATGTGGAACATAACACTGGGGTATATTTTGGGATGATGGGATCCTGTCATCTCAATGAATATGCATAATGAGCTTTTTAAAAATTTTGTTTCGTTTTTTGTTCACCGAAAGATGGCTTTCTTAGCACTTAAAAGGAGCTTGTAGTGTTTTAATGATGGGTTGATCCTGGAAATTAGATAAGCTTTTATTTTAATTGGAGCACGAACCAAGTCTTGCGGTTCTCAATATAAGCAACTCAAGAGTCAATCAATGGGCTTAGTTACTGGTAATGTGGTCGTAATTCTCACTACTCCCTTCGTCAAATTGACTGCAGCTCTAAGTCTTAATTAAAGCACTTCTTCATTTAAGATCAGAGCTTTGGAGTGCAATTTGTGGCTGCACTCTGATTCAGTGGAATAATAATAAATGGGGAAAAGGCCCTGCATCGTGTGCCTAGGTGAGAAAATCCGAGTCATGACTAAAGCGTTGATAACACGCTGGGTACTCAGTCTGTTGGCTGTATACATTTCCATATCACTCAATTTACTCCCAGAGATGCACTCATAGCCAGTGGGGAGATGAGCAGATTGGATAGTCATTCGTAAGTATGCACTGAGATGTTTGTTGATTAACATTGCTGGCTCTAGGGAGCTGGCAGAGCTTGATTTGTGTCATCTCCCGACCAATGATTTGAATTTAGATTGAATGAGACATATTGGCAGGAAATGTGGGCGCCTCGTGTCCCCAGGGTGCACGTTCGCTCTCACACACACACACACACACACACACACACACACACACACACACACATGTATATATGCACATTATATAAAGTAAAAAAATTGGCTCGCTATTTGTCTTTGACAGATGCTGTCATGTGCTTGTACCAGCTATAGCCTTAATGTCCTTAAGTTTCTGAACTGCTAAATCCTGTCTATACCACTATATTGCTCAGTTATAAAGGTTGACAAGCTTTTTAGCCTGGCTCTCAGTATTCATGACATGCCACCCCGCTAAGCACCCAGGTCCCCAGCAGCTCTTATAACTGGAGCACTAATAAAGCTGTCGATTTGGCCTTAGGATGGCCTCCTGATATAGTACAGCGCGTCCTTTCGAAATCCTATTATCAGTGTTGGATTTTTCCTCTTTCCACGCTCAGGACATGGTCCAGGAAATGAGTCATTTCCCTCCTGTTTGGTTATCCAGAACACTGCAAATCGTCTTGGATCTTTTTGGAATACCATCCATCATAATGATGGAACTTTTTCCTCCATTAGCGTCATTATGTTGGTGGAAGAATGTGCTTCAATCATGGAACTCCACAGCAATCCCAGAATGCATTTTGTTGTAGGGAAAAATCTTCAGAAGCAAGGCCACACTTGACAACCATGAAGGACTCTGTGGCCTCTTTTAGCTTCAGTACCCTCTCAACCTCTGTTATCATGTTTACGTGTCTCCGGGTGGTTCTTTAGCCACTCTTGAGAAGGAACCCCTAACTAATTGATGATGGATGTCAACACAGGCAGCGCTACATTTACAAAAGGAGTCAGCCTTTAGGGCACTCATTGTCCTTTTAAAGTCTGCTCAATTAAGAGTGAAAGTGCTTTGAATTCTGGGAATCCAGCACTTTTGGAGATGTCTCTATTCAGTCTGAGAGAAGATGAAGAAGGAAATTAAATGTTTTGGATGAAAATTGGACAAATATCATGCACGACTCTCAATTTGTTGTGTAAGAATAATCCAATGGCACATTAATTTCTAGATTATCTGGAATATTGAATGCTATTACCAATAAAATAATACAATTCCTGTACATCACATGATGATCATGACGAACGGGGATCCGTCATGAAATCATTCGATTTGAAAGCAAGAGCTTTAAAAATGTACTGCATGGAACCTCAGCACCTACTGACAGCTCGTTCTGGGGTGCAGGAAAAATGGGCTGTATAAATTTTGGATGATGAACAGACCCAGGATCTAGTAGTGCCAGTACTGGTCTTTTAGTCTTTCTCCTGATCTCCCAGAGTGACAGCATGGGGGGGATATGGAGGCGAGAGCGAATATAAGTGTTGAGCGTCTGTGAAAAATGAATGGGAGGAAATGACAGAAGCCTGGTGACACACAGCAGGTGATAGACAAGATACTAACAGTCAGTTCCTTCCCATCGTACGCCCGCACCAACTCCCTGCAGTGCAGCAGCCTGCCTGAGCTCATGGGGGCTTCGGATGTTGGAGGGAACCTGCTATTTACTACCTCACGTATCCCTTGCAAACAGGATGTTAGCTGTAACACTGTCTGACCAGGTGGATAGTTTGTGGCAGTGTTGGAATGTGTGAGATTTTTTTTTTAATCATGTTGTGCTAAAATTAGTGCTGTGATTCTCAGCCACATTCGTTTGTGATCATTTATTCATTGATAAAAATACTGCTACATGTGTACATCCGTACAGTACTTTATGTGTAGCTTATACTGTATTACTTATTTATTTATTTATTTATTTATTTTTGTTTATTTATTATTTGGA
Organism: Porochilus rendahli; assembly: GCA_039654305.1. Lineage (NCBI taxonomy): Eukaryota > Metazoa > Chordata > Actinopteri > Siluriformes > Plotosidae > Porochilus > Porochilus rendahli. The sequence goes on from JBCNYG010000025.1 coordinate 29,327,715, forward strand.
TGTACTGTATTATTCTTGCAAGGGAAATATTGGCTCTGCATTTAACCCTCTCCAAAGTGAGTGCAGGCACACACACACACACACACACACACACACTCTGAGCAGTGGGCTGCCTCACACTGCAGTGCCCGGAGAGCAGCTGGGGCAGCCATGAAGGTGGAGGAAGGGAAAGTATAGCCCACTGACTGTATGCTATTCCATTTAATCATTTAATAAAGTTAATCTGTGCAAGATTATAAAAGTTACTGATTGTTACAGTTCATCAGCCATGATTTTCTCACACTTCTCTGTCTGTGTGTATTTTAATACTGACAAGCTACTGGACTGCAGGGTGGAACTTGAGAATGGGTGCCTTTGGCCGTACCCACTTTAAAAGCTTTCAATATGCTGATTAAGGCTAGTGTAAAATGCAGGTTCACCTTGTGCTTGTGTGGGTTTCCTCTGGGTTCTCTGCTTTCTTCCTGCAGTCCAATGAAATGTATGGCATTCTTATAGACTTTTCCATATTGCCCCCGAGTGTGAGTAAGTGATGCGACCGTGGTAAAGTGAATTGGAGGAGTTGGGGTTGGATCTGGTGATGTTTTGTCGATCTAACAGTTTTGGATAAATTTTATTAGATTTCAAAATCCTGGGTTTTTAAGGCTTGCAAAACTTTACTATACTTACAAGTAGTAAGTGTATGATTCATGCATTTATAAGTCAGTGGTGTTTTAACTAATTAGTAATTACTACTTTAACAAGTAATTCTAGTATTTTATGTATACTTTTATAAATGATGAGGTGGAAAGTATTAGTATATTATATTAAAGTATACATAAATATAGTTAAAAGTGTAAGTAGTAAGACATTTTATACATAGTTTTACTTTTAACTATACTTATTTAAACTTTTTGTTTTACTAAAGTTTAATATCCTCTTACCACCTATTAATTTTTGTAAATAGTGAAACATATAAAATAAATAAATAATTCTTTTATTTATTTTCTGAACCACTCAATGCTAATTAGGGTCGCGGGGAGGCGGGCGCCCATCTCATCTGACTCTTGGTGAGGGCGGTGTAGACCCTGGACAGCCCGCCAGGCCATCGCAGGGCAGAAACACGCTGACGGCAGGCAATCCAACGGCCTTCTCCAGCAATGGTTCGTTTACATGCCTCTCACCACAGACAGTGAGAGACCTGGCTGGCCTTTGATAACTCAGTTGGCTGCACTGGAGGGACAGCAGTGACAATTCGGTGATAGTGGGGCTTGAACCTCCAACCTTTGGATCAGTAATCCAGCACCTTAACCACCGAGCCACCACTGTTTCCAGGCAGATCATTTAAATTTGCCTTCAGCTCTAAAGTCTCCCAAAGTACAAAAGCTGCACAGCTATGCATGTGTGTAATGTGAGTAATGTAGCTGCCACAGTTTTGGGTCAAATCTACTGCACAGCTTGGGACATCTCGGAGCTCTTAACCTATCTTCTTATTACTCACGTAATTATTTGATGCTGTCCACATGTTGGGTGTTCTAATGTGATGTATGAAGTTATATTCAGCTCTCTGTGTTAAGTCTGGGTTTAGTAATCCTCAATGAGAAAGTGTGAGTGACTTCATTTTGAACGGTAAATAATTCGCTTCCTGTTTTCAATAGATGAGGGGATTGAGCATTTCTCTGTTCAGGACACAAAATGAATTTTGTTTACTTGCAAGTGTTTGGTTCCTGCAGCTGAATGAGAAGCAGGCAGGAGCAGAAATCAAAGATGGCAAGACTTAGTTTTTTTCCTAGTTACTGAAAGGACCACCACAGATGAATTTTTCGGTCTGGTTTTAATCTCTGTAATATTCTCTGCAAAAGAGTTTGGCTCCAGGGGGAAATTTACAGCTGCGTAGCTACATGTGACTTTCTGCTTGTCATTAAATGTGCGCAAACAAATCTCATCTCTGGACATCTTTTAAAGAGAAGCTTTATTTCTATTACCCTTCAAGTTATTTTGTAAATTGTGTGCTTGGTGTGACCTGGTTTGAACCTGCCATGTTTAGGGTTGTTTAGTGGCATCTGTGGCTATAAATACTGGCCTACTTAACATTGACTTTTCGCGGGTCTAAATTCTGTCGCTCACATGTGTAGGAGGTGGCAACAAGGACAGTGGGAATGTTCCGTCTACCATTTGTTATGAAAATAAACCCAAATGCTTTTATCGATGTCCCATATTGCGGTTAAATCCCTGTAGGGAACTACATTAGGATAGCATTTGGAGGAATAGAAAGAGAAATGTGCTTTTGACAGCATGCTGTGCTGGACCTCACTGAGGGTTGTAACTCTTTCAACTGAGCAGTCAGTATCCGTTTTCTCATCACTGTTTGTCTGTACTCCTGTCCACTGTCACATGCCTCACATATCCAAGAGTTACTGCATTCACCTGCACGGCACAGTTTACGACTTCAAGCGTCTGGGATTCCACACACCATTGACATTAACAAGCTCGGAGTACGTTTCGTTTAGCCCTGCATCCAAATGTTGGTTTGGTTCATAGCATGAAAATCTGCTAAACCATGTTGGCCTGTCACAGTTGTTAGATAATCGCTTAATCACTGATCACAATTATTTCAGCTTATCACCATGAATCAGTGGAAACCACAACAGAGTGGTCACATCAGTTAAATGGTGTTTTATCAATGCAGAGGTGAAAACCATCAATGGACACTTACCCCACGTATTATTTCTGACCTCACTGGTATCTAATAATCAAAAAGTCCATAATGTTTGCATAAAGGTGATAACAGACAAAAAAACAGTGCCAACAAAAATCACGTATGATCACTTCTAGTGTGAACTTGAATGAGTTTTGTTGTGACAACAAGAAAGATCAACTAATGCTAACTGACTTAAAACAGTCTGTATATGTACATCTAACTCAAAGTAATATGCAGAGAAAGACGTGTCAGGAGTTAAATTTTTAATTTATATAATTTTCATTTTCTATTTCAATATTTAAAAAATATATATATTTAAAAGATTATCCTTGGACTTTTACTGGTTAAAAAAATTCCTAGAAATTGCATATCTTTAAAAATGAGATTTCACTGAGAGTAGCAGTAGTTTCTGGGTACTGATCATTACTTAGTACAGACAATGTTATGAAATATGATTCTTGTGTGGCTGGGGGTGTTTAATCAGCTATAATTCCATTTTAAAGCTAAGCATCAATGCTCGGTTACTCCTTTTGTTGCTGTTGGTGGCCAATGAAAATTTTTTGTTGAAGGTCTGAAGGCATGTAGATGCTGAATTCCGAGTGTTACAAGCCCAGTCAAGTTTTAAACAAACCTTATTATAGTTTCCACACACGACATTCCACCATCTGATTTATTTTTTGCCTTTCCTTTCTGAATGCAGGAGCAGTAAACAAGTGTGCTGACAGGCTCTGGGTGCTCCTCCTGAGCATAAGCTGTCAAGTTAATTGCAAGTTTTACAGGAGTGTTGCTGCTGCCTGCCATTAACTTGTGAACTGATCCGTGGTGCCATTGTTTTGATTGGTATCATCCCAGGCAATTAGGGCTAAATTCCCCCTGCCAATTAGATTATTTAATATCCTACTGTTAACTTTAAATAATCACCCTGCGTTTCTCTCCAGCCTGCTTTATGGTCTGGACTCGCTGGTAAATTCATGCCTGGTTAGTTTGTGCCAATAAACTCAGTGGAAGTTGTATTCGTACCTGTTCATGTCTCATTTGTACATGTTTACATGCTGTTGATTATACGTCTGGGTAGACATTGAAATTCTGAAGACTTACAAGAGATTGTAGGAATTTCTAATGAGAACAGATGTTTTTAACACACCCCACCCCACACCCCACCCCAATCATTATTAATGCTGGCATGTGCGTGATTAATTAACTCATTAGCCAGTTCAGGCTTCAGCCGACCTTTCCCTGCTCTGATCTGCGCAATTACGCCTGGATGCCAATAAAGAAACAGATTTTGATATTCTCACATTGTTCAGCTGAGTGACAATTTATAAAGGAATAAAAGTTTCTGGAGCAGTAATGGCATGATGAGCACTGTTCTTTAAAAAGATATTCTCTCAGTTGGTGGTTTGAGGATGGTGCCGGAAGTCTGACATGTTCACCCAACTTTCACCATGGGTGCTTAGTAGATTAAAATCTGGGGACTGTAAAGGTCATAGCATATCATTCTGTCCTTCATATGCATTAAAAATGTAACGAGTCCTCTGTCCTGGTGGCTGGGGGCGGAGTCATCTTGGATGAGACCACACCTGTTAGGATGGAAGTGATTACTTAGGGGTTAAAGATTAATACTTTGGTGTTGATTTAGAGGGAGTCGTTGTCATCTTAACCATATATTTGCACTAGAACATGATCAGTAGAACAGAATCAATTTAAGGACAAGATTTGATTTTCATCCCAGATGTAGAATCATGACGTTACGGCCATGAAAGTCCCAGTCATGAATTATTACTGATCGGAATCGTACGAAACTTTGCAGGGTTGTGCTAAATGGTATGCCCAACAAATCTATGGAGATTTTTTCAAAGTTATTACCGTTACCAGCTATGTAGCCGGATTCGAATGCGTCACAGATATACTTCCAGTGTGTAGCTCAGTTGAGGTTGTTCTTGTTTATGCCTGTATGTAAATTTAGTGTGAGAGCCGGTTTGGTTCACAGGATAAAGTGAAACCATCCTGCCACATCAAATAATAAATAAACGTAAGCCCATGTGCGTTGTAGGGCTAGTCTGGGAAAACATCTTTATTGATTATGCGTAGAATGTGTGTACAAACGTGGTCCCTTATTAGTGTAATTGTAAGAGAAGTGGACGCAGATTATGGCAATAATATGCCTCTCACAGTGTAACCAATCCAAGGTTTCCTTTTCATTTCCCCAGCCGTCTCTACTTCTCTAAAAGGAGCGGTAGTATGTGGCGGATTGTTTTATTAATTCACCGTCGGAGTGGTTGTGTTGGTTTTCTTATGAGCGTTCTAGGGGTCTTTTGTGAAACTAATTGATGCGCTTAATGCAACTGTGCATTCTTGTGTAACATCACAGCAGGAGCCCCAATATGGATCACAATACCAAGAGTATCAGTGTGCAGAGGAGGAGTTGTCTTACATGCTGCTTCTAGGCCTCCCATAGAGACTGCCTGCACACTCCAAACCTAATTAAGGAGAAAGCAGTGTGCCTTACAGCATTCTCCATAATTCATAAAAAAAAAAAAAAATCAGCGAGCCTGCCATGACTCCTGTCGCACCTCAGTACCTGTGTTTGTCTAGGTGACAGGAGGACGGGGCCTTGGAATTAGACACACATTGCTGTGATGTTGTTGGTTGAGGATCAGAGAGGGTGGATATGGTGAAGGCTAGAGTTTGATTGGTGTGTTTGTTGGTGGCAAGCAGCTGTTGTGAGATCAGTGAAGGTTTGTCTCACAGGGGTTGAAGAAGCAGTGCTGAAGAAGCAGGTCACCTTGTGACAAGTTACACGAGAGAGAGAGAGACAGAAAGAGAGACAGAGACACAGAGAGAGAGGACACAAACCCTGAACAGGTGTTACCGTATTGTCTCCTTGTTTGGATGAATTGCATGTGCTGTACAAAGAAACTTGGCTAAATAGTCTACCTCCCTACCAGAAGTCATATTTATTTGCTTGCCAGAGTCTGAGGTTTTGCTTTATGTTTATAATACACAGGTGTATCTTTTTAGCAGTGATGAGTGTTATGAAAAAGTCAAGGTTTTTAGTCTACCGACTTGCTCTAAACAAACAAAAGTTTTTTCAGATGCCCCAAAATTTACCATTTACATTGGGCTGCATGGCCCATGACTTGTACATGTCAGTTTTCCTTGTCAAGCAGAAATTCCTTTAGCTCATAATATTTAAGCGTCAGGCTACTTCAGGGACATGCTAAAGCAGCCATGTGGCTAAAAACAGTGTGCTTGAGTACACACATTTATGAGGTCGAGTACACACACTCATTTAATTACTCGATCTGATTATTGAGTTCGACATCTTACATTTAATAAATGTGCCTGTTTGTGGTCGGTCTTCCAGTCTAACAGATCCTCCCTGAACTCTGGGGTATTTAGTGCGTAAAGAGCAGTCGAGTAGGCTTTTGGAAGTGTCTGGGTGTGTGCAGGAGTTTTGCCAGTGCAGAGTCAGTGTGTATTATTTTGAGGTGGGTGGAACTTCCTTATGCCTTTCACGGACGCTGGTGTCAGGAGGCTCGGATTCCTGTGGTGACCAGCTGTTCCGTACCACCCTTTAAGGAAAACCACAGGAGGTACAGACGAAGCCTTCTAATCATTAACACGTTAATGTAACACAAATACTCCGGGGGGGGTGGTGGTGGTGCAATGAGTAAGAGATTAAATCTGTTGAGAATTGATGACAATTATTAACATTAGTAATTGGGATCCCCTGTTGGTGGTTTAAAATTAGTGTTGCGGTACACAGAACTACAGAGTCGCACTGGGCGCACAGCAGCAGGGGATTTTTATAATACGGCGGTTCAAACGTTGCCCTGAGGCGGCTGCCTGAGAGGGAGAGAGACGTGTGCCGGTAAAAGCCCAATGTCACACTTTTGACTTAAAGAGGAAAAGTGATGGGCTTTTGCGCTGTAATTAATCTCAGCTTTGATTTGTGGTGCCAGTGCACATACGCTGTTCCAGGCAGCAGCTGAGGCCTTTACACGAAATCATTTTAATTGTGGAAGCCAGTTCTCCCAACAGGGGTTTCAACATGTGGGTAATTTTCTTTGTTTGTTTTTTGAAATGAAATTCAAGCTTGAATCATACTGATTGCTAATTATTGGTCACATGTCTGCCTGGCAGTAGGGGGCCCCTAAATAAATATTTCATCATCTTTCCCCCCCCTAATTACTGATGGCATATCCAAATCCCTTTGTAAAAATGGCTTTTAATAGGAAATGACAGTGTTCATAGTTAGAGCGCTGCTTATACCTCTCATTGTAACTTGTACATACATTTAAATAAAATCTTATACATAACAGTTATTCACCATAGGAAAGGTGGAATACACAAAACACTAATGCTTGCCTACAAAGCCAAAAATGGACCTGCACCCTCCTACCTCAAAGCACTTATCACACCACGCACAGCACCCCACGTTCTCTCAGATCCTCTAGCACTGCTAGACTGGTCCCTCCTTCTCTCAAGGGACAAGGGAAAAATGCATCTAAACTCTTCTCTGTTCTGGCTCCACGGTGGTGGAATGAACTTCCTCTGGATGTCCGGACAGCTGAGTCACTGGGTATCTTCAAACGACGGCTGAAAACCTACCTTTTTCAGCAGTACTTAGACTAGCACTA
>JBCNYG010000025.1:29344424-29361744 GCA_039654305.1 Porochilus rendahli
ACTGCGTCATAATTCTCTTAAACATTTCTGCAAAAAAAACCTCTCTCTCTCTCTCTCTCTCTCTCTCTCTCTCTCTCCCTCTCATCCCATCACCCCTCTATTCCCTTAAATGACTAGTTGTAGAAAAACCCTTTTAATAAACATCAGTGAGTGTTTGAAAGTTACAGTATGATTGGCTTTCAACAGTGCTTCCGCCAAGAGGATGTCACTGGTGTCAGATTTGCATATCCATGCGCGCATATGTGTGTATGTACAGTATGTTTGTGGGTATGTGGGTATGTGTGCATGAATATTATCACTCTTGGCTGAAATAAGTGTTGATACTGCCTTATGTCTGAATGCACATTCTCAGAAAATGTATTACAGTTTCTTTGGTCAATATTCTAGTAAGCATATCTTGGTAATATGTAAGAGAGAAAGTGAGTATTGGCAGCACCAGACAGTACAGACTTTCTTGGCTAAAAGTGATTGAGCAGATGATATGTCTAGTACATGCTATATTCAAAAAACCCAGAAGTGGTGTGTATTAGGGTAAAGTGTACAATAATTTAATTTGTTGAGGCACCAATGCCTGTAACTGACACGGTTGGCCTCTATTTCTGCTGTACACAATGCGTTCTCCGTTCATCATTGAAAATGGTGTCCTCAGAATCTCTCTCTCTCTCTCTGTCTCTGTCTCTCTCTCTCTCTCTCTCTCTCTCTCTCTCTCTCTCTGTCTCTGTCTCTCTCTCTTCGTCTTCACAACAGCCAAGAGAAAAGCCTCCTTCCTGAACAGAAACGCTGACTGTTCACACTGTGTGTACTTTAAACACTTTAAAGCTCCAGTTCAGACAGTGTGCTTTATGGTTTGGTAATAGCACGCGCATTTTTCACAGTGCAGCACATCTGTATCTATAAGCCCAGTGTGTATGGAGATGAATGAAAGCTCTGGTGCTTTGGCGTAAGGAATCCTCCGTCATAAATCGGACTCGCCGGGCCCGCTCATGTCTCAGACAGTCGTCTCAGCCTTCAGATATGAGCTTTAACGCTCTCTGTTAAACCCCTGCAGATGTTTGCAGAGCCGGAGAGGGTTCGATGGACAGGGTGTGTGTTCCTTACAAGAGAACCTTGTAATCTTATACACACAGCTGCCAGTCATCTATTGTTGTCAGTGATTCCAGGGTGTACACTTTACACCCACACGCACTTTAAGCCGTTTTCCATAGGACACTGCAATATGGCACTGTGTGGTCGCTAATCCGAATCCAGAACCCCTGCTCAAGTACATGTCAGTCTCTCATTGTATTGCTGTACCTGTGAGTGGTGGTGATCTAATTCCTCACATGACACCAGTGTTAAAGTAGCAACTAAAGCGGAGTCTTTTAAGCATAGGTCTCACATAGCCGGTTGATATGTGAGCACCGTGGCTGGGATTACAGTGGCCATTTTGTGACCATTTAGCTGGATTTTAGAGACGATTTCTCAGGTGCGACTAACTGCAGTGCGTACACGGCAATTGTACATTGCATTTCATGTACATTTCTACCTTTAGGGAAATCTACAGTAACATTCGTTAAGCTGTATACAGTATGCATCATGGATGCTTTTCATTTACGTCATTTGGCAGACACCCTTATCCAGAGTGACTTACGTTCATCATTTTTCACGCAACACAGCGCTTAAAGGGTTAACGGCCTTGCTCAAGGAGTCAAGAGTGGCAGCTCGGTGGTACTGGGGCTTGAACCGCCAGCTTTCGGATCAGAAATCCAGAGCCTTAACCACTGAGTCACCACTGCCATTTATGCTGTCATGGTTATAACGGGGCAATTGATTGAGCCCTTGACAAATGGTTCATTTCATCATAATAACTTTCTATGAATGGCAGCCACGCCCTCCTAGTAAGCAAGGTAGCTCTTACGTATTTCGACGGACGTGCCTGGTACACTTAATGTATAATATTGGTTGACCACCGAAAGGCTACAAAATGTTTACCGTGTTCTCCCATCAAGTCATTCCAGCTATCAAGGTCGTAGTTTCCTTTAACACAACATTTGGTGTTGGGGGAATGCAGCTAACCGTGCAACTGTCTGACTTTTCCAATGCATTCATTGATGTGATGAGGCGTTACAGAAAGTTGTTGCGCTGTACAGTTTGATAGTATTCAAAATGGTAGGAAGTAAAAAACTATCCATAACACAAATTTGAGACACTGTTTAGTGCACCTGTATGTGGCTTGTATTACAGCCCTACTGTCTTTTAAAAATGGAACATGGGAAATGTAGTTTGGAGGCCAAGGTTGGTTTTTGACCAATGTATGGGCTGTACTATTTTTGTCTCCTTTTTTGGCGTCTGTGGCACTGTTGGTATTGGTATTTACACACTTGGCCTGAATACTCGAGTCTCCACTTATGACCTATTCTGGGTGTAATCGCAGGGTTTTTTTTTCACATAGAAGAAACTTCTCCTCTAACCAAAACAACGCTTTCATCACTATCGCAAAACTCAAACCCACTGCGTTTCCTAGCAAGGCTCGCTCGTCTGAATGGCTCCTGCTTTACACTTCACCAGATGTACTGAACTCTCAAGGCAAGTGGCCCACGGTCCAGATGAAACACAACAGGCTTAGTGATGCCAAAATATAATGCTTAGTGATGCCAGAACCTCAAGGCCAGGGTTTGCATTGATGCACCTTGCAAGGTACATATGTAGTATTTAGATTTATGTGGGGGATCTCTTAAAAGGAAAAATGTCGACTTCTCTCCCCTTCCTCTTACACACATTCCTGTCAGAATGCGAGGGGTGTAAAACAGGATTTAGTTGCTTTGATAGCACTTTTGAGGTTGGAGGTCAGTCAGCTGTAGTGTAGAAATAGTGCTGGGGGTCAGTTACTGCCTGCTGGCTAAGAAAAAAATTCTTTCATTCATCAAAGAGGATTGGAAGGAATGTAAGTCTATTAAAAAAAAAAACCTGTAAAGAGCCAGAAACAGTGGAATGAAGCATTTCAGACAGAGTGTATTAATGGGCTGTGCTTCTGCATAGCTTGGGAGGGACAAACCCCGGCTCTGTTATCCTGTACTGTGTTAGTCCTGTCGATCCAGCTGTACAAAGGAACCCTTTGAAACATTTGTTTGTTCGTAGTTTTAGTGATGAGTGTAGATTTGCACCAGTTTGCTCGAAATTCTGTTCTACCTACCGCCGTTTTTTTTTTTTCATTTACCCTTTTCTCACTTTGTCACTGTCACTCACACTCACACCTTGTTTGATTATTTTTATTTCTCACCTCCTGTCACACTTTGCTCTCTCCTCCCCTCTTTCACACTTGCTCTCTCACTCTGTGTGCTCTCTTTACTTTTTTTACCACATGCACTGTTTCAGGCTGCCAGTGATCCTTTCTCTGTGGGTGTTTGACATGTACCGAAGATCAAAGCAGAATGTCAGTTCTCAGGTCTGGGGCAAAACCAATTCACCTACAACTCTGCTTTGAATAAGAGCACACCCCCGCGCCCAATCCAGTGTCTGTCTTTTTCCCGCTCTCTCTCACCATGTTGAGGGGAGGTACAGCTGTTCTCCCCCTCAGTCCGGGTCACACAACTCCACTCTCCCCCGCACCACACACACACAGTGATTACACCCCTCCCGTCGTCTCCCCTCAGACAGGATTAGCTTGGCCATGCCGGTCCAGGGAGTGCCAAGCACCCTTTTACAACTTGATAAACTCCGGCCATAAATTGGATGCCAGGTTTCACAGCCACTGCCTCGCGTATTAACAAGAGATTGAGAGACAGTCTAGACAGTCTTATTCAGTCCATGCTTATGGGGTAGGATGACAGGTTGACGGGCAGAAAGAGAGCACCAGCATTGTGTCCCAACTTCAGCCTTGTTTATCTTGTGTATCATCCAGCAGGCTTCCCCAAGTGCTGAACAACAGGGCTCTGTACTGTGTGTTTAACAAGAGAGGACTGGTGAGAAAAGCAAGTTGAAAGGCAGATAAAGGCTCTCTGGCCTTAATGTGGCCTCATCTTAGTGGTTACACTGGGGGAAGGGGGGGGGGGGGGTCTCCCAGAGTTTGGTGCATTTGAACCGATCTCAAGACAGACAGCGCCAGGCACTTTGCTCTGCCTCTGTGTGAAAGGGGGAAGCAGAGAAAACGGATGGTGTCATTTAGTCCGTCAAACTGCTGTTCAGGACAGACTAGTGGCTGTAATCGGACCTGATCCCCCCTCCTCTCCTCTCAGTTTGAAACGTGACACTATGTTCTCACTTGAGGCTGCGAGGGGGAAGAGGCATTCTCGGCTAAAGGCCTCGCACTTCCTGTACAGGGGAAAATGTCTGCACAGTCTCGTCTCTCAGCACGCCCGTGTTTTGTGTGTGTCTTCTCCTGGCAGGATTCGATTGCTCCTGACCTCCTAGTGTCACACAGGAGCCTTATGTGGCGAAACCCGTTCTCATCTGCTTGGTCCCTCTCCCCTTCGCTGCCTACACTCAGAGAAAATTAGATGGTGCTGAAATGGATAGGATTACAGTGAAGCGTGGCAGTGTGTTATTTAGTTCCCTGTGCCGTAGATGAAATGGGAAGGTGTGTGACGAGAAGAGTGCATGTTGGGGCGGTGTGAGGAAGACGCTTGAGATACCTTGCTGTCTTCCTGTAGGGGAAGCGAGTGAGGAGTGCCGTGTTTGGACTGCTCTCAGGGAAAATAAGGGAGAAGGTCAGAAAGGGGGGGGGGGGTGTACTGAAGAGGGCGGAGTGGACAACAGACCCCCAGTGTAGATGGCATCTTTGTGTATAAATATCAGATAAGAGAAATCAAACAGATGTTTCACTCTGTAGGGAGAGGGAAAACTGAAAGTAGTCCAAAGCGCGCTATCTTGTTGGGAAGCCGAGGCTTGAGCCCTACAGTGATGAGTGAGTTAATGTAATCAGACAGTTCTCGTCACTGTCCACCCCCCACCCCCCAGCAGTGACAGTTCTCTCTTTCCCTCTCCATGTCCCCCTCCATCCTGAGCTTTGGTGCCAGGCTGGCAGCTTCTGATGGGCAGACGGCAAGTTGTCTTCATTATAATGCCTTTATTTATTCATGTGTCTGTGGCCAGTGACAGCCGAGTCTACGCTAGTCTGTACTTTCTGCCTGCGTCCTCAGAGATGAGTCACATTCATCACCCACTCTCTCTGTCTTTCTCCCACTCGCTGTCTGTATTGTCCTCTAGTCAAGTGCTACTTTTGCTTAGCTTCAAAAAAAAATGCTCTGAAAAATACAGAAGACTCATCAGTCAAATCTGATGGTTTGTGTCAGCACTGTGAGGACAGAGTGAAAAACATCAGTTTTCTGCACCGAAATTGTTCAGCTCGTTCTGCTGATAGGCAGCTTAGCTCATACAGACGGAAGAGTGCCAGATTGCTCACGGCCACTTTCATGCGGCAGCCACTGGCCTGCTACTTTTGCTCTATAAATAGCAGGCTGCAGTTTTGCGAGCTTGATAAGCCTGTAATTGGAGATTTTGCAATCAGGTTGTGGAGGGGTTTTTTTTTTGTGCAGAACCATGACCCAAAGAGATTTTCATGTTCAAAAACATTGTGATTTTTTTAAGACGCTGTTCACAAAGCTAAATGTAGTTATATTATAATGGTATGCACAGCAAATTACTCTAATCTCGCTATTGCTCACCAGACCACCGAGGCACTCTGATCATGCATTATGTTCCAACCACCTTATCTATAGCACTTGGAGCATGTCTGTAATGGGATATTTTTGTTGGTGAGATTATGATTATAGGATTATAATTCTGAGTTGTATCCTGAGCAGAAACACTGCCCTTTATAGCAGTATTGGTAAAGTGATAAGAGGATTATTGGTGCACCAAAGACACTGAGCGTTCAGCATTGTTATGTTGACATCACTTAAAGGTACATAATCCATCGACTGTATATCTTCCATGAATGTTGCATTAGTGAAGCCGTCATATGTCTGGTGTTCCTGCTGGCTGGTTGCACTGTGTATTTAAATGGGAAATAAACTGCCTGTTTTGCATGTCTGAACTTTGTCTAGCTAGGTTGTCTAATTCGAACATTTAATGCATGGTATTTTACTTTAAATCATTCATTTTTTAGACATCCACCAAGCTTTAAATAACTTATTGTGGTTATGTATGCTACACAGGAACATAAGAAAAGCAAACTAAAACGTGATTTTTAAGTTTATTTTTACTATTTAAAAGCATAAATAACGGTGGCAGGTAAGCTCTGTGTGCATGCCCGTATGTCAAACTTTCAGATTTATCTTCGCTGTTTCTACCTTATCACAGAAATAAATGATAACAGAAGCTGTCCATCTTGTGACTTTGTAACTTAGAGTCTGGCAGACTGAGACACAGGCAGCAAAGAGACTTGAAGACATGGTGATAAGAAACAGCCATTTTATACAGTGCATTCAAATTATGTTTGTTGTTGTGGGTTTTTTTTATCTTTTATTTGCTAATGAATAAGGTAACTTGCGTTTTAGCCTATGCCCTCCTCCAAAAAAGTAGGTAGTGTAAACTGTATTCTGAGGTGTGCTGTGTGTGACACCAGACATATTTGATTTCGTCTCAGATGCTTACTATTTGTTCTCGTCAGTAGTTACAGTGGGTTTCACACTACACAGTTCCCTACTGAAAATCATAAATGCTTAAAAAGTCAGCACTGAAATCCATGTCAGTCAGTTGACTGGCTATGTTAAAGTGTGTGATTAGACTCTGTGACAGGGTGTGTTTGCGTCTTGCACCCATGTTCCTGGGAGAGACTCTGGATCGACTGCGATCCTGACCAGGATAAAGCAGTCACTGAAAAAGTAGGAATAAATTTAACTATTGACTGCCTTACTGTGGCCCAATTATCCCTCGATTCTTCCTTTCTCAAACAAACTGCTTGATGCTTTCTGTCGACTCGTGCCAACATGGCATAATTGGGCATGTATGAGTATTCAAGTAATTTAATTAAAAGTAAGCAGTATCTCATTACCCAAGTTATGTACTGCCAAAAACTGCTTAACAAGATGCCACCCACAGAACTTTAGTGTGTCAACATTTCAAGAAATGTATTTTTGCACCCTCCCCCTGTCCCCCTCCCTGTCTGAAAGGAGCACTCCAGTGGTTTCTCACCTCGCAAGCAAACTGTGCAAGCGTCTATGTTCTCTCCATCTCTCTGCATGCAGCCGCATTTGGCTTGCCCGCTGCTCAGTGCTCATGGCTAGGGGGAACAGCACAGCAGGAGCTGCCCTCTGCCTAATTTCCACTCTTCATGCCCCTCCTAATGAAGCACCCCTCACACCCGTTTGTTGCTGCTACTGCTGGGTAATTGGGATGAGACGGGGAGTGTATGCGCACCCTCACCCAGTGTGGCTCGGCCTCCTGATGACCCTTTTGGGGGTTTTTTTTTGTTTTTTTTGTTTTTTTTTTGCCTTAATGAAAGTATCATCTTTTATTTAGATGTCCATGTGAAAGTAATTTAAAGCAGGAGGGGCTTATTAAGGGAGATGGAGATGAATAGACTGGCGACAGTGCTGTAGACGACTTCGTTCGATTGACTGTAACTGTATGTCAGGGTTATTTATTTATGACTGATCGATATTTTCTGTTCTCTAATTGGGATCCGATGATTGTTCATTTAGTTAGCATGAACATGGAGCATCCAGGAAGCCATTCTCTAGGATTACTGGCATGTAAATGTTTTTTGTGAATCCGATAAGGCTGTGGCAGTCAACTAGTGGACCACAGGCTGTATGTGCACCCAGAAAAGTATTTCAGAGAGTTTTGGACTGTGCACTTGAAAGATACTGGAGCGTAACTGCAGCTTGTTGCAACAAATTTGACATCATGAAGAGACAACAAAATCTTTAAAGACTGTTAGATGAGGGAGTGTGCATTTTATTCCTCATTTCAAGTCCAGAACACACTTCTCATCTGCGCACTGCACTATTCAGAAGTGGCAACATGATGGAACATGCCTTGATGTGCTTTGTATTATTTATAGACATGAACTAAACACTAATAGCTAGATATTAAAAGGTAGCTGTTGTCACCATGAAGTCATTTTAATTGTTCACCCAGACTAGGCGTGGAATGTGATGCAGCTGAGCCTTCACAGATCTCTGCTGTATCCCCCTGCTTTAAGGCACGGCAGTAAGTAGCAGAACTGAAAAGTGAAGTGATTTTCATTTCGGAGTGGGATGTGCAATTAGCATCGCTGAGATTTTTCAAATTTAAACAATTGTGCCGAAATAGACCACTAGACTTCAAAACTCGCTTTAGGTGTCTTCTGTCCCCCTTACGGACTCGGTACAAATTCGCCACCATGTTGGGAAACGAGTCTTATGGTCATGAAGTGTTTGTAGTTTCAGCGTTGCACTTCTTCCAGTGATTGCAGTGAACAGCTGAGATGACCTTGAGGCACAGGAACTACTGCAGGGATGATCGTTATGCGTCACGTCGAGCTGTGCGTTTGTTTTAGAAATGAAAAAATTGACTGCAGGCAGTCGCACATATGCTGGATTGTGCTCCCTCTTCAGTATTATGAAAGCAAAAAAAAAAAACAACGAGGCAAAAGGTTTGACCCACTGCTTGTTACATGATTAGTCGTGTTTTTATAACCTGCATATATGACACGGCTTCTAATTTTTGGTCCGGGGTATTTATTCATGGCGTGACTGAGCACTGTCATGGTGATTAGAGGTGTAGTTTTGTCGCTCTGAATACGGTTATCTAGTGTGAATGATGGATTTCTCACGTATGCAGGTCATGGGTGCCAGCGGGAGTGTCTCATTCACAAGGGGCCCCATCAACAACCATCGCAAGGTTGCAGTTAAACAAGCAAGCGTAGCATTGTGTACGGCAATAAATCATCTGCACATAAAGCCCAGAGCACTGAAAGCGTAGAAGATCTGGTTTGGTATCTCTATAAAAATGGCACTCACAGTACGTGTCTGTTTAGGCAGTTCTACATTAATATAGTTTTGCACATGTGTGCTTCTGGCTCCTACAGAGCTGTCAACTCTTTCATTTTCCTTTGTCTTTCTGCACTCTGTCAGTCATTATATCTTATTCAAAGCAGTCTTTGTTCTTTTCTTTTTTTTTCTTTCCTTTTTTTTTTAAGCGCATGCCCACTCATGCAGCCTTTCCTCGAAGAACACCTGTCATTTCGATAAACAAGCTTGTTTCCCAAAGATGGCATGAGCCTTAAATACACCAGGTCTCTTGGGATAAAATCAAAATGACTAAGATAGCAATGACTCATTCACGCACGTTCTGTCCTAAGGATCTGTCCTTAGGTCTCTTAGAGTGTTCCCTCCTTCTCAGGCTACTATTATTTCCTGTTTGTGTTACATATTCTCCCTCTTGTACACATAGTCTTTTAGTAGTAATCTCTTTAGTGCGGTGCCATTGATTTTCCAGGAATTGTTCCCTTCGGCATCGAAAACTTTCCAGATGAGTGAAGTGCTATTTCTAGCCCAAACATCATTCCAGCTCCTTCCTCATCAAAATCTTTTCATATTTAGAATGCAGACATCTGGGTTTCCATTGCTCAATGTTCCCAATGCTGTCTAGTTTTGTTGTCCCATTTTAGGTTTGTTTCAATTTGTTTGTTTGTTTTTGTTTAGTGGATGATCCAGAAACCTCAGAAAGTGGCCACCTTCTTCGGCTGCATCGGCAAGGACGAGTTTGGAAAGATTCTGAAGCAGAAGGCAGAAGAGTGCCACGTGGACGCCCATTACTACGAGCAGGACGAGGAACCGACAGGGACCTGCGCCGCCTGTATCACTGGAGACAACAGGTCAGTTACCCCCTTTCCTCAGGAGAAAGCCTTTATCGCTTCCTCATGATAACTCGCATTCTCGTGTACTCACACACACTCACATGCCTCACTGAACACTAGAACTCACTGTTCTCTCACTGGCTGTTCCTCTCCTTTCCTGCAGAGCTCCTTATTTATTTATCTAGCAGGGTTAGATCAGCACCAAGCTATTTTGATTGACTGCTAGACTTGGCACTGAAGGGTGCCAGATTCCATGATTGGCCTGATGCACGAGGCAGGCAGAACGCATTACGTGCAACCTAAGCATTTGATATTGGCAGGTTGTTTCCAACTTTTAAAGGCTATAAAATTGGATAAACATTCACAGCCGACTGTGGCATCTCCCACAGGCTTCTATTCCCTGCAGAAGTACAGATATGATCAACTCGATGATAAACATGTGCTCATGACTGATGTTGCTCTTAATTCTTTCCTTACTATGAGAGAAAAAGCACCAAATAAAGCCAGTAATAAATATATACCTTTTCTGTGACACCGGTGTCATTGACATATGATAAACAATACATGCTCCCTCAGTAGCATGAGGTGATTTTCTTTTCCTTTTTTTCCATTTACTGCCAAAAGCTGTGGTTTTGCAAGTCCTGAAAGATATTGAGCTTCTTGTTATTCATTTATTTGTAATACATATAAGCACGTCATGTTATCTCTCCGGCAGAATCACTATACTATTATAGGGAGAACCAGGCCCCCCAGACAACCGCCTGGCACGGGCCAGCACCCACCCCGATGCTCCAGAGCACCTCCGACCCTCCTCGGAAACCAGGGCACCTCCGACACTCCCCAACACACGTCCACTTTACATACACCCCTCCCACCATGCCCTGCGGTGGACGGCCACAGCAGACCAGAGAACAACAAGCCCCAAATCTGGTCCCCACCACTACCCCCAGCCACCCCCCTACCACAACCCCCCCCTCAGATGCGACAGACCAGGCATCCCAATCAACCCAATCAACAATATTTTTAATTAAATGAATAAGTGGGGTCTTTTTCCTTTAAAGAAAAAATCAGTCGCTGCACCCCTGAGTCCTTTACCACCATATTTGGAAGTTGGCCTGACGGATGGGTATGTAGTGTTTGATGGGGTACCATGCATGCACCGTGTGTGTGATTTCTGCGGGGGATCTAGTGAAGTCCGTGTAGCTATGTGCTGCAGATGACTAAAGCAGGGTTTGATGTGTTCAGCACTTGTGCAAGGTTAAGGCAACAGGTTAAATTCAGTCATTCATTTCAGCTGATTCTGGGCGACGGCAGAGTACACCCTGAACAGCTCGCCAGTTCAACACAGAGCCAACTATTGTATGAACTGTTGTACATTACTACAGAATGTTTCCTAGGACCGTTCTGATATATCTAAAAATGAGTCTGTTTTTTTTTTTGTTTTGTTTTGTTTTTTATCTCCAGACAGCATGTGTGTAGTCAAGATGAAACCAGAGACAAACTAAAAGTGGCACGGACTCTCAGCCCATACTTCCTGTGGTTAAAGTGTTTTAGCGACACATGCAACCAGGAACTGTAACTTATTTTAGTGAAATTGAACGTTTGGATACAAAGCTCAGTTGTTACCTAATATGTTTTTTCCCTTGGGGTACTTCGCTACATTTACCCTGATGTAATTATTTCAGTTCTCGTTGTAAACCGCCTTTCTATAATAATTTGTTTAGTGTGTTCATTATAGCATTGGTGCCAAACTCAGTTCCACAGAGGGCCACATCGATATATTTCAAGGTCTTCGATGGCCAAATAAATACTGAACATCTGTTCAAAAAGGGCAGCTGTGAAATGTACACTTCGAAATGATTTCCTTATTTAAGTTGTCTTGAACACCGGAATCAGAAGGGATTTTATCAGAAATCAATAAAACTCCTACTAGGGTAATTTCATATATATTTCATTTGACATGACAACAGACAACAATAACGATAAACTTACCATGAAGGAAAATAATTATATTTTAGACTAAGATTACATGCTTGGTTCCCCCATTTTTATGGGGGATCCAAGCATGTAATCTTAGTCTAGTCATGTAAATACATCATTTAGAAATGGTAGGTTTAGAGAACATTTCAATAACACATCATTAGTTGTTTATTTGTTTTACGTCATTAACGATGACGTCATTTTACGTGACCTGAGTATTAAATGCCTCCTGTTCTCTGCATTACGCTGTGCCAGAAAAATGTGCTTGTGTTTACCTTTTTCGAGGTATTAAAGTACAAAAAATAAAAGAATAACAGGATTCCCATGTGTACATGTACGCCAGACTGACAGAGCGATTGAATGCCCTGTGATGATCTGGCGAGCTGTTATAGGGTATACCCCACCTTTACGTATACAAGTATCAGCTCAGATAGGGTCACTGGGAAGCTGAAGCCTAGTAGGATGAGTAATAAGCTATGAACTTTCCTTGTCCTTACCACTCAGTGTGTAAAACAGCGAAGTGTTTGATTGAAACAGCAACTTGCTGTCAGCAAACTAAACAAATTGGCTAACTGTTAACTTCCCAAAATAAGTAAGAATTTGTCCACTTTTCCTGAAAGCTCACTTTTCTTATCCTTTGACACAGGATCGCTGTTTACTTCAGATAGATTTATTAGTGGATGGAAGATGAATTGTGTTTCATGGTAATGCCTGATGAAACGAACATACTATGATCATATTATTTAAATGCTCTTGTGGGACATGAAATTAGTTGGCAGGCCGGATTTGGCTCGTGGGCTTTGAGTTAGACACCTGAGTCCTATAGCAATACCACTCCCAGCTGTTTGCTCTTTCCTGAAAGGTTAGTCTCATGTCATGGTTCTCTGTAGCTTATGGATTCCTGCACCGGTCCTTTCCAAGTAGTTGAATGTACTGCTGGAAAATTCTGGAAGTGTGTGTCCTGTTAACACTGGCTGTGATGTGTGGACGCATGTAGCGCCAGGCAGTGGTATAGAGCCAGGGTTCAAGCTTCAGAGCAGATGAGGATGAAAAGAGTCCTCTTTGTTTTTCAGCCATCGTGATGTGTATCAGCCAGAGCTGCTCTTAATGGGAGCTAGTTTGAAGTGTGCAGACTTATAGAGCTGTCAGCAATCGCCTTATGAGACTACTCATTACTGCCTCACCTGTCAGAGCAGTTTCTTTCATTACGGGAGGCTGCAGAGGTCACCACACACTCTCTCTCTCACACACACACACACACACACACACACACTCCTGCAGTGTAAAGACCGAGATGATTTTAGCTTTTATTAATTTGCTATAGAGCACCTGTATGCTACTGAAGTACACCCAGAGAACCGGCCTGGCTGGAACCTGGGTTATAAAGATTCTGGGTTCGGGTTCACAGCCAACGGCTGTTGTGGCTGCAAGTTTTTATTTCAGTACAACAGGAACCGTACCTGATTCCTTTTCTTGTTACAGGTGATCTTGGCTGTCAGTAGACTAACAGCTGTGTCTCTTGTCACTTTGTGGGTAAGATTGGACACCCTCGGTCGATGCATACACTCCTAGCGAATGAGCTCTTCATGGGGTTCTTTGTATATTAAAGGGTCGTCTGTCTGTCTGTCTATTCGTACACACATATCTACATAAATGTATGTATGTGAGTTTGTGTGTGTATGTTTGTGGATATATAGATTTATAGATATTGTATATATGTATGTGTGTGTGTATGTATAAATAAAGGGAACACTTAAACAAAACAATGTAACTCCAAGTCAGTCACACTTCTGTGTAATCAAACTGTCCACTTAGGAAGCAAGACTGACAATCAATTTCACCTGCTGTTGTGCAAATGGAACAGAAAACAGGTAGAAATTATAGGCAATTAGCAAGACACCATCAATAAAGGAGTGGATCTGCAGGTGGTGACCACAGACCACTTCTCAGTTCCTTTGCTTTCTGGCTGATGTTTTGGTCACTTTTGAATGTTGGCGGTGCTTTTACTCTAGTTGTAGCATGAGACGGAGTCTACAACCCACACAAGCGGCTCAGGTTGTGCATCTCATCCAGGATGGCACATCAATGCAAGCTGTGGCAAGAAGGTTTGCTGTGTCTGTCAGCGTAGTGTCCAGAGCACGGCGGCGCTACCAGGAGACAGGCCAGTACATCAGGAGACGTGGAGGAGGCCGTAGGACGGCAATGACCCAGCAGCAGGACTGCTACCTCCGCCTTTGTGCAAGGAGGAACAGGAGAGCACTGCCAGAGCCCTGCAAAACGACCTCCAGCAGGCCACAGATGACCATGTGTCTACTCAAACGGTCAGAAACAGACTCCGTGAAGGTGGTATGAAAACTGTGCAGGACGTTTGGCATTTGCCAGAAAACACCAAGATTGGCAAATTCGCCACTGTGCTCTTCACAGATGAAAGCAGGTTCACACAGAGCACATGTGACAGAAGTCTGGAGACGCCGTGGAGAACGTTCTGCTGCCTGCAACATCCTCGAGCAAGACTGGTTTGGTTGTGGGCCAGTAATGATGTGGAGTGGCATTTCTTTGGGGGGCCACACAGCCCTCCGTGTGCTCGCCAGAGGTAGCCAGACTGCCATTAGGTACCGAGACGAGATCCTCAGACGAGATCCTCCAATTGAGCACATCTGGGACATCGTGTCTCGCTCCAACCGCCAACGCCACATTGCACCACAGACTGTCCAGGAGTTGGAGGATGCTTTAGTCCAAGGTCTGGGAGGAGATCCCTCAGGAGACCATTATTCATGACATCACATCAAGTGACCCGACTATTCTACACCTCTTGTTATCTATATCACTCTCTCCCAGGAACATTTTCGTACATTTTTCCGTTTGCCAGATATAAAGTTTTCTAAGAACAACACAGGGTTCCCACGTGCACACGTACGTCAGAGGGACAGACAGACGGACACTGTAGGTTTTTCCTACTTTTTTTAACAGAACATTCTAGAGTGTTTTATCATGACATTGCTAACAATTTTTCATTACGTTAAATTAAGCACATTGTTAAAAGTTCAGCTCATTCGAATATCAAGAACTAATTTCTTTCCGTGGACGATGGTTTCTGTTTTAACGATTTCATGGGCAGTAATTTGAAAACTGAGTCTCAGAGTGATGATGTCATCGAGGCCCAAGTTAACATGTACAAGTGTAGGATTTTTGTACATTCATGCCATTTATTGACAGATTTGTGTCGGAGGTGTGAAAAGGTTGAGATTAAAATCACCACCTGTGCACTGAGAGACCACATCTACACCGGGATCCATATATTTAAGCTGAAAAACTGAAAAAATGACGTTTGAAACCAAACTCCTCCGTGTTACCAAGGGCCTTGATGATGTAAAATCTTTTAAATAGCAGCTATCAGTGTAAAACTTAGAATAGAGGTTTTTTTTAAGCTTCACTTTCAACAAATGCTGCCTTCTCCTTTAAATCTGTTCATATCCCCACTTTGGGATATTGCTCACAGCCCTTGCCCCTATCTACCCAGTGGCAACTGTCTCATGGCTGTCCCTGCACTTTGACCCCAGCTTCCTAACAAACTGTAGTTTGAAAAGTGATAAATAAAGGTCTCAAAAGGGGCGGCATGGTGGCATTTCCGTGCGGAGTTTGCATTTTCTCCCTGTACTTGTGAGGGTTTCCTCCAGGCACTCCGGATTCCTCGCACATCCGGCTACTCTATAGTGCCATTAGGTGCCAATGCGAGTGCGAAGTAAGGTTGCTTGCACTGTAGACTGGTATCACGTTCAGCCTCTCACCCAAAGTCGGATAAGATTGGCTCCAGGTGGATATGAAGTGTAGATATTGGATGGATTAATGGATAGTTGGATGTATGGATGTTCGGATGTTGTCCTACTAGGCTTAATGCTGAGTCCATTGCTTTGTCTGATTACACTGTAATCTATAACATTGTAATTATACTTTACTATACTGAGAATTGTGACAGTGCTGTAGGATTAAAGGATTTATTACGAGAAAGCTTTATCTCAGTTTTAAGAATGAGGAATGCTGTTACACTTCAGGATGGGAGAGAACTTGTGATTGATTACCCTGATGCCTTTCTCTCCCGTCTGTCCTAGAGAGCCAGGTTCTCCCTGTGGAAAAATAACCCACCACCATGAGTCAGGCAGAAGAATGTGTCAGGTACATCCAGGTGATATAGACATGCATGAGTAACCATATATATGTATGTATATATTTATATATATAATTATATATTTCCATTTGTATGCATTAGTGTGTATATTTTGTGTTTGTTTTCTCTCACCGGAGGTCCACGCTCTCCTTTGGAGCCGGGAAAACCCTGAAATAATGTGTGAAAAAAAGTTTTTCATTCATAAACATACTCTGATCTAATTAACAGTTTCCCGAAGTCAGTTTTTTCGAGGTCTGGATTATTATACTTCACTAAACACTCAGGGAGTTCTTAAGCAAGGTTTTGGACTGATATCTCTGTAATCAGATGCTAATCACAGAGCGAGGCGATGAAAATAAAAAGTTTAGTTTAACCTGAGGAACAAAATTCAGGTCAAAACTTAAAAAAAATATATTCAACAGACTACACACACAAGCACACACACACACACACACACACACACACACACATACACACACACCTCTTCCATGGTTTACTTACATCTTTACCTCTTAGTCCAGGAGGTCCCGGGGTTCCTGAGAGGCCCATGTTACCCTTTTCCCCTTTAAAGCCATCGTTGCCCTAAAGAAACAGACAATGTTTTCAGGATTAAACCATTCCTAATATTCCTAATACACATCTCTCGGTGCACTGGCTTGAAATAATTACACTTTTTTTAACTTGTATGATACACAAAGCATTAAGTCCCTGAATACATGCTAATTGGAGTTTCATCGTCTCACCCAATCTGTCTGTGCAATGAGGGGCATGCTGTGCCCAAATGCAAATCGAATAATTATTTAGTTAGGTGCAAATATGTAAGTGAATGTGTTAATTGTTTTCAAATACTTTAATGAGTTATAACGAGACTCCTGTAAGAATAAAACTGGAACCTGAGAAAAGTACTTATAAATGCAATGCATAGGGAGACATAGGGACTGGGGAACAAAGGGTCTGGGGAACAAAGGGTCTGGGGAACATCGGGTGTGGGCAACATAGCTACTGGGGAAGATGGGAACAGGGAAACATAGGAACAGGGGAACATAGGGTCTTGGAAACATGGGGACTGCGAAAAAAAGGGTCTGGGGAACATAGATAGTGGGGAACATAGATAGTGAGGAACATGGGGACTGGGGAACATCTGGTCTGGGGAACATAGGGTCTGGGCAACATAAGGACTAGGGAACATGGGGACTGGGAAACATAGGGTCTGGGAAAAATGGGGACTGGGAAACATAGGGTCTGGGGAACATAAGGACTAG
The DNA here is from genome assembly GCA_039654305.1 of Porochilus rendahli. Lineage (NCBI taxonomy): Eukaryota > Metazoa > Chordata > Actinopteri > Siluriformes > Plotosidae > Porochilus > Porochilus rendahli. Next base: position 29,361,595 of record JBCNYG010000025.1, read on the forward strand.
GGAACATGGGGACTGGGAAACATGGGGACTGGGAAACATGGGGACTGGGGAACATAGGGTCTGGGAAACATGGGGACTGGGGAACATCGGGTCTGGGGAACATAAGGACTAGGAAACATGGGGAATGGGGACATAGGGACTGGGGAACAT
>JBCNYG010000025.1:29390461-29405326 GCA_039654305.1 Porochilus rendahli
TCTTATATATATATAATTCCTTACACAGCCTGGTTTAAGCGGCCTAATTTACTCACTTAACAGTTATACTCACCGAGCATCTGCAGCTCTTGCCCCGCTCTGAAAGATGGCTCGAGAAAGTAGCACGACTTTCCGATTTGTCTCCTTCTGTTTAATGAAGAGACTGTGTACAGCACAGGACAGTAAATAACCTGCTGTCTGGGTTCAATGCGAAAACCAATGTTAGTTAAAATGCTGTCCAAGTTAGAGAGGAGTGCATTTGTCGTTTTTAGGGTCCTAAATATAATGCTGCACTGCCTCTTCATGTTTCCTCTTTTCATTTGTTTTGACTCTTTGGCCTGGGATAACCTCCCTCACCAGCATTCTGTGTGTTTAGACGTAGCCTGGCTACAGTGTGCTTTTGTTTTATAGTCCTCTTGGAGCTAGCCAGGCCTAACATTAGCCCTCTGCTAATGTTTACATAAAGGATGTCGTGTTGGCGTAAGCAACGAGGTCCATGAAAACACGCTAGCTCGTGGAGAGTAACACACTTCATCCAGCTTTGCTTAACCATTTAAGGAGCTTGACCTAGATTTAATCACAATGCTTTGAGTAATTTTCCCAGTACTAAGGAGTGTGGAAAACATTAGTGCCTGCTCTCTCTCTCTCTCTCTCTCTCTTGCTTGCTCGCTCGTTCGCTGACTTTTTCTTTCTGACTTCTTAAACCTTATTTTTTAGCTTTTTGCACTAAAGCAAGAAGTGGCTAATTTACACAACCCTGCTTGCTATGGACGGAGTTTAATTGCAATGTATGCTTGAATCCCAGTGTAGAATAGCCTTCTGTTGACTGTGTGTGTGTGTGTGTGTGTGTGTGTGTGTGTGTGTGTGTATGATTTGCATCTCTGGCTTTGCCTTTATGAATGACTGATGGTGTTATCAAATGCTAGTGCCCACAGTAACTTCCATCATCGGGCGCTGACAGGAGTTGTGGTTGTTGATATTTACTTCGGGGGCTTTCTCCACAGGTGCAGTCAGATGATTATTTAAGCAGGCGTGAATCATTAATGGCCCACTTTTGCATGCACTCTTATGTTTCGAAGGAGCGCCTTCCATCGCTGGCTGTGCAGGATCTCGAAAGGCGCTATGGCACGGCTTCTGTTTCGCTGTTAAGCTCTGACTGCAGCTTGAAACCCTGCATTGAGTTTGACAGCATCCACACTGCACTGGATGTGTTTACGCATTTGTTTCCTGCACCGTTTCAATGGGGTTTGACAAGCTTGAGGAGTGTGTGTGTGCAGCAGGATTAATAAGCTTAATGCTCTTTTGGAAAGGCTGAGACTTGTGTAGAATATGTATCTACTTAAATCCAGTGAGTCTGCTGCTGGGCACTTGGCGGATGCTTCTATAGTATTTGGCATCGCCGCGGTTCCATCTCAGCAGCGCAGCTTGTCAATCAGCCGTACTGTAACATCTAAACAAAAGACTAAGCTATTGGTGTGCTTTGATTATTAATCACAGTCAGTGGAGTTGCTGCGAACTTATCAGTTACTATCAGCTGCTTCTTCTGACACAACCCCTCATTTCTCAGACGTTTTACTGCTCCAGAGTGACGTCTCATGCCTTTAAGACGGCGTTATATTAGCAGTTTACACACATCTGCCTCTGTTTCCTAATGTTGACTGCAACACTGTCCCATCGTGGCATCTGTTTCCAAACTGATGTGCTAAGCAGACTGTGCGACTCAGCGAGGCAAGCCTTCAACAGCGTTTTCAATTTACCTCTCAAACTCCTCCCATGCTGTGGAGCAGGATGGATGCGCGTGCTGCCGCGTCAGGTGCCTCTTTGTCTTGTCCAATGCATCAAGCCGCTCCCTTTTTTTTTTTTTTTTCTGGTCCCAACAGCAGGTGAAAATCTAATTATACCAGGATGACAAGAGGAGGTGAGCTGTTGCCATATTTTAGCAGCTCTTAATTGTGTGCTAAAGAATCTGTCTCGTGCGCTCACCCCCATGCCGTGCTGCTCGTTGAAAAACATTGCTCTCGTCAAAAGTCGAAGAAAGCGCACTCTCTTTTGATTATGTTTGCCTTCCCTGCTAAGCTTCGTTATCACTTGGATATTAATCTTGGTCATGTTGAGAGGCAGGGGGATATTCAGAAAAGAAAACCACACACACACACACAAAAAAGATATATAGTACTCAGGATCCTATTTCTGTGTGTTTGTATGTTTCAGTTCTGTGCTGATTTTGTTTTATACATTAGTCCAAGCTTCTTGAGGCTTTAAGCTTCAAATAATGTTGCGTTTACCCATTCATCACTCCAGCTCCCCTGCCACCATCTTTGCTTTCTTTTAGCTGATTTTAGTAATGGCGCTCAACACATTAGACAAGTTGGAGTTTAAGCCATTGATCTCCCTGTCTTTGCAGAAATCCAGCTCTTCTAATTACAGGAACCCCAGCAGACCCGCGTTAGCACTGCGATGCCCATCACTGTTAACCTCCTGATAGGGTTAATGCCTCAGGTTTGAGGCCCTCCTGCTCTCACCTTTTCCAGCAGCTAATGTGCTGCCGTGCCAATGTAATTACGACCTGTCTTATGGTAGTGCAAATGAGCGCTCTGGGCCTGCCTCCCCCAAGCTGCACAATAACGCACTCCACCTGAAGTGCCGGAGTGGGCGAGGACGGATGGCTTTCCTTAATGGAGCACCGTGTGTGCGAGCAGCTAATCGCGTCACGCGCCGCAGCCTAGATACATGTCAGCTTAATGGAAGCACTGATTATTTATTTATGGACATTATCGCTAAATTGCTGATTACATATTTTTCTAGTGTCTAATTTCTTTACACAGTCATTTTTAAGCTTGAGGAGTATGTCAGCTCTTTAGAAAAATTGATTTTTTTTCCCTCCTCCCCTTCCCTTTATGGCTATTAGAGATGAATATAATAGTCTCGCTCTCTCTAGAGGAGAGTGCTTAAGTCATCCAGGAGATGAGACGTGCCGTTGTTCAGGATGGCCTGATTTCCTTTGAAGATTAAACCGGATGACCTCAAGTGTAAACCCGATGTCAGTTATCACGGTTCCCATCAGCACCTCTTCTGTCTGTTGCTGTCATAGCCTTATCTTTCTGTGCTGACATTCTCCTGTGAGATTTTACGATATCAGACATGTCCAGTGGACAGAATGCTTGCACTGAAAAGCTATAATCACATAATAAAAGCCTGCACTCCTGTGATCAGGACACTGCGGCCTCATAATAGACCGGTATCTTAATCAGCTGCAGGATTTCCTCTTGGCTGGCCATTTAGATAGATATACGTTTTTTGTTTGTTTGTTTGTTTTTTTTGTATGTGTGGGATTTATGTAACCTACTTGATCAGGGGTTTGGTGAGAAGCGATGCGGTTTAAGGACCTTGACCAACTTGCTGAGCTTTTATGTCACTGTTAATGTGAATGTGAGCAGTGTTAGATAAGACTCTGTAGAACATGTTTCTATAGACTGGTAAAGAGGAACCAGATGCTGCATGGACTGTGAGGAGTCTGGCATAACAGTGAGCTCCGAACATCAAACAGATCCTGTGAGGCTTTGGTATGCCGAATCCTGCTGCTCTTCTCTATTAAAATGAATTCATCATCTGTTTTATTGGGTTAATTGATTCCCTAAAATGAAACCAAATGGAAATATGCTCACGGGGGAGAAAAGTAGTCTTTGTGTTTGATAAAGATTTTAAATTTTTTTTAAATGCCCTTACACTATTTAAGTAGTCTCGTAGCTATCGTATTATCTCATAGCATTCCACAACCCCACTTAACTGCCTGGTACTTCCTGATTATAGCGGGCGATTGACTCGGCCAGCAAGACTCCACTCTATAGCGATGTGTTTCTATTTGTCGATGACAATCATCCACTCCAATCCAGTGAGGAAGGGACTCCCAGCAGTGCATTACTCTTTAAAGATGGCCGGTACAATAGGCAGGTGTCAGGTCAGTGCAATCAGCCAGGAGCACAGCGCGTATCGATCCCTCCAGCAGCACTCGAACACAGATAAAGGCAGCTTATGACAGCGTGTGAGAGAGGGCAGCTCTTCACAGCTCAGCCCGGGTCAGAGCACAGAGGAACGCACCAGGAAAAACCTGTCAGCACATGAGCAAAGAGTGTTTAACACAGGGGTGGAGAGCGCTAAACACAGGCCTTTGAAGAGCTGGAATAAACTGAAGCAGATGTCCAGTGAGTAGGACGGCCGTGTGTGTGAGCTGGAGTTTATTTATCTTAGGTAGATGGATTTATTGCTGACTGACAGCACTGATACTTTGTGCACACGTCATGCCTTCTGAAGTGTCTGAGGGTTTTTTTTTTTGTTGTTGTTGTTTTTGTTTTTGTAGGTTTGCTTTTGTTTTTCTCTGAAAATTATGACCAGAGCAGCTTTATTGAACGTCTGGTTGTGGTGATTCCAAAGCAGTACTGCTGCTCTCAACTTCCCGCACGTTTCCTGCATGCTTCCACGCTTCTGAAGTGCCAGTGAAGTCGAGCGCAGACAGGAAGAGGAGTTGCACGTCCATTAAAGCAGCCTCCTCCTGGCCATCTCTCCAACTTCAAGCCGTGTAACATTAAAGTTACTGTAATGCAGGGGCCATATTTTCCCACCTGACGCTCACACACAGCCTAGGTTCGCTAATGATGGTAGAAGTGCACACACACACACACACTTGTGCACAGAAAGACAGACACACACCATTAGTTCAGCTCAGGCAGCCTTCAGAAGTCCCCTGCACCCCAGTGGGCCTCGTTCTGTCTAACCATCCTTATGTTTGTCTCCAGAGAGTCATTTCTACATGGTTCTGTGGCTAACGCCTTTCAGCTTACAAAAACTGCTTCCTCATAGCAGGCTAACAGTAAAGATTTGCATCAGACTCTGGACTTTGTCCCTGCAAATAGCCTACAGCTGAGGGCAAAAGTTTGTTTATTTATTTATTTATTTTTATTTAACCAGTGTAATCATACAGAGAAAAAAATCTGTTTTGCACATGAGCACAATAGTTACCACAGACAACGTGACACCAGGTGTGACAGGTTCCACTAAAAACAATGGAAACATAAGCTATAGGACATACAGAAAATGCACTAGCTGCAAATCTGATAACGAGGTGATAATGTTTGCATAGGATTCTGTTAAGCATTCCAAGTTTGCATGTAAAATTAATTTAAACTTCACACTTAGCAAGAGGTTTAGGTTTTTCTTCTTTTTTTGTTGTGGTGGGTTGAGAGGACGGCGTCTCGAGTTACAAACTGCTGATTGATATCCTTCAACAGCATCCAAAAGACCAGCAGAGTAGTTTAAAAAGAGGTTCGGCTTCCACCTCCGATGAGATTAGATGAGAGGGCGTGGTTATCGGGGTGACAATAGCGGCGGGATTTGGATCCAGGATATGAAAGAAGGGACAAAAAGGATCTCGTATTAGGAAAGAATTTAGGATTTTTGTTTTTATTTTTGGTGGTATTGGGGACTGCTTTCATATTTTTGGCTCCCGCCCACACAGTGGCTGGTGAGCTATAGGAATGGGTTCTGTCTGTCTGTCTGTCACACTTTAGTTTCCGGGCATTTACTTGCTGAATGCAGAAGCTAGGGCTTTCAAACTTGCTATGCTGGCTCACTTCTATGAATGCTAGGATGAGTTTGTGTGTGTGACCGTGACCTACTTTTCCAGGTCACAGAGGCAAAACTGTATATTAGGTTTCCCGACATTTACTTGCTGCATGCTGAAACTGGGTATCACACTCGTTATTTGTGCTCTATATTGTCATTATGAAATGGTCCTTTCAGTAGCAGCGTCTGGACCCCTGTGGTGTATTTTTTTCCTTGTTTGTTGTATTATTATTACTGATATAAAAAAAAAAAAGCTAAAGAAAATTAAAATATCTGTTTCTGATTTCAGACACTTAACCACAGGATTCACTTCGCTCTCTCTGTGCTGAATGAAAGTGAATGTATCCCTTGAACTTTAATTCAGAGTTAGTGTCTGCCGTGTGGATGCTTCTCTGACTAATCCCATCTTCAGCGAGTTTAAATGGAGAAGCTATGCCTATTTTTAAACCCAGATTTAATAGTACTCTGTAAGAAATTCAATTATATATATTTTTATTATTATTGTCATTTGTTTAAATATGAAGCCCTGATTGATACATTTCTTGACATGTTTTTATAATTCCTTGGTTTGTGTAGGTATGTTTTCTATTAAATTTAGCTTCAGGTGTATTAATATTAAGATCAGGTGAGACTTTAATTTCATGCAGCGAATCATGTGATCTGTAAACCTGTACAAATTTGAGGAGTCTCTTTTTTTAAAATTCTAATTTGTTGCTAATTAATTATGCAAACCACAAACCAATTTATAGTTTACAAGTGGTGGTGAAGAGGGAGCGGAGCCAAAAGTTATAGCTCTCAATTTACCAGTACTGGTATGTTGCTATCCTTACCTGTGGTCACGAGCTTTAGGTAGTGACCAAAGAACAAGATCGCAAATACAAGCGGCTGAAATGTGCTTTCTTCGCAGGGTGGCAGGGCTCTCCCTTAGAGATAGGGTGAAAAGTTCTGTCATCTGGGAGGAGCTCGAAGTAGAACTGCTGTGCCTCTGAACTGGGAGGTGCCAGTTGATCTAATTCGAATGCCTCCCAAACGCCTACATGGTGTGTCCAACCGGGAAGAGACCCCAGGGTTGACCCAGAAAATGCTGGAGGGACCATGTCTCTCTCGGAACGCCTCCGCGTCCCCCAGAAGAGCTGGAGTAAATGGCTGAGGAGAGGGACGTCTGGACCTCACTGCTTAGGCTGCTGCCCCCAAGACCCAACCCCGAATTAGGAGGAGGCATGAATAAATGAATAAACAAACTAATTTACAGGGCGTAGTGGTTAACACATCCTCGTCACATCAAGAAGGTTCTGGGTTCGAGTCCAGGGCTTGGCGAGGGTGTTTCTGTGTGAAGTTTGCATGTTCTTCCTCTGCTCGTGTGGGTTTCCTCTCTGTACTCCAGTTTCTTCCCACAATCCAAAGACATGCACATCAGACTGATTGGCTGTTCCAAATTGCCCCTAGGTGTGAGTGTGAATGGTTGTGTGTGTTGGCTCTGCAGTGGATTAATGAGCTGTTCAGGGTGTACCCCCCCTTTGCCCAGAGTCGGCTGAGATAGGCTCTATCTTCACTGTGATCCTAATAGAAGTTAGCAGATGAGTTTAAGTAGTTTTGTTGATTTATAACCCACAGTACCAGGGTGCAATGCTACAAAATGTCAAGCATTCTTAGGGGGTGCAAATAATTATGGAACACACTGTTTGATTTTTGTATTTTCTCAACTGTTACGCTTGAGCATCAAAAAATGGCTTGAATCTGTTTAGAATAACACAGCATACTGTATGTGTATGTAACAAACTAGATGTGCTGTGGCTTTGCCCATAGCTGTAGTTGTAGTGTTTTATAGCTGCTGTATATAATACGCTGAATTGTGGTTTTCTAACGCTGAATAGTTGGCTGATGTCTCTTCTTGCCCTGGCCGAGCTTCCCGAGACATCCTCATGACGATTGCTAAGGAGTATTTATTTATAATGTGTATTATAGATGTCAGTGCCGCTAAATTTCCCTGACAGCTTTGTGGCAATCTTCAGCCGCGTGCTTTATATCAGAGATTTGAGAGAGAAAACGAAGATGATTTGTTATGACTAACACTATAGATATTTCACATAATGTTCGCCCACTTAACGCATTCTGTTGTAGGCCCTACAGCCAGACGGCGCTTTTTGATTCTTCTGGTGAGCGGCATAAAAAGCTGACACAGTCACAATAAACACACGAAGGTCACTTCTCTTCTCTTTCCACTCTCAGCCACAAAAGCCTCATCTGTTTTAATGGAGTGTTCTCAGAGCGCCTGTGTTAGCATGTGTAAAAGCACTAGTCTCTCCATGATGGACCCGCTGCTTATTCTCTCACTCGGCCTATTGTGTTCCCTCCCGCTTTTTTTCCCTTCTCCCCCTTCTCCCTCCCTCCCTCTCTCCTGCTCACTCTTATACAGTGCCTCTGAATTATTCTCAGTGCAAGATGAACTGTATCAAAGGTACAAGGCCAGTGTTTGGTTTCAGGTTTAAACGTGAAGGTGTTTCCTTACCTGCTTCGTATTCATTCTCACAATGGCCCGAGTAGACTCTCTTGTTTCTCAGTAAGAAGAGTCCAGACAAGACCTTTGTTTTCCACTTCATCAGATGCTAGCATGCTTTTATTTCCCCTCCCCTTTCTTCTTTCCCTCCTCGGAGAACAAGGGCTGGAGAGCAGCCATCTCTTTGCTCCCAGACGGCTCTCTTAGGCCATGGTAAGCCACTGAGAGGGGAATGTGTCCGTGTGTTTGGACTAGCTTTCTTCTGCTCGACTGCAGTTCTGATGCAGTAGGGGTAATTCAGCGTGCTAAACAGTTTTTGTAGAGTTTCAATCCTGACAAACAAACTGCTCTGTGTAAAAGTTAGTGATCTGTACTGTGTCCTGTTAGCACAATCACACCAAACACTAAAGGTTTTTTTTTTTTTTTCCCCCAAGTGCACCTGTTTGGTGTGCTTACACTTAAGTGCTCTGTTTCTTCTCTCCCCTTTAACGGCGGCGTCTAGCCCTGGCGTGAGCATGCTGCGCAAGTGGTCTTCAGGGAACATGGCTAACCGTACCTGTTTCCCTGCATGAGGAGTCGGCCAAGGTGCCCTTTGTTTTTATTGGATAGTCTCTGTGACCTCTGGAGGACCTCTGATGGAAGTGTTGCTGTAATTCTGGACTTCATTTGTCATCATTCCTTCTTATCTCCTAAAACGTTAATCCTATTTGCTCCTCATCATGCAGTCCATTATATCAAGCCAAATTCCGTTTAGCGCTTTCTCATGAAGAGGACGGAGACATTTTGTCCTCTGTTGTTTTCTTGTAATTGTTGCTGCCTCTGTGCTGTCTCGGGCTTTCTGTGCTTACTTTCATCCTTATCGTTCTTCAGTGATAAGGATAAAAACGAACTCAGCACTGTGCTCTTTCCATTTGTTAAAAAAAAAAACAATCCTCATTGTTTGAAAATGATAACACACACAATGTGTTTGCATTTTAAGATTTATTTAAGGACCACTAAACATGATTGTGATAAAGCACAGGTTATTTTTATCTGTCTGTCTGTCTATCTATCTATTTTATCTATCTATCTGTTTGTCTGTCTGTCTGTCTGTCTTGTCCTATCAACTATCGTTTCCGTTTTCTTGCAGGGTTTCTTTTTGACTGTGTCCTTGGAGTCTATCCTGAAGGTGGCGAAGCATGCCTCAGATAACAACAAGATCTTCAGCTTGAACCTGTCCGCTCCCTTCATCAGCGAGTTCTTTAAGGATTCCCTGATGAAGGTCATGCCATATGTGGACATCCTGTTTGGCAATGAGACGGTGAGTCAGCGAGAGTCTGAAATGCAGTACATAGATACACACGCTTCCATAAAAGGGCCAGCTCACATTTCAGAGGAGCCTCTGCATTAGTAGTGAATTACCATTTTCAGTTCCATCCAAATTCCATAACAGTCCACGTACAACCCATTTATCATAAATCGTTTCAAGAAAGTTACGATGTTTTGTATTTACATTAATTCCACTGACTTCAGTTTTTGTGTTCTTTCTCCCTCATAAGGGCCACAAGTGTCCTTGTACGTCTGGTAGGCTTCCAAAAAGAAAATGATATGAGGCGTGATGCCTTCAGATGTTATACATATGACACATAAAGAAAAGCTTTTAAAAGAGTTTTAAAGCTGCTGTACACCCTGTTAGTAGTCTATACCTTATGAGATCTGTGGCCTGTAATCCTGTAAAAACTGACCGGTCATTGCTTTGCCGTCCACTGAGAAATATCCGATCAGATGCTCCCGTGTGTTCTTGCTGGTGCGCACCTTATCGCGCACAAACCTGCAGCCGGGAAGGCGTGGCTTTAGAAGGGCCTCCGAGGATAATAAATGAATTTTATCTGGAGCCCTGAATAGATGCTACTTTAAAAGGATCAAGAACAGTGTGTTTACTGGGGTTTTGTTGCAGAGTGCACCCGGACAGTTCCTCCAGGTATTCCCCATGTTGCAGTTGCATCAATATACGCAAATTCAATCAATCCTTGTTCATTCTGTGGGCAGTGGTGGCTTAGTGGTTGATGCGATAGGTTACTGATCCGAAGGTCAGAGGTTCAGTCCTTACTATCACCACTGTTGGTCCCTTGAGTAAGGCCCTTAACCCTCAGTTGCACACTTGTATAAAAATGATCATTGTAAGTTGCTCTACCAAATGTTGTAAATGTAATGTAATCACATTCTGCGTGAACTTGATTTTTACAAAAATCTGTCCAGTTCTTGTATTATACCGCACATTTCACCAAACATTGTGCCATACCGCACCACACGTATTGACTTTGTAAAGCGTCAGTTAGCAAAAGGTTTTAATGCTTGTTTTTGTGGTGAGTTGGGAACCATTGTTAAAAACCTGACAAACAGCTTTTTATTTTATCACCTTGAAAGATCTCGGCAAAGATTCTGATTAAAAAGAAGAAATAATTTGGAAAAGCCATACATTCTCATACAAAACCTAATAGCATGTAAGTAGCATGCCTGCTAGGTAACCGCTAGTAAACTAGCTCACGTTGCCACAGGAAGATCCCGTATTAATTTAACGTTATACGGCGAAAACTTTCTCAGGTGAGTGTCTGGATTGGGAACTTTCCTGACAGGGCGACAAAAAAAGTCTTTTAGATGTTTCTTCAAACACTATACAGAAAATATGGTCCTTGTTGTGCCTAATTAAAAAAAATGAAAATAGTGATGCCGATGAGTGCATGATATGTGATTTAGTTCTGTTTAATCAGTCGTTTGAGCTGGTGTACTGGTAAAGCACTGAATGTATTGATCATGTGCATGTCATAGTGTTAAACGGTAAAGAGAAACATGTGTGAGATCATGTCTCTTAGGAAGTGTGCACTGATTAGAAGGGGAGTTTTGTGTATACAGTTTAGCTTAGCCCATGATTTTCTGTCTTTGTCACATAATCCTTATGAAGGTGCCATCAGGGGGGTAGACATTCCACAATCCCCTTCAATTACTCTCATATTTCATGATCGGTGAGCGTCTCGGTCTTCTGGGAGTCATCACAGCTTCAGAGCCGCAAGTGTGTGTGTGTGTTTGTGTATGTGTGTGTGTGTGTGTGTGTGTGTGTGTGTGTGTGTGTGTGTGTATGCCTGTGTGTGTCATAGCACACTATGACAGACAGGCAGTGTGGTAAATTGTGTTTGTGTGTGTAAGACTGCTGTGCGTCAGGCCTGACAGGCTGAAACACTGCGGCTTTGCTCTGGATCTCCTCTCAGCAGCACCGCAGTTCTTCCCTCCCTCCTCTGACACGCTAACGGCTGATTAGATATTAAACACCAGTAGTCCTCCCAGTCACCCAGCTCCCACTCGGGCTTCTCATGGCAGGAACAGCTGTGGTAATCCATTTAAAACCAACATGGCCGCCGTCTCTCTTTTAGCTAAACTAATGAGATAATTAGGCCGCTACACGTACAGATCCACGTAGCCTGTTAGAGCCTTCACTCTCTGCTCTATTAATGCATTACTCTTGCCGGGTGTTTTGGCAGCTGGATCTTGCCTGTGTGTGAGAGACGGGCCTTTATCTGCACTCACAGTGTGGGCACACTGAACTCCTCGCCTCCTTAACTGGCACGCATGAAGTATGTAATATCCAGGGAGCAGCACTGGCCTAATTGAGTCCTTCCCTGCTTCACGACATAAACCAGAGAAAGTGAAACGTTATGGGAAATGTAATGGCCTCCAGTTAGGTTAATAAAGCGAGCGCACGAAGCGGTCCGAGCCAAAACCAGATGGCACTCACAAATAACGCCATGCCCGTGCTTACCGTAGCATGCACGCTCGCATACGCAGACATACAATCGCAAACAATTTGCCCTCCATTTGCCAGCAAACATGATAAAATTCAACACTGCAAATTGTCATTACTGACGAGTTTGTGCAGAAGAGGCCTCAGACAATGTAGAAAAATGTCATGATTAATTGGAACAGAATGAATAACCCTGACTGATGTAGTGTAAAGCAGTGATTAACTCCAGTGCAGAGCTCAGATTGTTTTAAATAACAGGGGAGTTAAAACTATGATTGCTGGGAGGTTGCGAAAATGATTGAAATTGCTCCTTTGCTGCTTATGAGACAGAGTTAGAGATAAAGCCTGAAAGACGAGGACCGAGCGAGAGCCTGAGAGAGCAGCCTCATTGTCCAAATCTGCCCAAAGGCCTTTTCCCAAAGACCTCCGCCGCCCCGCCTGCCTCTGACATGAATAACATTATTGAGCTCCACACTGGGCCAGACCAAAGGGGCAATTGGTGGGTTGCTTTTTTGACATTTGCCGGGACAAAGACGCAGGGATGTACAGATAAACAGGGACTTTGTTACACAATCTGTGTGTGTATATGTGTGTGTATATGTGTGTGTGTGTGTGTGTGTGTGTGTGTTCCCTTCTTATTTATACTATTTACAATCCAGTTACTGATTGCAGACTTAATCCTGAGCAAACAGATTTGTCGCTTTCATCTTGTGTGTGTCTGTGTGTGTGCACACACATGTGGTTGCAGCAGTGATGTAGCTCATGCTTTAGTGTATGAGTGTCTTCCCTTCCTGTTTGCATCTGCGTGACAGGCAGGTCGTGAAAGAAGCCTGAGGCAGTGAGAGATTCACATGACACCAGGCCTGCATCCCACAACTGATTTAGGCCCCCCCAAATACACACACACACACACACACAAGCGCACACACACGTTTGAAAACAGATGTCAAATGCCGCAGAGCTCACTGACATTCAATCAGGTTCTAAAGCTTTGAGCCTCCACAAGCCTCTTTTTTGGCCCTGTGCAGCCACAATACACTCCTGCAAACTTTTAAAGCATTTCCTTCTATTTTGCAAGAGAGATCAACATTGTGGACTGCCAAGACAGTGCGAGGGAGGGGGGAGAGAGAGAGAGAAAGAGAAAGAAGGAAGGAAGTTGAGAATGGATGGGGTGAGGTAATTAAAAAAAATGCATAACAGAAGATGCTGTCAAGGGAACTTGAGTGCAGGCTGTACACTCAAGTAGTCTCCCATGGCATCACCCACAGCACTCAATTAAAGCCTGACTATCTGCGAACGCCTCCTGTGGAACGGCCGCCAAGGCGACATTGTGAGGGACACAATTAGACTTGTTAGAGAGAGGGATTTACTTTCCTGACTGCATGCACTAGTTGTCAGTGCGGTTCCTGATTTAGGCTCGGTTTCTAAAACATGCACAGATTTGTTTGTTAATGTAGCGGTTTTTGTCAGTTTGACTGAAGGCTTGGCTACACTGTCTGGAACATGAGATCTCCAGCGAAATAAGCTGCAAGTTATGTAATAACACACGCAGAGTTTTACACAAATTGAATGCTGGTTTTGACCTGTATCGTGTTACCTACTGGTTGCTATGCCCCAATAATCATTTAGGAGTTGCCTACAGCATTACTGTGTGTTTGTGTCAGTCATATATAACTACTGACAAAGAAAAACATAGCTTGAAAGCATTTGATGGAGGTGAATGTACTGAAGTGACGTGTAATGATTTGGAAGCAATATTCTCAAAAATGTTTAATCAAACTCGGTGGATATGCTAGGCATGACCAAATCACACACTGGGTATTACTGTAAGGCGAAGCTACAAAAGTCTTAGAGGTTACTTAAATTACTAAATTTCCACTGAGATGAAGGTCAAGAAAGGGTCTGTCAGTCCCTCCAAGTACACAACTATGCGGTCATTCTTTGGACATTTTACCCGGGTTTACACTGGGACATGATGTCTGCGATTTCTGCAATTTCACCCGCATTCACAACTAGAGTCGATGTGGAACATCCATTTGGATTAATGTGCATGTCTTTGGACTGTGGGAGGAAACCGGACTACCTAGAGGAAACCCACACAAGCATGGGGAGAGCATACAAACTCTACACAGAAACGCCCTCCGACCTTCGCACTCGAACCCTGGTCCTTCCTGCTATGAGGCAGACTTGCTAGACACTATACCGTCGTGCCAACTATAGACATAATAGCTGGTTGGATTTATTATGTTGACCATAAAGTTATGTGATTATAGAAAATAAACGACTATCTAGTCAAAATGCTCACTTTCTTGAGGGGGCATCCATGTGTTCTCCCTCCTCTTTTAACTGCTCGAAAATTAGTCGAATGCAGATAAAGTGCAGCCTACCGATGATTTTATAGTGACTTGATTTACTAGATCTTAATCATTTGCAATATATTATTTAACAGTTAGTAACCTTTCAATTCATGTTTTTCCTGACAGATGTGAAGTACTACGTAATACAGTGCAATAATAATAAAACAGCCTTTGATGTCTTCTATAATGGTGTTTATGTGGATTATGCAGCGATGATATACACTGTAATGTGTAAAATAACAAGTCTCTGACGGTAATGTAAAGACCACACAGTGTTCATGTCACGCTGGTCAGTTAAGCCTGGAGATTGCCATTTCAGGCAGCACTCGATAGGTTTGTGGTTTGTCGGAACACAGTTTTCATACCTCAGAGGGATAGTCGATGGTTTGCGTGTCGCTGTGGGATTCCAATAGGGTTTGCTCTGGAAAAGTTCAGCTAACTACTATAATCTGAGAGCTCAGGAGCTTTTGCTCAAAATATCCTTCAGCACGAGCCACAGAAGCCATTTTCCACTGAGGGAGGTGGACAGGGAGGTCCAGGCCCTCACACACACACACACACACACACACACACACACACACACACACACACACACACACACACACACACACACACAC
>JBCNYG010000025.1:29418886-29439969 GCA_039654305.1 Porochilus rendahli
CTGTGGGAGGAAACCGGAGTACTCGGAGGAAACCCACGCAGGCACGGGGAGAACATGCAAACTCCGCACAGAAACGCCCGAGCTGGGATTGCTTTTTTTTATTTAGTTTTTTTGTAAATTTTTAAATTTGCGTCGAGATGTTTCGCGAATTCACCTGCAAGCAAATCTTTTGTGGCTCAAACGGGTCACAAGAAGGTCGTGCAACAATTTTTGCGACTGATTTCAGTTGGTTTGCGGATGTTTGGTGGGGAAAAAAAAGCGAATCTCCTGTCGTAAATCAGTTGCATTTTGTTCTCATTCCATTTGCTTTTTATTCGCACGCTTTTAGCACGGATGATGACAAAAGTTACGGAATGTGGCGGATGCCGGCAAGGCACGAACTTTCCGCGCGGAAGTCGTCAACTTGTCGCTTTTCCTTGCGAACGAAAAACATTTCGCTACATTTCAAACGGTTGGGGTTTTTTTTGTGATGAGCTCATGATACCCACCTAGTCCCTGTCGAATAATCTGTTAATCATCATCTAGTTTTATTGCCAGTGAAGCAGTTGTCTTCTCCAGCTTTTTCATGATGAAATGATCTATTGTTGTAGGGATCTGTGAATCACATTGGTCGCCTATTCGCACTCGTGGAGGAAGCAGGCTTGAAGCCCAACATGGTGTCATACTCCGCAGCTCTGGAGTGCATGGGCCGCAACCCTCGGACCTCTTCCCGCGCCATTAACAGGTAAACATCCGGCAGCTTTTCTAAGCTCCTCCTTCATACTCAATTTGAAAGTCAGCAGGAATGGTGACTACAGCACATTAATAAAAAACATCATTAAAGGACAAGACAGCATGTGTTAGAGGCGAATCTTATCTAAAGAACTAGATTTCTTTCTTTCTGTGTGCGAAATCTCAGCTTCCGTTTTAACAATTTATTTGAAAACTGAGTCTCAGGATGATGTTATCAAGGAAACATGTACAAGTATAGAGTTTTGATACACGGAGATGTGTTTTTACTCGCCACAGTCCGTGTCCGAAATGTTTATTTTTGATTTGTATATTATTAAACTGATTTGGTTAAACTTAATAATAAAATTATTGAATTATGTTGCACTTTTAATGCCTCTTAATATATTTAAGCACAAAGACCTGAAATAGTGCCTTGATGACATAATCATTCTGAGGTTCAGTTTTCAAATAAAGTATTTACAAATGATCATTTCACACATTGTTTAGGGGAAAAATACCAGCTAGGTTAATTTTTGTTCCTCCCTCCATTTTCTCACCTAATTTCAGGCGTGTCCAATTCCCACCCGTCAGTTATTGCCTTCCTGGTCACACGACCACCACCAGCCAGGGAGGGGCATAAGCACGCCTATGCCCCCTCCATGACATGCAATGCTGCCACCCGCCTGTTTTAAACCATTGCGCATGCGTATTTGGGGGCGGCCTTACGCACTCATGCACATGATTGGCTGGTGATTACTGTGAGTGACAGGGGAGAAAGCGTATATCATCCCTCCCTCCCTCCCTCGAGAGCTGGGCCAATTAGCTCCCATGTGGCGCTAATTATTTTCTTAATGTGAACTCATTTGGATTTAAATGAACACATACCTGTTACTATTGTGTGGCTTTGCCAGCAAAGCTGGAGTGATGTACCGGGATCATTCCATATCTGTTATCGTCCGCAGTGCCGTCGTCATCGTCGTCCACCAACACACTCATTTGTAATCCTCAACTGCTCCTCAACTAGTTCAACTTTCACAAAGTCCTGTTTATGTCATACTATTGTGCACCACCTATTTTATTTTTCTATCGCTTACGGTTTACATTATTTTACTTAGTAATTGTGTTACTTTATTCATTTCTTCCCAGTATGTATAAAGTATTCAGTATCGTTATTTATTTTATTTGTCTTTTGTTTGTTCTTGTTTCCTTTTGCTTGTAAATAGATTTTGGTTGAAGTAAGCATGTTTTGAGGTATGAGGGGTGCACAAATGGGAAGTGGGTACGTTATGATGTCATGAATTGAAAGGTACGGGGTGGGATTGAATAAGATTATTCTTCTTCCCACTCCTTTACGAATATGGTACAGTTAACAATTTCATTTGCTTCATTCATTTACTTCATACTTTTCAGTGTTTATCATTATTAGTATTTGCATAATTACTTTCATTATTCTTAATGTTGTTATTGTTTTTATTATTACTATTATTCTTTTCTTTAGTGATTTTATTTAATTGTTTAGTGATTTATTTTGTCATTGCTTGTACTATTTAGAAGTACCGTTTACTGACACCATTTTTACATGTTTGAAGTAAACATTCATTCATTCTTATGTCATTAGGGTTCCCATTCATTAAATAGCTAATTGTAATGTATATATTTTCCAGTGTTAGTGCTAATAAGCAGTGCAGGTGATTCAAGTCTTTGCTGGAAGACTCACGTCTCATTTTTTTCCCCACCCCAGTAAGAAATTTCAGAGTCTGTCACAGTTACACAGTTTATTCCCTGAAGTGGTTTGTGGCAATGTTGATTCCCACCAGGGGTCAGTGTTTCTCTTTGCTTATTCCCAAAGCTTTGAAGCGAGTTTATAAAATCATGAAATGTAGACAAAAATAAATCTGTCCTTGTACTTTACCTTGACACCCCCCCACACATACCCTGAGAAAATTCCTGCTGCATGGGTGTGTACGCATTTCCCCCAGCATTCCAGCGAGCACAGTGTAACAGTGAGTTGATCTCGGCTTCAAACTGTTTGACAGATGAATTTGAGCAGACCCTGATAATGCCCTAAAATAGAAACGGCCACCGTCATTATGGACCTGGAGAGCGTCCGCTTAGGGTGTGTATGTTTTTCATTCTGTGGTATGATTTACACTTTCCAAGCAGAGGAATGCTGGTTTAATATTTATTGGATAGAATGAGTTTATGTCAGGGCCTCTTGTTACTGGTTGGTCTTAAAGCAGTGTTGAGTTTCACACCAATCCATGTTCAGAAGACAATTAAGGCATTTATATTTTTCCCCCAGGATTGATATGTAGTATGTTAAAGAATATACCTTTAGTGAATCTTTGACCGGAATTGAATAAGAAAAAGTAAAGATTAGTACATAAGTGCAAAATAACGACTAGCAAATTACTGAAAATCCCACTGAGAAAGCTGAGTTTTTATTACGTCCTACTGCAATGTAAAAGCCACCAAAAATTACACTTTACTGCCTTTTTAAGCTGTCACACAAAACACCAGTACAATTTGCACAGCAGAAATGGCAGATTATTGAAGGGGAAAGTGTAGATTGGGCCGGTCTGGATAAAGGCATAAATGTAAATGTCCAATAAGGCTTCTGTGTCGCTGAGTTGATGCTGATTGGCTGTTAAGTATCGTTGACTTGTATGATGACGGACAGCTGTCAAAAAACAGATTTATTATTCAAAACAAAACTGGAACTATCATAAAATATAGGCTCATACACCACTGCTCAGACTCGCACCGAATAAACACACAGTTTAGCTCAGGTGATGGACTTGTTAGACAGATAATTCAACTAACTAGGCAGGTGAAACAAACAAAGGCGGAAATGTGCTGTTGAAAGAGCGGCGAAAAACCCAGCGTTAACCTTTCTTGCTTTCGCAAGTCAGGAAACGCTGGGGAGACTTACTTATTTATTATTTATTTATTTCCTCCATGGCTGAAGTTGATGCTATCTGCTATGCTGTTAAACTCTCCCACACTTAAAAGACTTATTGGTGTTGGAGATGCAGAACTAATTAATAACTAACCTGGTACTACACTCAGAGTTCACTATGGCTAAAATGTCACTGCCACACATTCTTTCTTTTTCTCTGCTCCAAACACCATGCTAGTATCGCTCTCTCTCTCTCTCTCTCTCTCTCTCTCGCTCTCTCTCTCTCTCTCTCTCTCTCTCTCTCTCTCTCTCTCTCTCCCTCTCTCTCTCACACACATACACACACACACACTCACTGTCTCTCTCTCTCTCACACACACACACATAGACCTTTAAACTCATTCTCTCCATCTTCTCATTCACTGTTATTTGAGCTGAATAAGTTAATTCATTAATTAATTTGGTGAATTATGGATTATTATACAATATTATTCTGACCTGAAATATGGATTTTGTTTGGGGAACTCGACAGTGAGAGATGATACCATGTTTCACTGAGCAAAGGCAGGGTACACCATGAACAGCTCGCCAGACCATCGCAGGGCCAACACACACACAAACAACCATTCACACTCACACCTAAGGGGCAATTTGGAACAGCCAGTTAGCCTAATGTGCATGTCTTTGGACTGTCGGAGGAAACCAGAGTACCCAGAGGAAACCTTTGGGGAGGACAAGCACAGAAAAACCCTCGCTGAGCCCGGCTCTTAAACCCAGGACCTACACCACCATGCTGCCCTCACTCCTATATTAGTGATTGCAATTTTTTTTATTTATGTGTGTCTGTGTAGATATATATATATATCCTAATTTTGCAGTTTTGCATATGGATGTGCTGTAAGAGACTCTTCTTTCCCCAGACAAAGAACATCGAGGAGATTGCTAAGAAGGCCCAAAGCCTACCAAAGGCGAACAAGAAAAGGCAGAGAATCGTGGTCTTTACCCAAGGCAAGGAGGGCACCATAGTGGCCAAAGGTAAGTGTGGTTGACCTTCATGGACTCGGGTATTAAGCCATGACTATGTACATGGTCAAGAATCCTTGGATCTGAATAGGTACAATCACTTGGAGTTGGGTGGGTGGATTGTTGGGGGACGAGCAGCATATGTTTTTTTTCACCCATTTACTCATTTACAGTAGTCAAGATGTTGATTGATTTCCTCTGTAAACATTTGTGAATAGCCCCAAACAAGGTCATCTTTGGAATAGTGCAGCGTTCTCTCTGGCGGCCTTCGCTGTTGCGCTGTGTGAAATGAATTCACCCTTGGCAGTGACCTCCTATCTCTCAGATGCAGAATTCTGAATCCGGAGAGTTGGAGCAGTCTGGGACATTGCTATGGTAACTGAGTGGTGGGGGTTGGTTTGAGCCGAGTTGATAAGTTTAACTGAAATAGTAGAGCAAGCATCACAGTTGTAGCTGATTAAGCCAGCGGGGTTTGCGGTTCAAAGCAAGATGGTAGGTTCGGTGGTTGGGGTGGTGGTGGAGGGGTTACGTTCTGCTGTTGTGCTTCTGCACCTGGCACACTGACTGCTCTTTCTCACCGGCCCTGATTTATATGAATCCCATTTGTTCAGCACAATTTCATTATATTGCCCTTTAGTCGTTTGATTCATTGAGCAGTGTTGAGAGTGGGGCGTTGGGCATTATAAAGGATTCCAGTGGGATATATTCAGTGATTTGTATCTGTGTGTGTGTGTGTATGTGTGTATACATATATATCTATGGTAATTGAATGTTGTATACTAAATGTATCATACTGCATAAATCATACTGCAAGGTGTAAGCAGGAAAAGCTGTTTCACGTCATCTGATTTATTCTCCCTGATCAATACAGTATTCCACTTGCTTCAAATCTGTTACACTTTTAATTATACTGTATCATCCTTACACACCCTGATGCTCCTGATTGGTGCAGAAACACCTCCCATGATGGCAGCGGAAACTCCAAACTCATGCCATGTCTGTCCTTGCTGTTAGCCTCTAGGTCTAATCTCGTTCCAAATGCCACCTTACAGGATCAAAGTGGTGTTGAAACGCAGCTCTCGCTTCCACAACATGCTAGCTGAGTAAAGCTGCAAAGCCGCCTGTATCGGTTCCACCACGCTGCCTTTATCACACTAACGCTAATAGCATTAGTCCCTGTGGGCTGATAAGGGTGCTCAAGCAATTGCTACTCCTGTAAAGTCTCATCAGAGGAAAGTGCTACAAGACAATCCTCTGCTTTTTCTTTTCTGCTGCAGAACTGCCATTTCTCTATTCTGTTATAGGGGGAAAAAAAGACTCTAGCTAAGTTTGAGCTTTAGAGCAAAGACCCTCCTGGAGGCGATTTTCACACAGCTGATGAATGGCTGCCTGGGCTAGCCTCTCTCAGCCCTTTCATATGAAGCTGTGGGGTTAGTGGCAGCCCCCGGTGAACCCGATATGAAACGTGTGATGAATGTTAGGAGCACGGCGAGTGCATGTACGAGGGTGTTGCTCATAAAAAAAATGGCAAACTTGATAAATGTCAGCCGAGGTGTGGGGCCAGAATAAGTGGGTTCAAATAGCCGGGGCGACAGAAAGAGAGCAGGATATTGTTATTGCTCCCCGTAGCCCCCCGCCAATAAACATCAATATAAAAGAGAATTAAAGATTTGCTCAGCCTCCCAGAGGCTGCACTCGAATGCCGTCTGATCCCCACATTTCATTTGCAATTTGCTCTCAGCGCGGGGACGGGATCGTTCTGCGGCCACTGAATGTCACAATGAAGTTGTTCTAATGATGATGAACAACACGACACGTGATGGTCCCCCAGAAGTGACGCTGCAAAAGAGATGCAGACTTGTGTATGGAATAACACACAACGTACCTTGCTGTTCTATAAAAATCGTTCTTCTTATCACGGCCATATTTAACAGTTTCTAAACAATGTCCATTAGACAAGTTAGCTTCATGTGTTCCTAAGAAAGTGTGACGTCGTGTGTTTTTTAAGTTTCTTTGCTAAACAACACAAAGTTTTTATGATGATTTGTTTAATATTAGCCTGGAGAGTCTGTAATATACGCCCCAGTGGAAGAGCTTTAACTGTGGGAATGTATTAAAATTAGCACTTAATGTAAACATATCCTTCACGTTACACCTGGAACGGCTCTCGGAGCCATCTCGCAAATTAATCCCTGCTTTCCGATTAGAGAGAAATTCAGCAGAACCGTGGTGTAAAGTTCTTTTTAGTTTTCTCCGATGTTCTCTCCTGCCATAAATTTGAGCCACACTCGCTCTTGTGCATTATTTTTCCCTTAATAAAATCCGCCAGGGCCGAGCCCTTAATGAAGCACCACAGTGACACTGTTGAACATGGCCTTGCCCTGCTGACGCACCTATTACAGGCTCAAATTAACACAGCCAAGCCTACAGTCTTTGATCTAATGACGACCGAGTGTGCAAGGTCACCCAGCGGCTGCGGCAGCGATAAAGGGCTTAGCTGTGTCATGGTGCTGGAGGGAGCCTGCGGTATATTACAGTACTATTTTGCTTCCCCTTTCATGAGCAAACAAGCATCAGAGACTGCACACACATTAATCAGGTAGTGGGAAGCTAACCGGCTGAGGCAGAGGGCTGAGCCTGGTCTGATAAGGTACCAGCTTACTGAAGTGTAAACACGGTGTAAGTCGAGGTTTCTCTGGAACACCATTGTCTCTGACACCGATTTATCAATAATCTAGGATGCATCAGTAATAGTGTATCATCTTGGGAATGTGTGACAAGTCTCTCGCAGATCAACTAGTTTCTGTCACCACCAGTGGAACTGACAGCCTGATACGAAGCCTAGAAAAGAGAATATGAAGAGGTCGATTCCACAGTGATTATTGTGTCTGGGATCACTGTGTGTCATCTTGAGCTGTCATCGTCCGTCGTCACTCTTCGATTTAATCCTCAACTGCTTCGCAACCAGTCAACTCATTTCAACCAAACTTTCACAAAATGTTATTTACATCATCCTACTGTGCCGCTCCGATTTGATTTACGTATTCAATCAGTTTTTGGCTTTTCCCCAACTCCTCCTACATCTATAAATGGATTGTTACAAACCTTTCACAGAATCTTTAGAACATAATGTCATTGTATTCCTCCTGTTTTATTTTTCAATGCTAGTACAAATAAGCAGCACATGTGACAAGTCTTCCAGGGAAGATGTTGATATACACTTCACCCTTGATTTCCCAGATTATTAGGGGGGATAGGCTGTCCGGGAACCTAAAAAGTCCAGCAGTCGCTAGTGTCCGAGGTCCCTACCCTTTCCCAGACATTTACCATAATCTGTCTGGCAATCGCCATTATTCACTCATTGCACAATATTGTGTTTCCTCAAACTATCAGCACATTCTTTTATCACATTCACTTTAAATCTGGGTTCCGGCTCGTCGTCACTGTCCTCACTTTCACTTTCTCTTTGCTGTCCCGTCACTGATGCCACTATCTGTTCATCAGACATTATTTCGTGCCCCTCTGCTGCTTCATTTTTGTCCATCCACTCAGACGGGAACAGGCTGAATAGGAGGGAAGACCCGGATTTCCATCATTGATTCCCGCACTTGTCCGAGCATTTTTCCGGCAATAGCAATTAATGTCCGGATTAAACACCGGATTTTGTTCAGGAATTCCGAAATCCCGTGAATAGGGGTACGGGAAATCGAGGGTAAATTTTAGTCACTGTATATCTAGAGAAGCTTTAAAATGAAGTATAATGATTATAGCATGAAAATGGACTGAGTTACATCACTTTGTATGTTGCTAATCAGTAATGCAGATTGCAGGATTAATACAGTATATTAAAATAAAAAAATGTAAAAATGATGAAATCTGTAAAAATATGACCTTATCTTATTTTTCAGTTTTTGTGGGTTAAACCACTGTTGCTCTCAGCCTTTCGTACAGCACATGCTGTGCATTAAACAGATTTTTGTCTTTGATAGTGTTTAACTATTGGTCATTTATTTATTCATTTATGTGGAAGGAGTCTCCAGTGTCAGAGGTAAGGCTGCAACTTTAAGCTTCTCATTTTAGAGTTTCACTATAACATAAAATAATAAGAAAAAAAGTTTGTTATCCTTGAAAGAAAGAAGAGAGTGTATTGAGAGAACACTTGTTTATAGCTGCTCTGATTAAAAAGATAATAAAACTTTTCTCGCTGACATTTCAGGACTTTTTATGAATGAAAAAGTCTAGCGTGTCACTCCTGAACGAATGAAGTGTAATTGCTGTGGAATAGGAGGCATAGAAGAGGAAAACTGGTTCCATGCTGCTGTACATTGGGTTGAATCTCACCACCATTGTTGATTATTTTCCTATAAGCACGTGCCTGAAAATATAAATCTTATTTGCCTTCTTTATTGATTCCGTGTTACGTTTAAAGAGTTGCTCACCTTGGAATTGGACTTGCTCTTAGGGAAGCTGTCGAATCTGCAGTTGTTTGCTGTGATTTACCTGCTATTAATGAAGTCCCCAGAGAAGCCTTTTGGTTTTATTCTCTGTTTTTCTCTCGCTGTAAGCCTTCAGCAAAGGTCATTTTGCGCTCATAAACACACACTCGACTGAGCAAGAGCAGGGAATTTTGAAAGCAGCGACTGAGGTCTGGGTTTCATATGCCTACCGCGTGGGAGAGAGGTTAAGAAACGAGATGTGATAAACAGCGTGAATGGCTTGCTTTGACTAAGCCATTTTTATTGATAAAGTGTCGACTCTGGTTGCCGGAACATATCTGATTTATTAGGTGTTCATTTACTGGACTTTTTGACTGGCCAGTTCCTGCACTCCGTTGCCGGAGAATTCTGATCATTAACCAAACACACACAATTCATACTGTGTGTGTTTCCTCAGGTTACCTGTTATGAATGAAAGGACCGACGCAGGGGCTATCACTCGTCACTATTGATCATGACATCACCTCTGGCTTCTAACTGATTAGCATGGCCAGGAAGTGAGAGGAAGTAATCAATGCCTCGCTTTGAAAAGGGCAAAGCGGCCTCTTGAAGCTCTGTCCAGCCCACACCTCCGATTGTGTATGCCAGTTATTTCCTGTCTCTCCCTGCATGGTGCGCCGGTTTATTAGCTGCTGAATGTGTTGGTCACGCTCATCGTTTTCTCACTCCTGTTTGGAGCTTGTGAACAGGAAGTGGACCCTGGCTTCCTCAGGTTTGTTGCAGGACTAATGCTGCGAGCGTTTGTTGATGGTAAGGGCTGGATTTCAGGGATTTTCAATCTTTGTGGCTTGAGTTTGTGTTGGACCCAGTGGATATTTCTACTTTAGGAGAAAATGAAATTGCTCCCTATGTCTCTTCATGTCAGTCTTGGCAGCGCTTAAATCGGATATGTAGTGAAGGTATAGAAATGTAATTGTCACATGACCTCGGGTGTGGATTTGCTTGGCTATGATATAAGCCTTATCACATAATAACACAATCTTTATTGCATTAAATTTCCTTATCTCAACAACGTTGTAAATATCACAGTGGCCACGGCTGCTATTCAGGTTCTATAAATAGCCATAAACGGAACTTCTCGCGCATGTTGTCATTGCTGTCTTTTTTTTATGTTGAGGCGGTCCTGCACATTTATAGAGCAGGTTCCTGGAGCCATTATGGAAGAAGGGTGTTGGGTTCATCCTGACCCAAATAGATCCCTACCAAACACACAGACACCCACACAGCAACACAGACCCACGTTCCTTTTATCAAGAAACAACTGGAAGGAAGAATTATTCGTACAACGTCACAGTCACTGAGGTGTGACTTTTTTTTTGCCCTTATATCTGTTCCTTGATCAGTCATATATTTTACATTTTTTTAATTTCACTTTCTGCCCAGGCTTGTAAAAAGGAGGAATGGCAAAACCGCGAAAGCTATGGAACTCCCTGTGAACAAGACGATGTTTACAGGGCGCACCACAAGCCAGGAACAACAAAGACAACTTTTGGCAGCAAAGTTTTAATTGCTATGCCTATTAAAGGACCCTGCCAATGGCCTCTTTTGTGTTATACATTAACATGAAATTGGTCCTGGAACTCTCCCAGGCTAACCAAAGCAGCATGCTCATAGCCAAGTTCAATAATCTGTTTTGAATAAAGATGCGATGTGTAGCCCCCAGCCTGATGAAATGAAGGAGGATGTCCATCACTGGTGGTTAGAGGAAAATCAGAGCAGTGTGAGGCAAGTGGGGTGTTTACAGCACAATTTTTTTTTCGCTGAATTCTCCTCTCTGTTTGTGTTTGGCCTAGTTTTGCTCTATTTTTCGCGTGCTTGAATAAATTGCTCTCGTTCACATTAAGCCACGACTTGTGTAGACCCTCAGTTATGAAGTCATTCATCTTCACATTAGAATCATTTTATTTCCATGTGCTGAACTCTCGATCCCCTTAAGGCCACAATTGGCATATTGTTTTGCACATTTATATCATCTTGGACTTGGACTAAATGATGATGTATCTCTAAAAACACTTTGCCAGATACACACAAGGTATTAAGCTATCCTATATTATTTATTTTGAACATATGCCTGTTGACTGACTGAACATGAGGAACTGGTTTAAACACATCCTCTTGGACCAATTAGTGGCCTGGATTTGGGGAAAGGGGGTAGCTTGCTTTTTTCCCCCCTCTTCTTTCTTTTTTTTTTTTTTTTTCAAAGCATCTGCTTCTTGCTTCCATTCGCTGGAACTCTTGCCATTGTCTCCATTGAGAGTGGAGAAAGGCTTCTGGACACCATTTGGCACCCAAGTGGATGGACGCCACGGAAAGAGTGCAGCATGTCCTTCAGCTCAGCCCCTCTAGTTTCTCATGTCCTCCTCCCATTATCATATCAATTGGTGCAGCTTGTAGAAGACAAAGTGAGGTTATGGGAACCACCTAGAGCGCCATGCACCATTAAACATCAATGCGGGGGGGACGTGCACATGTGCAAGTTCAGCCTTGTTTACCAAGATGGAAGAGGGGCGATGCGTGTAGCTCATTCCCCCTGTAGCTTACAGGCTTCACAGTGCACCCCAAATTAACTTCAGATGCCTCCTTAGACACTAAGGTTTTATTGTCTACAGTTTTTTTCTTTCTTTCTTTTAAGGTGTCTTTGTGTTTGGCAATCGCTTACATGGAATCAGCACGGTTTTGACTTGTAAAGGTACTGCTGTGTTGTGCAAGACTTGCGAGTCTAATCTGTTTTTATTGTGAATGCCGACTGCTGTGGGTGTTAGCTGTTAGCCGGTGTGTTGTAATGTTTTGGTTCTTAGAATCATCTTATTCATGGTGAGTCACCTCCACAAGGCATGTTCCAGCATGCCTCTTGTGTATGTGGGCATGTTTTTATTGCTTGCAGAGGACCAAATATTCCCACAAGGATAGGAATCTGACTGCTTTGACCTTGTTTTGGCTGATCCCCAGGAAACAAACATTGTGGGTTTGTTTTTATTATTCGAGTTAAAAGGTTTTCTTTTTATTACTGAAGTTAAGATTAGGGTTATATTTAGGTGTAGCGTCTCATTAATTAGCTTCATTATTAATGATACTAAGGGGTATGTGAGTGCGTGTGTGTAAGAGAGAGGGCAGAGTGTTTAGCCTACCTGGCTAAATCCCACACCTTTTCCTTCTGAAACATGAAATGACTTAAAGCAGTGGCATCACTGTGTGTAGAAATCCCAGGATGCTCAGCTTTTGCACAGGTCTGTTATTCAGTAATCCTCAGGATGTTGTGATGCTGCGTGGTGGCCATTTTTTTTTCCTCTCTCCCCTTTCGTTTTCAGCCTACTTGTTTTTGAGTCATAGAAGGAAGTCGAATCAGGTCAGATCAAGTACAGAGGAAAGAACCACATACAGTTTCATGTAGCATACACTCACTGTCTGGTCACACACACAAACGCTTCCTTAAGACAAACCACAGAATAACACAAGTGAAGTTAAGCTGCACTCTTTGTCTTGCTGCTTGAAATGGATGGGCCTTATCTATTTTACCTACATGGCTACTGTTTGACGCTTTAATTGCAAAATTACAGACAGATCACGAGTTACAACGAACTTAATTCACATGTAAGATCCTTTGGTTAATAATTTCGGGAGAAAGGCGGGTGATTATGCTTCATCGCCTGCATTAATTAGGCAAAGTCGTTTTGCTGCTAATTAGCTGATTCTAAAAGGATCTGCTTTTTTGTGTAATTAATTATCAAAGACACAATCGGCTGCCTCGTTTAGGGAAAAAACTGCTCGCGTACACAGAGTCAACGTATCTCGCATGCCTGTCATTGCATCATGTTTTTAAAGCCTGGTCTTTCCATACTGTTTGTCTGCAGTGCAGTTTTTCACACAAAGTGCTGTTCTTTGGCTCCTATTATAAACAATTAGGTGTATGGTTGTAGAAAAAGTACTCAGCTTATTATTAGCTGAGTAAACACAAGCTAAAGTTAACACCGGCTCCCTTTACCTTCCATGGTTTTCTCTAATGTATTTTTTCAATAGGTTATAGTGCCAGCTCTTGTTTTGAAGTGGCGTCGCAGACGTCGGCGTATAGCGTTCTGTAAACAGCCAAATTTCTGAAGGTAAATCAGTCACGTCGTCGACGCTGGCTTCCAGCCTAGCGGTAAATGGTGTTTTCAGAGTGTACTCAAAAATGGCAGGCAGCATCAAAGATTAGGCTCGCTGAAGTGTTCACTTACTGCAAAGCTCTCAAAGTTACAGCAATATCCTCTGACTCAGTGAGGCTCATTTCACTCTAATGGCTGATAATGCCATAAATAAAACAGCAGTGCGCAGATCCGTGGATAAACGCAAAGATCCACTGAGAGGGAACAGAAAAAGCATGAATCCTATAGAGGGGAAGTAATAAAAACTGCAGACACATTGGTTTTAGTCTGAATCAGAGCACCTGGAAGATCATTAAAACTGAATGTGGAGCTAAGATGGATTGTGCTAAATGTTATTTTAAGCTTACAAGCACCCTGTTTTGTGCAACGCCAAATGGAACTACTGCCTCTCCTTTGGTGCAAGGCTCTGGCTCATGCAAATAGCCCCTTCCTCTGTTTCTCATTGTCTGTCATTCAGACTGTCCCCACAGATTTCTCATTAGCTCTGGAGCTCAGGCTTGTCTGTTGCCTCTGCTGTGCCCCTGATTATTAGCATGCACACTGTATTTTTGTGTGTGAATTAATCTCAGACCTAATGCCACCAACTGACTGGCGAGGTCTGGTTACATTCATCTTGCAAGTATGTAGATTTCTATAAATGACTGAAGTTATTTGCAAAGCATTTGACACACTAGGTGCTACTGGGGTTGGGTCATTTGTTAGGTATAAACACCCGATGGGACGTGCCATAGCAGGGTAACAATCCACACTAAAGCAGTGTGATGTGACATTATGTGGTGTGAGCCATTACCACCCTGAAGTGGATTATTTTCCTACCACACAGACCAGAATGTGACGTTACTCTTATTCCACACAGATTGGCCAACAATTATAATTCATAAACAAATGCCTTATCACACGTTTTAACCATTTAGTGCTATATGTACTGTTGCGATATGTAAAAAAAAAAGAGTTTTACTGTAATCCTTCTAGGGTCGTGGGGAGGCTGAAGCCTATCTTAGCCGACACCATGGGAAGGCGTGGTACACCCAGACCATTTTCAGGGCACATACACCTAACCATTCAATCATTTACACATCCAGGGGCTATGTGGAATAGCCAATCAGCCTAATAAGCATGCTTATGAACTGTGGGAGGAAACCGGAGTACCTGGAAGAAACCCATGCAGAAATGGCTGAGCCCAGGACTCGAACCAATGACCTCTTTGGTGTGAGGCGGACATGCCAGCCACCACGCCGTCCTTATATTGTTAACAACTCCATATTTTTTTTATCTATTCTATGTAAGCTGTTGACATACAAACAATAATGAGTTAGAACAAGTGCACGAAACAGAAATCTAACTATAAGTTTATTATAACCATTACTGCTGTTGTAGGAACTAATTCAACATCCTTCATTCATACTTTTGCCTAACTGCTAAATCCTACTAGTCAGCCGAGGGGTACAGCCTGAACAGCTCACCAGTCAATCACATGGCCAACAAACACAACCATTCACATTTACATGTAGGGATAATTTAGAACCTCCAATTAGCCTAATGTGCATGTCTTTGGACTGTAGGAGAAAACTTACAAAGTACATAGAGAACATACAAACTACACAGAAACTCGCTGAGTCCAGGATTAGAACGCAGGACCTTCTTGCTGTGAGGCAGGCGTGCTATCCGCTACACCACTGTGAACCCCTTTTTCCAAAATTCCTGAATCCTTTCCAGCTTGAGTGCAAAAATCAAAGCTCTCATTCAATCCCTTTCAAACGTTATATTTCTTAAATATCACAGTGTCTGCAATATTTCAAGGAAGTGTCCCGTGACAATCTGTCACAATAATCTCTATTATATTGTCCTGTAGCTGCTGAAAGTTTTAGTGGCATTACATTAGTGAATTTATCAGTTTTGTGTGCTTATGTGTAAACACTACCTAATCTGTGTGTTTCCTCACAGGCGATAAGGTGGAAACATTCCCTGTGATAGAGATTGACCATAAAGATATTGTGGACACCAATGGAGCTGGAGACGCATTTGTAGGAGGTACGGTACCAGAGTCTTCTAAGTGGACCAAACAGAACTTTATATAATTCACACGTAAATTTTAATCTGGGCCAAGTTTCCACCCTCTGTCATGGTCTCCATTTATGCACAATCACACCTGTCTGCTGGCATGAGAGCATACTAGCAAAATCGGCAACCGCTTAACACAGTAAACAATTGTTGTCCAGGTGTTTAATCGCATAATCAAGTAGTTAGACAGTTCAGTTGCAAGCGATTCTCACCAGTGCTTTTAATTAGGCAGTATTTAATAACCTAATAATAGCTTACGAGCTGCTCTTGCTGCTGGTTTACAGAACATGATAGAATGATAGTAAGTTTGTTAATGATGATAATGATATTGTCTTACATTATTTCTTCTCTCTTCATACAGCACTTTTCATTTTATATGAATGATGGTTGGCTTGCTAGCAAGCTTGGTTACTGGTTTAGCTATACATCTTGTCAGTTTTCATTTTTATGAAGAGCTTCTCTCTTTTGAGAATAAAATTGCAAAGGATTTTTTTAACACATAATTGCCTAATGCAGAGCTTAATATTAGCTACTTAACTATTTCCACACACACATTCAATCTATTATCATTGAAAACTATATAAATATTTTCTTACTAACCAGTCAGTTGACCTTTTAGTGAAAGGAAAAAGTTTCTTTTGTGAAATAGTTGTGCATTGATTTATTTGTATAGATTATTCAAGTGCTTTCTGCTTCAAGTGTTTCTTTTTCAGCTTGGTTTCAGTCTAATGCCAGTTCTCGAAGTCTTTCATTCCACTGTGTACACAGACTACAGTAACAGCACAGTAGACCGCCTTGTTTATGGGATAAAGTGGATCTTCTTTCAGTAGGACTAATAGAGCTTCTCAACTCATTGAGGGCTTCGTTTAATAACTGTTCAGGCTTCAAACAGCCGGTGTGCATGTCTACGCCTGAGCTGAGCTCTGAAGCCACGCATCACACTGTTTGCAGTGTTCTTGCACTACAGGAAACTCTACTGGCTGGAATTCTGGTTCTCCAGCATGTTTGGTCTTGGAATTGATTAATTTATTGGGAGTGGATCCATTCATCCACCCACCTGCCTGTCCATCTATATCAGGCCTTCCATCTCTTTTTACTCATTCACCAACCTACACATCAACACACACTCCCATCCGTATATTTGTCCTCCCATCCCTCCACCCATCCACCCACCCACACTTCCATTCATCTACCCTCCCATTCATCCATCCATCCATCCATCCATCCATCCATCCATCCATCTACCCAACCATTCATCCACGCTCCCATTCATTTACCCAATCATTCATCCCTCTAGCCAAGCATCCACCCACCTTAGGGTGCACACGGAACGGCACTTTTGTAAAAAGTTTTTAGAGTCCTGTCGTCGTTTTTTTTTGCTTAAGGAAAGATAAAATACAAATTTTCAGGACGATTGAGATTTGTCTAGGGGTTCCATGTCAAATATCAAAATTTAGTCAAATTACACCATCGAATTCGAAAATATAAGACATGCTGACCATAAAATTTGTTATCATTTACAAAGTGTGTTCAGGCCCTATTCAATAGTTTTTAATGTTTTGGGTTTTTTTCTCAAATTAAAGCCTCGTTCTTCTGTCCTTTTAAACCACTTACAACACATTTTGATAGTTCTCTTCTGCACTCTTCACTTCACACTTCTCTCTGCACAGTCATTCACACAATTCAGAGCTCTAATTCAATCCTTTCTATTGAGAAATGCACCATTGGCAGAACTGCAAAATAAAATGTCTCAGTGGTTAGGGCGTCCGCTTCTGGTGCAGTAGGTTGTGGGTTCAAATCTGGGCCAACCCCGGTAGGACACCGAGTTTTCCACCTTAATTTGTATTTGGCAGAGCCACTATCTGAACTCAGACAGTCAAACAAAACTAACACTGGCCTCGCTGTTAAGAAGAGGCGAGTGAGTAGTACATACATACAGTAGTGCATGCGAGCGTGTGCCTCTCGCATTTCCTTCATCATTCGTCAATTCGTTTCATTCAGGTATCATGAGGTAAAAGTGTACCTAACTCAGTGCAAGAGTTGTATAGACCCCAGGGGTTTGAGACTGGTGTATGCTAGCTTAGACAGTATGACTGCCTCTCATTAATTCGTGTCACTCACTAAAACGAAGTAACCTTGCACTATATAAATGAATGCCATTACATTCCTCCATTGGTAAATACATGAATTGAGAATCAGTGTCCAGCAAATGAAATAACAGCCAGGAGTTCCAGCCTAGTAGATAACTGCGGTTGCTACATTTTCCAGCTTTGGAAATTTAGGTTTACTGTATCCAGCTCCAGGTCATTTCATCGTGCTTCCTGAACCACTGGAACAATGCAAACTCTTGGGATTATAAAATATCTATCTTCAAGTCCTCAAAGACATGGTTCAAAACCACTTCACCCATGTGATGTCGACATCCCCACCACAACAAAGCTGTTCTAGGTTCATATCTTGGTACACCTAGTAACTTGACCTTATCTGTAGACTTTATGCAAATCTTCTTCTAGCAAATCTACCATGTTGCATAATATAATTTTTAACTTCTTAGCCAAAAACCAAAAAAGGAGTAAAAACTGCTCACTTTGATTTGACCTCTGAGTAGATCCCTATATAGGTTCACATATTGGAACAAAAAATCATAAGGTTAATCATTGGTATGGAAAATCATTTACCCATACCAACAAGAGGTTGGAGCCCATAGCTCCACCATGCTAGATGCAGCTGTTTTTTTCAATGCACCTCAGTAGTGCAGAGATGGGTAAGAGGGCTCAGAGCCTGAGGGCTGCTGGAGGAGTTCACTCCTGCACATCACTGTGGAGGGCTCTCCCACCACCTTTTTTCCCCTGCTAAGCCTGATTTATTTAATCTTCACACACAGTAGTACACTTGGTTAAAAAGGTCAGTATCAGACGACATAGTTGCCCAGATGTACTTGCACTGGGTCATGTATTTATCTCATCTTTTTGTGCACATTATCAGATTAGTTATATTGTGTGTGTGTGTGTGTGTGTGTGTGTGTGTGTGTGTGTGCGCGTGCGTGCGCGCGTGCATGTAAGCTTAATGCTGTCCACCCACTTGTAACAGATTGTGTTTTCTTTTTCAGAAAGTAGTTTTATGACATAAAGCACTTTCACCTTCTGCCTTCATCTTTCTGCCTCTCTCTCTCCCTCTCTCTCCCTTTCTCCCTCCCTCTCTTCCTCTCTCTCTCTCTCTCTCTCTCTCTCTTCCTCTCTCTCTCTCTCTTTCTCTCTATGTGCGTGCATGCAGGTTTCCTGTCTGAGCTGGTGCAGGATAAGTCTCTGGAGCAGTGTATCCGTGCTGGACACTATGCTGCTAACGTCATCATTAGACACTCAGGCTGTACGTTTCCAGAGAAGCCTGACTTCCACTGAGATACAAGTGAACATTGCCACCCTAGTGTTATGGGACTGATGCCTTTCTTTCAGTGTTTAATTGATTTTTTTCACCCTCTTCCTTTGGTCCTGTGTTTTCTGTATCCCTTCCTGCATTCAGACTTCTGTGCCTCTGCTTCACAGCAGCCAGTCCCAAAGCCTGATGTAATCATGCAGAAATTTTACTTAATAACAATGTAATTTTTATACCAGAAACAGACCCTTTCTATAAAAAGACAAATTGTTTTTACTTTTTTCCCCCCATCATTATTATTACTGTTCCCTGAATTTTTAACATTTTCAAACACAGAATCATGTGCAATGATACAGACCACTTTGTCTCTATCTGAGCAAAGTGACTTTAAAGGCTCGTCTCAATTTTTTTGATCACTTTTAATTTTGTAATAATAATAATGTAAGCATATGCATGTGTGTACATGTTGGTGATGCATCTCCACTATTTCTCTCTTAAAAAAAGAAAAAGAGAAAATTAAAGTGTACTGCTTACATTCCAAGCTTTCTTGTCTGCCTATGGTTTTTGGTCTGTGTGGATGCACAGAACAGGATGTACAAGTCATATTTTCTCTTTGTATATATTGAAATATCGATTTCAATTCAATTTTAGTTGGAGAACACTTTTCTGGTGACATTATTCACTGCCCGGCCAAAAAAAATTTGCACACTAATATTTTCATGGAGTGCATTTAGCCTTGATCACAGTATGTAACCTCCAAGACTTGTTGTTGCTCCAGTTGGTCAGGTCGAGGCTCAGCAACATTAATGTGGCAATAAAATGAAGTCAGCTGATGATCTGGATGTACTGAATGAGCAGGTTATCACATCAATGCACTTTTTCTTTCCTGGTGGCACGAATATAAAATGGAGACTCGAATAATGAAAGAGTGGTTCAGGGAGCATGAGGAATCATTTTCACATATGCATTGGCACCCCAGAGTCCAGACCTTAACCCTGATGAAAGTTTTTGGGATGTGCTGGAGAAGACTTTATGGAGTGGTTCAATCTTTCCCTCATCAATTCAAGACGTTGGTGAGAAATGAAACACTGGATGGAAATAAATGTTATGTTGCTTAAGTTTGTTTGAATAATTACCCTATTTAAAGGGGAACCCATTCTCTTCTGGGTAACACCAGATAGTCCGATTCTATATCATTAGTTTTAGCACAGGTGTACGCAAACAGTACTAAGTAAGCAGAGCACAAGCAAGTCTTTATGATTATAGCAAGTGTTCTTGAGTACAAGCTTACTATATGCAAGAAAAATGATCCATCGAAAAGTAGGTGAGGTGTGAGCGTAAAACTGTTTGACTGCTCTGGTGCCCTTTTAGGATATTCATGTGGGTCCACATCCAGCAGAATGTGCAAATCTCTGAGAATAAATAGTATCAGGATGACTTTGGCTCAACCAGAGGGTGAGAGGAGCCACAGCATTATGCTATCAAGTGTAGAAATGCAGTAAATCATCATGTTGTCAGCATTTGTATTATTAGATTTGTTAGTAAAGTGTTTTCAGCTTCCTCTGGTAAGAAAAGGCTTCTACGCAGGACTTTTAAGAAATCCCCTGTAGACATGAACTTTTTTCCTTCACACATTATCCTGCCTCTTATGTCACACAAGTCTTCCGATAGGGAGACTCACTTACCACTTTTGTTCTCCTGTGCATGCCTTTACACACTCCTAGCTGCTAACAGTGCAGTTAGAACCTTTGTCCCCTTGATTATAGTGGCAACACTACAAGTGGTCGTCTCTGTTATGGGATTAGTAGCAGCTATTCATGGCCATCATTAGGGAGAACTGAAACTACAGCTGTCCCTTTGTCCCTCTATGGATGGAGCTGGTGACTCCATTCATTTCAAATCCAGGTACACAACATGACTGAGTGCAGCATCTGATCTCACTGGTAGTTTAAACAAACCCTGTGATGTGATACTGATATATTTCCCACACGGAAGGGAAAGTGGTTTAAAATTCATTCACACATTTGTGCACACCTCCTCCACCCAGCTGCACACTGTTTCAGTATTTTGAGGTGGTTCTTTTTGTTGTTGTTGTTGTTTTTTTTTGTTTTGTTATGTATTGGTTTGGTTTTTTCCATGCAGCCGTCTGCCTGTTTTACAACGCAGCTGGGTGTTCCCAAGATCCAAGAAAATTGTCTGTGAAGTATAGTTAAT
This sequence comes from Porochilus rendahli, assembly GCA_039654305.1. Taxonomy (NCBI): domain Eukaryota; kingdom Metazoa; phylum Chordata; class Actinopteri; order Siluriformes; family Plotosidae; genus Porochilus; species Porochilus rendahli. Next base: position 29,439,805 of record JBCNYG010000025.1, read on the forward strand.
TTTCTAAAGACTGATTCCAAGCATTTGGGGGACTTTTCATCATGTGCAGACAGAGCCTATAACTCCAGATCAAATGCAAAACCACGCTCAAAACACCCTCACCACTCTGTGTGTGTATGTGTATATGTGCTTATATATGTGTGTATATATATATATGTGTGTATA
>JBCNYG010000025.1:29455187-29483170 GCA_039654305.1 Porochilus rendahli
TATATATATTAGATCTAGGGAGAGCGTTGAAAACAGTGCACTCGCGCACTACAGACAAGTAGTTTAGACCTCATTGTGGGCTATATATCATAATGAGACAAGCCACAAATCATCCAGACAGGCTGCACTTCTGTTAATTACATGATCATTACATTTCTAAAATATGTCTTGCTGTTGGTGATGTGCGCTAATGCCTTGAGCTTAATTCTGATTAGTCGACTGTCTAAAGGTAGAACGTGCGGCATGTTGTGATTTAAGTTCAATATCGACGCGCCGGGTCGATTAAAAGACCATTATAACGCGTGCACGAGCGACATGTCCACGTCTGGTTTCGCGCACGCACGCTGGAGGATTGCAGGTGTGCCATTCGACATGTCACGCGCAGACGGCGAACACTGAATAGTGGTCACCTTAAAAGGCGGGTCAAGTGGTGATATTGACAGATCACAGAGCCAATCGACTCCTCCGGGGGCTGAACGAATTGCGCTTGATTGACACGTTTGTTATCAAATCAGAGATCGGCGTTTGCCCTTCCTAACCAATATTAAAGTTTCTTGGGAGGACCCGTCGATAAGAAGGCGAGGTTTAATGAGGCTCCATTGGGTTGTAATCAGTGTCATGTCGGATTCATGTAAACTACAACATTGTAACAAAATGGCGTCTGTTTAGTAACGCGACCGGGCAGCGGCGAAGTCACCTGTCCTCTGAAGAGCTCGCGGAGTTGGCCAGTGAGGTGTGTATTTATTTTGGTGTTAGTGTCTGTACGCGGAGCGGGCTTAATAGAAGCGTTTGCTTCTCATCATAAATTATCGATAGTCATCTGTCGGAAGTAGTCATAAAACACACACCAATTTAGCCACCTTGCCTGCTAGCTAGTTTGCCTGCTAGCCTGCTAGCAGCCCGAGCGCCTCTTTGCTAGCTGGCTAATGGTAGCGTTGAACTACAACTATTGACTAGCGGTGTGTGTATAAAGGCTAGCCAGCATCGCTGTATGGGGACGTGCTGCTAAGCTAGCAGTCTTAATGCCATTTAGCATATTAGCACGTTCGTGTCTTATTTTTTGGGGGAAAAACTTGAGCCTTTTTAAAGCGGACAGTCTCTGGAAATTTATGACATTCCCGAAGAGGATGGCAGAGTTGATATGGTTTTTTTCCTCCAGAGACTTTACTCGTTGCAAAAGTGCAGCCAAGCTTGTTAAGTCTGGGGTGATGAATATGTGTGTAATACTTTTAATTTTTTTTGGTAAATAAATGGCTGAAGACTAGTTTTGGTGGACACTCCACCAGCCGGGTGTGTTTATTTCTCTGCAGTTGTACCCCCGGGTTATGTTACTATGACAGCAGGCATCCTGGCTGCTGGGCAGTTTGATAGAAAAGGCTGGTTTAAGGTGAAGGCTGGGTGTTTATTGCCAGCACCTTCTGACCATGCAGGAGGTTTATTACCTGGTTTAATGACGTGGAGATTGTTTGAGATGCACGTATATATTTTTTTAAACGCGCATTTTTTTAAATTATTTATAGCCCTGACCTTCCACTTAACACTTGTTTGGTTAAGAACTTTGCTCGCCACCTGGCGCATGAATGTTAATGTTACTTGCTTGGAGTGTTTTGCCGGTTTGCCTGCCATCTTGTACCATCAGAGCCTGTTTATGGTTTCGAGAACTGTCGGAGGATTCAATCAGTCCTCTTTTCTTTACTGTGCTTGCTTTCGATCGCTGATAGTGTGTGTGTGTGTGTGTGTGTGTGTGTGTGTGTGTGTGTGTGTGTCACACACTGTCAGTGCTGAGAGCGGAGGAATTCTGAAGAAATTGTACAATGCGTGTCACCTGCTGGCTGCAAGCTGCACTGTTCTTCCTCCTTCATCTTATTTACTGTCTTAGCCATTACAGCCTCTTCATAATGTCTCCTCTACTGATTGATGGCTCCTTTGCCACCTCATGCTAAGTATTTATTTGAATCTGAAGCTTATTTATCTCCTTAGTGTTTTTTGTGTCCGGATGTGATGTAACATCAGTATACTCTGTCCATTATGTCCTGATAATCTCTCAATCTGTTCCTTTCTAACCCTTTCCTCCTTACTCTGCTCCGTCTACATCATACAGCATTCGCTGGTATCATTCGTTTTATTTCTTTTTCCTCCTCATGTTCCCCATCCTCTCCCACCCTGTGTGCCAGCAATTTTAAGGCAGGATTGTTTCTCCACATTTTCATGGTTTGTCAGTTACCATCCAAATAAGATGATGTGATTTGGTTTTACTTACTTGGTTTAACTCTCACATCTGATTGGTAGGAAAGTGTTAATTAATTTTCCGTAACAGCGTGCCTCTGACACTTTTCCCATATATCTACGATTGCATTAACTGATGCTCTTGTTGTAACATTGTCATTTCTCGAATAACAGCTCATTTCACAGGAAATGAAGGGCGATCCCCCGAATCTGAGGCTAATGATAAACAGATTAAATGTTTTGTTTAGTCGTGGTGAAGTTATCTATCAGGAGACGTTTGGTTCGTGGTAATGGATGGAGGCTCTGGTATCATCGCTTTGAGATGAGGTGACCCATGAGAGAGTCTTGAAGATGCCCCCCTCGGTATTGTTAATATAAATATTTAAGTGCTGCCCAGAAGTAGGTCTGAAAATGGTTGCATTTATTTTCATTAAAGAAACCCACCTTAATATAACTTTCTGTTTTTTCAATGGTATTTCAAAAACTTGTTTCCCCTCAAAAACAAACATTTCTGCTTAGTGCACTCTGTGCAGAAGGCGGCATCTTGTAATATATTCTCCTGCCATTTTCTTCATTTATGGGGTTGCCTGTGTGGGCAACGGACCCGACAACAAAATTGAGCTTATGGCTTTGCGACATTTACCTGTACGTGGAGCTCCACAGAGCTCTGCCATTATTATTATTATTGTTATTTTTTATAATGTTCAACATTAAATGTGCGGGTATATAAAGTATGATTTTTAAAAAAATTAATAAGTAATATTAGAAAAACATTATAATTGATAATTACTAGTGTAGCGTACACATGTGTTCACTGACCTTTCATGTGGCACCAGCTGGCATAAATAATGTCAGATCCTTGTTGTATAATAGGGCCTAATATTAGATTGTGTTACCTGAATGACACGTTTACGCAGATACTACTAGTAACATTACGGCTGTCATGACATTAGTTACTATGTCATATGTGTAGAAATTCGAATTTAATGACTTGCCTCTTTTGAGTCTTGACACATGTATGTGCTGTCTAACTAGAGAACAAAGTAGAACTTGTAAGTATCTAATTAGATCTCAGAGTAAGACCTATTAAAAAGATTGTGTTCGTGATTTGTGATCATTGTTTTTGCTATTACTAAAAGTATGGAATAGGATGTTAGTCATGATACGGCAAAGATATGGTCATAATACATGAGCAAAAATCCTTCTTAACTCTAGGTCAGTTTAATGAATGTTTCTATTGATGTGACACCATTTTGTACACGAGCCCAGATCAGGCTGATTGATGATGTTGGTGAAACATAGTCATGTTCTTTAATTACACATCTCTAGTCAGAGGAGCTTAATAATACGATCGGACACGGAGAAGACATGTTCTCACACATCCAGTTCTATTGTGGTTGTGAAGTTGTATCGGGATTGTTTAATACCTTAATGAGTAATAATGGGTTGTATTTATGTTGGAGGAATACAGACGTGGGCTTTTCAGTTGGGATGCCACAAATCTGAGCATGCTTTCTAGTGTTTGTATTGGGTTAGTCTTGTTTCAGTTCTTTATGGATGTCTGAGTATGTGTGAAAACGACCTTTTAATACACCTATTATTGGCTCCTTGTGCGCCAAGAGATCCGTGTCAGTGAGGCTGCCAGTTGCATTTGCATCTAGACTTGCTCTAGCCGTAAGGTTTCTGAAATATAGTGCTATAAAAATAGCTGCTTGGGTGTTTAATTTGGTGTGATGTATACAGCGCCTGTAAGAGTAAATGAACACATTGAGGAAATCTGCCTGAAGTTTCTCAAAACCAGTTTAATAGTAACGGCTGTTAGTGGAAGTGTAACATCTGGCGAGGATTCTGCTGAACACGTAGCGCTGTCAGGAGAGTCAGTCACTGGAGACTAGCTACCTGATAGTAGTCACTGAATAGTTCTTGATATACGAGCATGGACGTCATGCGGTCAGACTGTGGCACAGGAAAGTTTGTGTCATTGTCACTAAAAGGTGATACGTGGGAAGGAGTTGAACTAAATGATTGACACCCAGCCAGGACATTCAGATTTTGTTAATTTTTTTGAAGCAAACAATGCAAGCCGTTATTACAGGTGATCATTTTTATTTCCTCGTTTGCAGGTGTTTTGTTCATATTTGTTCCAGATGTTAGTTTTCCAAAGTCTGAGAATGTGTCGTGCAATAATTTTCTGCCACGTTTTTGTTCAGATGTTTCTTTGTCCTGTGGGTTTGTCCTGCTGTGCTGTTTCATTCTGTACAGTTCACTTGGCGGTACCCCCTTTAATCTGAGATCACACTCCAATTTTACTTCTATCCCAAGACACATGGTTAAGGCCTATCTGGGGAAAAAAAATCATAAATAGGTAAACATGTGATAGAATAGAAACTTGTAGGAAAGTGGGGCTTTGATGACCACAGCTCTGATAAGTACTGCATCTGATATAAATATTTGGCAGAACAGTTAGCTGCTTGTCTTTGTAACCATATTTTGGATGGTGATCGAGTGGAAAGGTTAAAAAGCTCCAGATGCTTGAATCACGGGGTTGTGTTAAAGTGCAGCTCATACGGTACTTTTACATGCACACTGATAATCCACTATTATTCAGATTCGACAAGGGTCATGTAAACAGCACGTTCTCTTACTGGCCTTGTTTCTAATTCACATGTTTAGGATATCCCTATTTCATTCATGTTTTACGGTCGACTCTGTTTTGTGCACAAACCGACTGCATAACACTTTGCGAGGACAGGAGTGTTATCAGCTACGTGCAAACGTGAATTTCAGTGGAATATTCATTATCTATATAAACTGCTTAGTAGGAATATTGTCTTTTCCTGAATAAAGCCAAAACAGGGAATATTTAGTGCAGGTAAATGTAGTGATTTTGTTTCTTTTGGAATTCCTCATAAATGCAACTTTATTCTCTTTTACGAAACTTCTCATCTTTTCTCCACTCGTTGCAGCACACTGATGCTGTGCTTCTTCCAGGCTGCTTTTATATTTTTCAGCCACCTTCATTTGATTTCTTATCTATTTTTAGCCACTGGAGAGTTAATAATCAGATTAACATATTCAAAGACCCTTAGTGCTCAGAGGTTTATTTAGAGCATGTTATATAGCAAGTTGTTTGACTTTAGTGTAAAGATAATAACAAACTGTTTGAAGCTCTATTGATGTATTGCGGGAGGATAAATTTGACCCATCACAGCAAAGTGGGTGTGACCCGCTCCAGCATAATATGGATTAAAGCGCAAGGTTGTGTTTTGAATAAGAACCAAAGTAAGTTGAAAATGGTTTACCTGGATGAGACTGCGACATCGCAAAAATACATCCTTCAAAGCATAATCTTCAACCTGACCAAGTTCAGCTATCCGTAAGCACAGTCTATCCATGATAAAATACTTGTTTAGGGAGGGTTTCATGTCCAAGTTGTTGCAAAACAATCGTAATAGCAACAAATTTTGCTGAATTTCCACTTTTATGATTCTATGATTTTCCGTATTATCCATATTCACTACAAGACTTACTTTCCTACTTGAGAAATCCCAGAAGGATTCCCTGAAACGTACACCGATAAACCAATGAGAAGCTCCAAAACAGACATGGCTTGGTGTAAATTGAACTCATCTGTTAGGAAAACTCTAGGAAGATCGCAATGATTGGTCGAGAGCTGGATTCATTTAGTGTATGGATGTTAGCAAGTTTTAGATGTGGATATTCAGAAAAGGGTTCTGTAACTGTAATTGCTACAAAATAGTTTTTTCTCAAAAGTAGCATTTCCTGATTAGTACCATACAATGTGATGTAATTTGGTCAATTTTCATGCTATAATCTTGTATTATACCTCATTTAAAGCTTATATTTTTTGCTTATCTCTTTTACAGCAATTCTCTTTCCAAATATATGAATATCTCAGTATGTCAAATTTCCTACTTAATCTGAATTATGCTGGAGTTGGTCACATGTGGTATCATTTTAAGCTTAGGACTCCAGCTATAAAATGGTACCGATAACCCAAAATTAATAATTTCTGCCTTAATACCCACTTTGGTGTGATGGGTCCTAAATGGATCTAGTAGCTAGAACACCAAGTGAGTAACAGTTCCAGTATGCTGCCGAGTGCCATGTTCTGTTATGGCAAGATTGTTGAATACATTAATGTAGCAAAAACGAGTATAAGAATTTCCATGGAGCGGACAACTGTATGTAGCCATGTTCATGTTGTCTTCTATGCTTCGTGTGCAATACTTGGCAAGATATTTCAGTGAATGTGTCGGCAACATTTTGGCTATGTGCTGTGGTGTACTGGTACCACATCCCACACAAATATTCAGTTCAGCTCGCATCTTGACTTTCAGATGACATGCTTAACTTTTGAAGTGACCATGTGTAGTAATGGTGGGTGATACAACTGCTTTGCTTTCCAGTTCATCTTGTTTTTTTTTTTTTTTTTAGTAGTTTACATGTAGTTGGTGTTCCTGAGTCAGAAAATTAGAAAAGATGTCATCCTTGTAATACTTTGTGATAACTGCAGGTCTGTTATCCTTAACGGGCTTTCACACAGGAAGCGATGAGCAACAAGCGACTGTGTAAAGTCAATGGAAAACAGTAAAATGAGCGATTGAGAGGTGAAATTTTCTCAAACAATGCGAGGTGGGCAGAAACAGAGTTAAACTGATTGGAGCATTTACACGTCGAGATTTGAGTGTTAACCAATCAGAGCTTAAAGGTACTGTTGATTGACAGATTATTCCAGACAGTGAGTTCACTAAATGAGTTTTACATGAAACATGACATCAACGGGAAAGAGCAACTCATTATTGCCGTGTCTAGATATCCACAGAAATTTAGGGTAATGACGCCCACCATTTCAGAAACATCAACCCAAGAATTGTGTTTCAGAAATACTTGGCATTTCCTGTAAGTATATATATTCATACATGCTTAACTGTTCCTGGTTCATGTTGCACTAGAGGCTCCAGTTTCTTCTTGCTGTGCGGTAATAACGATAAAATGAGCTATTTATTATGATATGAGCTAAAATAAACAAACAAAAAACAAGGTCATGATAAAAGCTATGTATACTTTTGCAGACTACCTCGCTGCTGCCCATGGGAGCGAGAGGGTTACCTTGGCAACAACAGTTGGCAGCACTTTAGCGGCGAAGCAATTTGCTTACCTTGCGAGGCGATTCGTGTGTAGCTAAGTGGTGAAGGGATGCACTCATCGCTTCCTGTGTGGATTCTGCTTTATGTGCTAATTAACCCACCCAGTAATCATTCTACTGTTAAACATCTCATTGAGTAATATGGGTGGTGCAGCAGATAGGTGGATATGGAATAAGTAGATGCTATAGGTGCAGTATTGACGTTTCAGACAACCGTAAAGTGTGTTACATTTAGACATACACACCAAATGGAAACCTTTAGTTAACAGGAAGTCGGATTTTTTCTCATTCACTCACTCATTCGCCGAACTGCTTAAACTTCTCGGAATCTGGAGATCTGCACCCTGAACGGCTCGCCAGACCATCGCAGGGCCAACACACACATAGCCGTTCAGACTCGTGTCCCCATCTAGGGGCAATTTGGACTGTGGGAGGAAAGCGGAGTACCAGGAGAAAACCCACGCATACACAGGAGGGGACAGGATACAAACTCCGCACAGAAACGCCCGAGTCCGGGAATTGAACAAGGGACCTTCTTGCTTTGAGTCTGATGTTGCTGTTGAGGAAATGTTAGCACACATTGCTTTTCGTAGTACAGTCGTAATCTGGCCATTTGTGTAAGTGATCTGACTGATCTCATCGTTCACCTTGTTCAGACTTGTATTTAACACTGTCCACCTGAGGGTTCTTCATACCAGGTCTGAACGCAGCCTTTAAAATGTCTGCTGTTAACTTAATGTATGCATACATATTTGCTTGTTTGTAAAGTGTGTTCTCTCTCTCTCTCTTTCTCTCTTTCAGGTTTCTCTCATGTGAGGTTTACACAGATTTTTTTCAAAGGAAAAACTTTGCCTGGATTTACCAAGTTGTATTTTTGACTCCCTCTTGATGGAATGTAGAGTCAGCCTCGCATAAGGAGTTCTGTCAGTAATCTTGCACATCATGATGTACTGATGGCTGACTTCTGCTTGTGGATGCGTATTGTTTGCTCATAAAAAGAAGGAATGTATTCATGGATTATGCCTTAATGCACCAAATAATTTCACCATGGTGAAACTGGCCAATCCCCTGTACACAGAGTGGATTCTTGAGGCTATTCAGAAGATCAAAAGGCAGAAGCAGCGGCCTTCGGAGGAGCGTATTTGCCATGCTGTATCGACTTTGCACAGACTAGACAAGAGTACCGTACTGCAGCAGTTGGAGCTAGCTGTAAAGGATGGATCTATCCTTAAAGTCACTAGCAAAGGTTGCGCTTCATATAAAGATCCGGATAACCCAGGAAGGATTTCAGCAGTCAGGCCTGGAGGCCCGGTTCTCTCATCAGCTGGATCTGTGGTGCCTGCTGGAGATCTGCGACATCTGGATTGGAATAAGGTCCTCAGGAGGGCTATTGAGGGCCTTGGTGTCCCAGCTGGCTCATCTCTGAGGAACATCGAGCGCTTTTTAAGGAGCCAGGATGACCTGGCCAGTGTGGTGGCTAACCCCAGGTTCCAGCAGAGGCTCAGGCTGGCTGCTAAGCGTGCAGTGAATAACGGGAGGCTGCTGAAAGATGGGCCGCTTTACAGGATGAGACATGGCAGTGCAGGTGGAAAGAGCGCCTTCAGGGGTGGCATTGGATTGGCACTGGACCTCCCACCTGTAACACTTCTACCACATGAGAAAGATCAGGTATGGGTATTGCGGATTACTTAATTAAAAAAAAATTGCTGGCTGTAATGATGCGTGCTGAAGTGATAGATTTAGTAGTCCACCAAGCTTTGGGATATAAAAGCAATTTTTCTGCCATCCTACATGTGTGATGAGCATTCGAATATTTGAGACTGCATGTGCCTGAAGGTCTCGGTTTCTTTGTGTGTCTGCAGATTGCGGTGTTATTCTTTCTCGAACACACCTAAATCAGCTCCTAGTGAGTTTAATAATTAGCTGAAGGTTTGAATGTGGCGTTATTGAGAAATGTACAGCGCAGGTGGTCCACTAGGCTAGAATTGAACACTGCTGTTCCAAGTGATGCTTTTATTATGTGTTTGTCAATACTGTGATGCTCTTTCAAATCCACAATATTGGTGGTACCTTAGCAGCACACTAACTGGAAATGTAATGAATGTTGTGTTACCATGTGTGCATTTAGAGATAACAAGCAAGTATTAAGGTTAAAAAGTGTAACACTTGAGTTTTATTTCATGCAAGTTCTTGGTGGGGTCCATCCAACAAGGTGTAAATGTTGTAGTTGTTTATGAGCTATGGAAGTAAAGATGCATTGATCTGACCGGGATCTGGAATGGTTAGACGTATTCTGCTCTAGTCCATAGTATGGTATGAGGTTAATTAAGAGAGAGATGTGGAGAATTTGCTTCGATTACTGTCAAGATCTCGGTATGAGATCGTTATTCGGTTTGTGCTATACTCAGCACTTTGAGTTCTGGAAATCATAAATTCTCATTGGAATTTTAAAGGTGGTGTACATCTTGTCTGCCTGCTGTTTTATTGAGGAAGTAAAAATTGGAGTAATTTCATTATTCATTAGGCCTCTAATTTTCCTTCATTTATTATTGCCAGCGTGATCCCTTCAGTATCTCCTGTTTAATTTGGACATGTCTCAAGTTTACTAAGCAAAAGCTTTCCCAGTCTAACATGGCTTTAATTTGTTGAATGGCTTCATTTAACTGTGGTTCAAGTAGTAATCATATTCTTCTAGATTAGGCGGAATATTTAAACTGGACACAACGTCAGGGGATTGTGATTTAAAGTTGTTCTCGTCTTGTTGGTCATTTAAGTCGTGTTTAGACTGGCCCCGGCTCTCGGTGCTCATTTTTTGCCATGGGTTACTAACAATGGGAGGCCATTTGGTAATCAAATCTTGGAGCACATTCCCTCGTCTGCTCCTTGTTGAGTTGTTCATTGAAAGCAAAAGCTTTTGGTTTCCAGGCGCGGGGGCTTGACTGTTGCTAAGCGATGTGTTTTTCATTGACACTAGGACATGATAGCATAGTGCCAGTCCCCCAACCCAAAATCAGGGAGAAGGCCTGCCATCTTGCAGATGGTTTAGGGAGCCGACAGTGGTGGGTCGGCCACTGATTAGCTCAATGCGTTAAAAGGGCTCTTTTGTTGTTAATTGTGTGCTTGGGGACTGGTCAGTGTGCAGCTGCTCCAAGCCTCTTTATCATATGCTAGCTTGGGGTTAACATTTGAGAAAGGAGAGGGGCCAAACCTGGCCTCTTTTGTGCCATTTGCTGGCAGGATCAGATTTTGTGGTGATGAAGGTATATTAGATCTCTTGGCTGGTTTCCTTTTAGACATTCTTTAAACGCTTTCATGAAACATGGTAATTGAATGAAGGTCTTTTAAAGTAAAGCTGATTATATCGGTTTGGGGGAAGTGTTTTTGTCGAATGCTGGACCACTGATTTGTAGCTGTGGCTACCATAATAGCTCTACTTGTTACACAATGCATTATTGAGGCTTATGCATCAAGTAATCAGATTTCTGGCCAGTATGAGCAGACCTGAGGTCTAGACCTGAATCATGTTGACAAAAGATTCTGGATTCCCAGTACAGCCTATTACATCAGCTGTATATAGCATCACTGTTGTATCTATCTAGCTGTCTGTCTGTGAAAACATGTCCTCATCCAATTATTTAATCTTGCAGAAGCATAAGTATCTTTCCCAAGTATTGAAAACATGTGAAGATAGTTTTGTGTCACAAGCTGCCAGCATTGCATTGTTCTTTTCACTGTCTACACTGTTTAATTGGATGGATATAATTTCAGATTGTCATTCATCAGACATGCTTTTTTTTTTTCTCCCCACAATTGCACAATTTACTATAGATCTATCAAAAGTGTGCATACAACAAAACAAATGTCACTGCTGCAGTGACAAAGGGACGCCAGACGTGTGTGTGTGTGTTTGCTCTTGTTTCAGATGAGTGCTTTTTAAAAAGAAAATTGGAGTTAATTAGGAAAACCTCTGTTAGACCTATTCCGTTAGCACCTCTGTTAGAACTATTACTGGGGTGGTGGGGTGGTCGGTTATATTGTGGAGAATTACTTTTTCTTTCTTTCTTTTCTTTTTGTTTAGGTAAATCACACTGCTCTTGTCAAGAAATGAACCTATTTCCTATCTATTTCCTTTTTCCCCCCCTATTTCCTGTATGTGTGTTTTGAACTCTACCCATGAAAGTAGGAGGTGTTTCTGTGGAGGTTATCGGGTGCTAACTTGATAAGCAGGAAATGCTACACAAATATCACAGATGACTTGAAATGAAACTGTATATAAGCCGAACCTTTTTTTAAAACTCTGTTTTAGTTTGACTTTACTATAGCTTATTTAGTGTGTGCAAAGAGAGACAGCTGAGAGAATTCTGGGAATATTCCCAAACTACACAACACTTCCCAATGTGTTTTGGAACTGTAAGATTTTTGGTGACATTTCTTATATTAAAACTGTTATTATACAGTAGTGAATGACCTCCAGATCATTTTCTAGGATTCTGAGCCACGATAAAGGGGTAAAAGCGTTATGACCTTTATACATATATATGCAATAACACTTATCATTATTATTTGGCAGACTGTCTGTATTCCTTCCTTTTGTAGTTCATGATTTGGTGGATTAACATATCCATCACTATTCTATCCTGATCAGGAGGCTGATTTCATGTACACCCCTAAACCTGATCCCAGTTACAGGCTGTAAGTGTAATGTATATTACAGAGTGATTCTAATATTTAACTGTGCTTAGATAAAATCTACAACATTCAATATTCACTTATAATGGGAGACTAACAGCAGGTGGTTTTGAATTTTCTAAATCATTTAATACATACATGTTTACAGAATATGAAACCAGTGTTAAACTCCTAACAGTAGAGGTCTTAGGATAAGACCTGTAGGAAATATCCTGTGGTTCTTCTGTAGCTTTGTAATAAGTAAATAAATTAACACATGGAGATTGAGTGTTAAACTGTTCTTATTACTTTTCCTGTCATGATTTTATTTTATCAGTTGTAAATGTGGGTACGTCAGTGTTTACTTTGAGTGAAATGTGTTGAGTCTATGTAGAGAGCCTTCATGTATTTGTCTTTTGAACAATTTTAAAGATGTGTAAATAGTATGTGTACTGGCTGCCACATCAGCTGCTTTTAGACCAACGTTATAAGCAATTCTAGATTTAAATAGTTTTTCTACTCTGCTCTGTCTGGGGTCATGTGTACAGAATAATTTCTCTTGTTAGGGAATGATGATTCCTGATGACGTAATATGTTTTAATATGGCAATACCGTTAGCTAGCTGCACTCTGTGCTATGATCATTAGTGGCTTCCAGATAAGCTTTCAGCATTTACTTAAAGAGAAATATCCTAGGGGTTAAAGAGTTTGTGAAGTACTCACTGTTCATAACGAGAAGGGAAACAGCCTAAAGCTACCAAAGGCTTCACAGACACAGATGAAGGCGTTTTTTTTTTTTGCTTGCGGTTTGGAGCTAGCATGTCAGCCAGATTTAGGCAATATAACGGCACCTGAAGTGAATTAATAAGAAAACAAAAAAGCCTGCAATTTTAAAATGCCTCATAATAAACTACTTGTCAACCTCGTCATCTTGGTCAGTACAGAGAAATCTCAGCCCTTGGTTTCTAAAAGATGTCGGGCTGAGATTTCTCTGTACTGACCGAGCAGGTGCGGTTAATGAGTAGTTGAATTTCCTTCTGATTCTGAATGACTAAGAACTAATATTAATAACATTGTTAAAAGCATATTGATGTTACAACTGTTTTGTCCTCATTAGGCTTACTGAGTGACAGGAGTATTGTAAGAATAGCGCTCATTTAATATATAAGGAAAAGGTTATTTTGTTTGTGCTGGGACCAGATTTTGCCTTACCAGTCTAATTTAAACATGCTGTAATGTGTTGAGAACCGCAGCCGCAGTTACAGGTTGTGGAATCAGTGTTAATGTCACCAAACTGGCTTGAACATCTAATACAATAGTGTGCTTTATCCTCAGGCAAAGTAGCCTGGATCAAGTAATGGTAATGTAATAGGCCTCCAGACCTTGTTAATTCTTGTGCTGTTGAGGCTTGGATGAGCTAATGGAGCTGTTGGAAAATGTAATGGGACAAGACCCGGGTCAGGAAGAGAACATATCTCCTCTACATTCCTCTCTCACAGTCAGCCATGAGACATTCCCATGCTTCACATGCTCGATACCATTTATTGCTGATGTTATAGCTGTGACAGAGTCAGAACATCATCTGGGCACAGGCCCAGTCTTCAATCTGCCCAGTAATTTGGATATTTATATTAAGCTAAGGAAAACAACAAGTTTTATGTGAGAAGCAAACTTTGTTTACTTTGGCCCTGTTGACCCTCACTGACTGACGCATGAGACGTCAGTACAAGGTGTGACACATTGTTTAATCAAACACTTCTCTGTTAATGAACAGTTGATCACCATAGATCTCTTTTTCTACAATTTCAGCTGTGGGACCATGTGAAACTAACCTGGAGGTATGTTATGGTTCTAGATTCCCATGACAGCCACAGACTTCAGTGGTTTATCTGTATGCACTTTCTTTAATTTGTTTGAAGAGTGTGTGTTCAGAGTTATGTACTCTCACGCATTTGCCAAATCGCTTAATCCTCCTAGGGCCTTGGGGCGGCTGGTGCACATCTCGGCCGTTACTGGGCGAAGACAGGGTATGCCCTGAATGGCTCACCAGACCATGGCAGGGCAACACCTGCTCAACCATTCACACTGTTACTTAGACCTAGGGGCAATTTGAAACAGCCATTTAGTCCAACGTGCATGTTGGACTGTGAGAGGACACCCATGCAAGCTTGGGGAGAACTCGAACCCTGGACCTTTTTGTTGTGGTATGCTAACTACTGAGATGAGCTAACTGAGATGGGCTGCAGCGTCCCCGCAATCCTAGTAGGATAAAGTGGTAAAGGATGTTCAGTGGCTCCTTTTTGTTGTAACTTGTAGATTCCTGGCGTTGTCGCAGATGATTGATTGAGAGAGTAATTGACTTTTGATTTAGTTTTAACCCCAGTAGTTATTTAACATGGCAAAGGGCCTTAATCACCCAGTCAGTTGAATAACCTAGAATCTACTGTATAGCCAGAATCTCACAATTACTTTATCAAGCCTAATGTTTTTGCACACACTACAAAATTCCAGCATGTCTTTCTTCCCTCTTTCTTCCCCCACAGTGCTGCTTGTTGAGTTTTTTCGTCATTGTTTTTGTACGCGAGATGATGGTGTGCATTGTTAGTGACATTAGCAGCATTTAATGTTCATTGCCTCAGAAAATGCCCTTGTGTTAAAGGAGTTATCACGTGTGCCCAAGATAAGTACCTTGCTGCCTGCCTGAGAGTCGAAAAGTTCAAGTTTTTTGAAGTTGCGACATGCACCTCGCTTTGGCGCATCCTTCAACTTGCCCAACCTTCCTCACATCTGCTAACTTTGCAAACATCTTGGGCTATTACGGGAGCAAAAAATAATTGTATGATGTGTAACCTTTCATTTATTGAACCACAGTTGAGAAAGGACTGTATTCTAGCATGTCAGCTTGTTTTTCACCTGTTGTGTGAAAAGCTGTGCTGAGTGAATGCTCTGACCTTTCATCCTTGGAGCGCAGAGAGACGGGCAGAGCACTGAGCCATCTGCTGTATGAAAAGCTTTTTAATGAACGCAAAACTTAGCCCCTTAAATAATTGTCTATGTTAAACTCCAGCTCTACTCACACTTCTTAAAAAAGGATAATGTGTGTGATGTAAGCAGAACGTTCACACTGCCTTGGATTCAAATCTGAGAAATGGCTGTATAGGAGCCTGCCCCAACACATCCACTCCCCCACCCATTACAAGTTTGATTACTCTTGATGGGCAGCATAGAAAGTTGTCTTAACCTGTGCTTTAAAGTGCTGCTGAACATGATTGAGCCTGTGAATGTTTACTTTTAAAACATTTAACCAATAAGCCATGACAACCTGCTATTGAAATGGACTCAACTGTTCAAATGGCATTAAAGTCTTTAAACAGGTCTGTTTTTGTTCTTCACTCATGCTCAGGAACCTCCTAGTGTTTTACTGTAACAAAGGTTTTGATCTGTAGAGATTTATAAAGATGTCTAGCGATGGATTTGACATGTTTTTCAATCTGATCCACTGATATGCACTGTGCAATGAAAGACTTCAACGTTGGCTGAGACTGTAAGACAAGTTGTGTCCTGTCGTAGTGTAATGTCATGTCTGTAAAGCAGCCTACCATCTTTCTTTTGATGTTTTACATTGCTAAGCATTAGACATGTAAAGACGTTGTCATGGGTTACTACCAGGAAGGCAGCATTGGTACAAGGTTGGGTATCAACGCAGACCCAGAGATCAGAGGCAGAATGTGCTTTAACATGTATCATTTCATATATTCCATAAGGGCCCATTATGCTTACAGTGTTTCATGCCATTCTTGGACATGAGAGTAATGTAGGATACTGTCAAATAATTTGCCTTTGTGTTTGACTGCTCCACAAAGCAGGGTCAAAGCTGTAGTACTAGTGTGTGGGCACAAACTAAGGTCATACAATCCCTGGGGAAAAATCTGCTCTGACACGTACACCAAGATAAAATACAGCAGCTCTCAAGTCAGAGTAACTATTCCAATTCCTGAGCTGCACAGCTCCTTAACATTGCATATTAGGGGTGCCAGAAAAAAATCATTCATGTTTAAATCACGATTCTTATTTATTAGCATTCTGAATCGATTCAAATTTCCAAACACTTCATCACTTCACTAAACTCCCAACCAACTCCGAACGAGCAAAGCGGATCAGTACATCTACAAAACCGGTTGTCTTCCTTTTTGTAATGGTTATGAATCAAATATTGGTATAAATCGATTCTGAATTGAATCGTCACCCCCAAAAATTGGAATCAAATTGAATTGTGAGTTGTTGTTGTTGTTGTTGTTGTTGTTGTTGTTGTTAGATTCACATCCCTGTTGCATATAGTTGTGTAGTGACTGCAGTATCAGGCATTATGAATGCCAGTGCACTGTAATCATGGGATGTGAAAATAGTCAAAGGAAACCCATTATTGGTGCTGGGTTGATGCTGATTGGCTGTTATGTGTCACTG
This sequence comes from Porochilus rendahli, assembly GCA_039654305.1. Classification (NCBI taxonomy): domain Eukaryota; kingdom Metazoa; phylum Chordata; class Actinopteri; order Siluriformes; family Plotosidae; genus Porochilus; species Porochilus rendahli. The sequence continues at coordinate 29,471,715 of JBCNYG010000025.1, forward strand.
ACTGACTGCATGAGGACTGGCAGCTATAATAATAAATAAATAATTAAAATGGATTTATTTTAACGAAACACATTCAAAAAGTAGAGGCCCATGCACCACTGCTCAGACTTATACAGAATAAACACAATCTAACTCAACACAATCAAGGCAGACGGACTTGCTGGTAAATGTTCATGGAGCAAATGCCGAAGCCTGAAAGAACACAAGCTTATTAAACAGGTAACTAATTTAAAAGACAAGTAACAGAAATGAAAGTGGAACGCAGCTCATGAAGACACTGAAAAGCAAACCCAGGCTTGGACACCTAAGAGTAGAGACCTCTATAGGAGGTCTGCGTTTAGGCATTGTCTAAATCTTTATATTAAGTGAGCGCAGGTCAGTTAGGAATCAGAAAAAAAAAACTGTTTTAAACTATCAAACTCCTAATTTCCCAAGACAACAACTTGAATCAATCGACAAAACAAGAGAGTTAAATATTCGTGCTGTTCTGCTGGCAGATTGTTTCCAGTTGTTTAAGAAATCTTTATGTAGTAATGTCACTTCCTGATGCAGCCTGCTGTCACTTAAGCTTTCCTTTGTAGATTGAAAAAAGTTTCCATGAATTTCATGTATATCTCAGAATAAGCATATGGATCGCGTCCCTCATATGTTTTCCCCAGATCAGTGGCTCACATCAGTGTCTAATAAAGCTACAGTATGTAGTGCTACTATTCATCATTCAGTATGCTCCTCTTCACTGCTTTGTGTGAACTTTGCACTCAGTGTGAGTCTGTTCAACAGTCTGAGCCTTTGGCAGTAGGGGTTGTGTGTATGTGTGTGTCTGTCATTAGTTATCAGACTTGTATATTCGGAGTGTTTAGAGCTCTGCTTTAATTCCCTCTTCAGTGCAGCAGCTGAAGCTGAAATCTTTCTACTCTTTGAACTGTCATTAAAAACGTGTGGGTTAAATAATACCCAATGTAAAATCCAATGATGCTTCTTTTTTTTTTTCCCCACCTAAACACCTTTTCATTTTTTGATTGTGGCATGGATGCAAGATTGCTAGTTGGATGTGATGACTGGTTGACACTTGACTAAAAAATGTAGTAGCCTGCTCTCTGATATATGTTTTATTTTTTTTTAAGTTTTTCTAAGCCATGATCGAACCACAGTAGGGGCACAGTGGTGTTGTGGTTAGACCAGAAGCGTGACCCAGGGGTACAAAGACGTAACATTGCCCTTAATTTTCTACAGAAAAACCCCAAATACCAATGTATTCAGCTCTAAGATGAAATGGCTGTTCTGTGTGTAGAAAAATGTTGTGTTGGGGTTTTTTCTTTGTCGTCTTCCCCTCTTAATCGTTACTGCTTGGTCTGGTCAGTAAGCCGACACCACCAAAGCAAAGCAGCATTATAGACGATCAAAGTTTGTGCTTGTACAAAACATGAAATTGTGGCTGTTTTGTGTTGCTAAAGAGGAGGAACTTTGTCATAAATAAAAGGATATGTTTCTGAGAAACACCACGACCACCGTTATGGTAAACAGATAATTTATTCCGCCCTGAAAAGCCATTAGTTTAAATGAGCTGAGAAGCTTTTCACACAAATTAGCACTGTATTTAGTTTTATATGTAAAATGTTTTAAGCTTTAAAGTGAATCTCGATTTTTATTTTGCTCATCGCACCAAACCAAAAAATGTAATTGAATTGATAACATCTCGATTTGGGCAGCACGGTGGAGCAGTAGTTAGCACATCCGCCTTGCAACAAGAAGGCCTGGGTTCGATTTCCGGGGTGTTTCTTTGTGGAGTTTGCATGTTCTTCCCGTGCTTGCGTGGGTTTCCTCAGGGTACTCCAGTTTCCTCTCACAGTCCAAAAACATGCACTATAGGCTTATTGGCTGTTCGAAATTGCCCCTAGGGGTGTGTGTGTGTTTGTGTGTGTGTGTGAGAAAATATGAACGGTTGTCAGTGTGTTGGCCCTGTGATGGCCGGGCGAGCTGTTTAGGGTGTACCCCGCCTTCGCCCAGAATCAGCTGTGTTGGGCCCCAGCTTCCCCACGACCCTAATTCGGATTAAGCGGCTTAGAAAATGAATTAATGAAATCTTATTCTTATCTGGTTGTAGTAAAATATTTGGTTATTGATTTCTTCCTTTGAATTCTACAAAGTGGAAACCAGTCTGTCACTGATTGTGTTACACGTTTGGACATATTTTGCTAAGTCTAAAATAGCTTTTTAAAAATACACAAGTCATTAACGTGACATTTAGAGCAAAGTTAAATTAAATATGTAATAAATTTACTAAGAGGCATTAAAGACGCAACACTAAAAATAATTAAAAAAACAATAAAAATATATTTCAGAGTTCTTCAGCGCCTGCGGTCTGTCAAGATCATACCACCATGTGCGGTGAACGACCATTCGGTATGTACGAGCACCGATGTGGTTGCAGCGAGTACGAGGAACCTCAGCCTGCCTGATGCATCACCCGTGAAAACTGTGCTGCTACCCTTGCTGCGGTCATTATGGTGCTCAGCATGTCCATATCTAGCATATGCCCGGGGCCTGGGGTCTGCTTGCTTGTGGCAGTCGTGGCATCTTCACTTTTCACAAACTTCTTTTTTTTATAGCCAGAGGTGCCACTTGACAACAAAAAAACATGTTTTGATTTCACGCTTCACTTTGTGGATTAATCAAGGAGTGGCTCAGGTATCAGACTTGTGATTGTGCCACATGCACACGCTAATGTGGGCTTTCATTTTTACTCATGAGAAATTGGTAACTACACCACATTTTAGTATTTAAAGTTGTTTTCAATTTTCATGTTTATATACAACATGTTGTACAATTGTGCTTGTTGCATTTTTAATACCTCTCCCTATATTATGCTGTGACAAATTCAAAAGTGGTCGCTGTTTTGCTCATTTAAATCTTTCAAGATTTTAACATGCCTGCCTCACAGCAAGAAGATCTTCGGTTTGAGCCCTGTGGTCGGTGAGGCCATGTTCTAACCATTCTTGAATGGGTTTCCTGTGTGTGTGCGGGTGTGTGTTGGCTCTGTAAAGGACTGGCAAGCTATTCGGGGTATATCATGCTTCTCACCAAGAGTCAGCTAGGATTGGTGCCAGCTTCTCCACAACCATTAACAGGATAAGCATTTGGGATAATGAATGATACAAAGTGATTATGCTGATTTTATGAAAATGTAAGGACATGGATTTTGTCAATGAATGAACCAACAGCAAAAGCATACTGTAAAAGCAGCCAGGTCTCAAGTTCAATGTCTGGACAAATGCAGTGATTAAGCTGGTGCAGGTAGTGGTCTATAGTAAGTGCAGGGAGAGATTACTCTTCAATTATAATAAGAAATAGAAATAATTTCTATTTCACTCATTTGCCAAATTTTTCTCTTGTGCCCAGCTTGGTTACGGGGAGGCTGGAGCGTATCTTGGCCAATTATAGGTGAATGGCAGGGTAAAAATAAAGCGCATTTAAATCATATTAGGTTAATAATAAGAAGGGTATGCATTTTTAATAGAAACCGGGTGGCAATTAAATATAGAGGAAGTAATTAATGGAGTGTTGGATAATGAGGGGAATGAAGCTTAAAGGCAAATACAGTTTGAGTGTACACAGTTAGGTTCGCAGGTGAAATGGGGAAAAGAGTGGATCTATTTAACATGCTAATTCTACTTCAACTGCTTTGCCTATACTTAAGAAGGTTCATGGTTCCACCCCGCTGGTGTCTAGCTGCTGCTCCTGATCTGTAATATAACTTCAGGCTAGTCAGCTGTTGCGTCAGTGGAGGACCGCAGAGAAAGAGTCCTCTGTGTGGCACAGTTCAGCAGAGACTGTGCTGAACTTCTAGCCTCAGCATTGAATCAGTTTCCCCAGTGATTGTGGAGGAAGGCTTAATTCTGTCGGGAAGATTTCAGCAGAAGGACTAACCATACCTTTAACCTAGTTTAGTTCTATCATAGACAAGACTTTTGTGACTCTTCTAGCTCAGTTGCACAGTCTGTCACAAAGGGCACAAGTTCTCCTGTGTCTGTGTCTTCCAGTGCTGGAGACTTGGTGGAGATCAGAGATAATCAGAAATGAATCTAATGGATGTCTTTGTAGTTTGGGTGAGTTTCTGTACTTGTAATGCGGTGTGATGAGACAGGTTAGTATTCCTGCCTCTATCCTTCCAGTGATGCTGTTTGGTAGTAGTTTAAATGCGAAACCTGGGCTGGTATAATCGGGATTTTTACAAGAGCTTAGATCTCCGACCATGACCTTGTTGTTGAGTTTCATGAGTCTTTGCAAGACATGAGAGGGAGCAAGCAGTTATCACACAAATGACAAAATGTCTGCCAAATGATTAATAATTTTTAGATTTGCTGTTGTGGTATGGATACACATTTTTAATAAACTCACAATGCAGACAAGCTAGGTACACTTCCATGTCATCAGTCTGTAACCCACTTTGTAACTTGTCTGAAGAGACCAGATCAAACACAAACCAAACGGTTAATTGAGGAGTTTTGCTGCATGAAAGTGCTAAAATGAGTAAATTGTAGGAATGTTATTAAATAACATAACATGTGACATCAGGTGTGTTCTTGTTTGCTTAGCGCTATAGTCATATACTACGTGCATAAGAGTAAGATATCCCAATACCTGTTGTAATCAGAGTAATCACATTGCACAAACAAAACTTGAGTAATGGCAGATCATTCACTTAACATGTTCGAACTTTAGGAACTTTCCATTCAGAGTGCAGGTGCAATGGAGTGACTTGGCTTCGAGGATGCACCAAGAGGACTTATATTTACGTAAACCTCATTAGATCCTTTCATTGTTGCTTTACCCCGCTCATCTGTGCTCTGCATACAAAAAGTTTGGAAGTAAATCAGTTAGCTCAGTTGGCATGGCAAGTGATACTTTAGTCTTAAAATATAAGACATTACATGAAGTCAAACAGAAGTACACTTTGACCTGAGGCGTATCAGTGGGTATGTACAAAACGTGCACCAGCTAACTGACAGGCTATAATGTGTGATGCATCATTTGGCCATACTGAGTCTGAAATGTCATTTGAGCAATAATAATTTCCTATTTATAGAACTGCTGTATAAAATTAATCTTGTGCTCGTAGAATATGCCGTTCTGCTGAATGTCAGCACGGTTATGATTTACCTCCAGGCCTCGCTCTCCAGGATTGTGATTTCATGATGATGAGCTTGATATTTTGATATATTGAGTATACAGTGATAAAATTAATTGAAACAGTGATGTTGAAAAGTAAGGATTTTAAGAGCAATTATGTGATTAAACCTGTTTAATTTTTTGCTTGTTTATATTAGCAGACCTCCTGAGCACAACCCCATAGGCATAGAACATGACTTTGGTGCATGTTCTGTGTCCATGTCTGAGTTCATGCTACCACCGCTTAGACTCGCTTCGAATTAAAAAGCACACAATCCAACTGAGGTGGGCAGACAAACTTTCACAGGGCGAAGTAACACCGAACAGGAACACGAAGCAGGAACTTGTTAAACGAATAAATAAACTAACGATACAGATAATACAAGTGAAGATGGAAATCAGTTGGGGAAAGGCAGGAAAAAGAAAACTGTGTTAACCTTTTCTGCTTTTGGGCTTCTAAAGCGCATATCGATGAGGTGCTCGACAATCAACCTAGAGATAACCGGTTCGAATCCAGGTTGATGCCACAGTCATCAGCAGTTGGTAGTCTGTGGTGCTGAGCTCTCAATATGCTCACCTCCCTGTCACTCACAGTGATCACAAGCCAATCATGGGGGTCTGTGAGATCATTTGCTAGGGGTGGCTAGTGCTTTTCCACAGTGTGCTGGGCTGCTCCCCAATATTCAGATGGCAGTGTCACATGTGCATGCTTATGATAGCATGTGATTTTGAGGCAGTACTTAATAGATAGGAATTGGATACGACTAAATTATGGGAGAAAAAATAACTTTGTTTTGATATCAGGAAAGGCAGACGAGAATTATTTAAGGGCTAAAGTTTATTCCTTAAAGGAGCCAAACTAATCTGATAACACCAGCCTTGAAAACGATAGAGATGCCTATCGGAGTGCTCCTGAATCTTTATTATTTATTAGGTAATGCTTATTTATTAGGTAATGTCTGTGCATAGACTATGGATTTTTTACAGTTTGGATAAAGAGATGAGGAAGCAGAGTGGGTAACAATCTATTTCAATGTTACATAAGTATGTAAAATTATTAAATGCCTCATTTGTAATTGAAATCGTTTTTTGTTCTTGGAATAGTAAGTAATCATTGGGTGTTCACTTATAAAAGAATCCCTTGTTGAAGCCCTAATTAAAAGTTGTATTAAATTTTTTCTTCTGTATCTAAGAGAATATTTCAAAACTTTTGGCAGTGTTTTGTTTATTCTGGTGTATTGGCACCACTTTGTTTGGCAGATGATCACTTTAGTTATAGTGAATATCGGCAGCTTTGTTCAGACTGCCCCTCACATCAACTATCATTGTACTGTTGGTGCAATGACTTGTGCAAGAAAGACTCTATCTTGGCTATTGTCTGATGTTAAGTGTGTATTCAATATTGCTTTTGCTGTGGTCTTATGAATGATGAGGTTTCTTGCTGGAAACACTATAAAATACTGTATTCATGCCATACACCGCGGTTTATACCGATAGTTTAAACAGCATGAGGGCTGTAACTCTGCCGGTAGCAATGTGCGATCATGTTAAGAAGTATAGTATTATATATACATAGAAGTATTAGTTTACATTATTATGATGAGAACTGCTATTTATACATTATAACTTCCTAAACAGTGTGAAGTTTCACACAAATTAATTTTCCACTCCACACATTTGACACATGGGCACTCTCCTAATATAACTTGAGCTTAAGGTGTCATGTGTAATGACCAGATAGTGCCGGTGTGGACATTCTGCAGTGACACTAATTGACATTTCTACACATTCTTCAGCTTAAACACTAATGTTTTTAAATTGTATATCTTGATTCCTATAGATAGTGATAGCTGCCAGGGGTCTATTTGTATGTATTCTTTTGTGTAGTATATCTCCCTTCCCTGTATCCCATCCCATCTTAACTGTTTACAATTTTAGGCTATGATTAACCATCTTAATTTGGTGGTTTATCTTTTCAGTTTCCTTGTCTTTCCCTCCCTCATGTTGATGGCTGATACTGAGCTTTGTCTCAGGAAATTTTGAACCCAATCTGGGTGCATTTTAATGGTGCATGTTGTGCAGTGTGCATATAGAGAAAGATGTAGGATGAAGAACGGGACTTTTAGGGTTCCCTTGTTGGATATTTTCAGTCCCCTTTCCAGTAAACACTTGGTGGTTGGAGCTGTTTGAACACACTGAGTAGTAGAGACGAGCATGCGGGGTATTGGTTGTTATATGCAGTTGTTTCCTTCATTCGTTTTTAAAGCCGCTTAATCCTAATTAGGGTCATGGGGAGGCTGGTTGTTTTGTGTTTAGAAATTAAAATGCTCTGATTATATGCGATATGATATAGTTTGTGTTCAAATAAAAGGAAGAAACTGAGCCTTTCAAATCTAGGGTAACATTTTTACGATAAATTTGTCAACTAAACACTCTTCCCTTGTATGAAATAAAGCAGGACATGTCCCATTGAGGGACCATTTGATCACATCTCAACTGTCACTTGAATGAAAACCAGCCTGGTTATTCATAACCCATCTGAAAATGGATGATCTGCCAGGTTTATTAATAGAGCTCTAAGGGGTTTGGTTGCCTGTTGCATTAAACAATTAGGCTTGCGTTACTCTCAACAGATCTCTCACCAGAACACGGTTGATATTAATAGGCTAAATACTGCACAGCATGAAGCTGAGGCTGCCTGGATCTCCAGAGATGGCAGCCCCGCGTTGGACTTCGTGGTGTGTAATTCTGATGCCTGATCAGTATCTCATTTATACTCCCTCGATGGATCAGCCTGCCTCTTGCTAAAAAGCCTTCTGGGAGAGAATGGAAGTAAATGGTTGCTCTCAACTTCTGACATGGTGTCTCGGGGGATTTCTTTTTCTTTCTTTTCTACCCAGTCTGTCTCAGTTGGTCCTCTGGATGGGGTATGATTTTGGGACTGGTATGATTTTGTTTTAACTGGTATAAAAGATGGCTTGGGAAGAACGAGTTTGAGGCGTGGAGGGGTTGTGCATAATTAAGGGCATTGGGGACAAAACAAAGTTATGTCCAATGTTTTCTGGGGCAATTAATATTGATGCAGACTCATGCAAATGTTGGGACTGACCGTAGTTTCAGAAAGTACAAAACATTGCCACATTTTGTTTCAAATATAAACACTGGCCCACCTGTTCTAGTTGGCAAGAGGTCAGATGTAGCCATGGAAGCTTTTTAGCACAACGATGAGAGAAATCTTGTCATCTGACTACTGCTCCAACTGCATGACTTGGTCTGCTGAGGCAAGAGTGAAAATAATTACAATGATGTTTGCACTACAGGATAGATCACACCGGTGTGCAAAATGTACGATACCTCACACAGGTGCTCACATTAGCCAAACCTCTGATATTATAAGCTTATAGTGCCCCTGGTAATAACTTACTAGGACTGGGCATGCACTTGTGGACAGACAAACACACAATTTCCCACAGAATGAAAGTTGGCGTGTCAGATTACCTTCTATGCTGCTCACACGAAAGGTATATGCCACAAGTTGCTGCTGTTTTCTGTTCAGTTAGTTTTATGTTATGAGTTCCAATAGGGGCAGGGTTTTTTTTTGCTCCTGTGTTGCCCTTCAGTGTTGTATAAATATAACTGTACACTAATTATTCATTATTTTTGAATGTACAGCTCAGCAGCTATACAGTCCAGCACCCAGAATATAATAGCTGGTTGAATTTGACTGTTATGAGGCATGAATGTGCCTCTGCATTACATAAGAATTTAAATAACACCTCGGCTTGGACTTTTGACATTCTCAGCGTCTCCCAGAGCTCATTTGGATTTGTTTTATCAAATGTACATTTTCTTAAAGGTGTGTGTGTGTGTGTGTGTGTGTGTGTGTGTGTGTGTGTGTGTGTGTGGGTGTGTGTGTGTGTGTGTGTGTGTGTGTGAAAACGTACAGCTTGCATTATTTTCTGAAGCCTTGAATAAATAAGCGTTAACCATGCTTCTCATTGCCTTTTTTCTCTAGCCCCGTGCCGACCCAATACCTATATGCAGCTTCTGTCTGGGCACAAAGGAGTCTAACCGAGACAAGTCACCAGAAGAACTGCTTTCATGTGCAGACTGTGGGAGCAGTGGTAAGATTTCTTAATAGGTTTTTGACTACTGCAAGTAATGAAAGTGTTCTATTACCATACCTGGTGGATCAGGGAAAACACATTTTGGTAGTTCAGATGGTTTCCCCTGCCATTATGCTAGATTGCATGGCTTTTTTTTCTCACGATCTGAATCAACCAGGCTGCTGGCAGATAAACTACCTGTTCTTTTTGTCTGATAATTTGAATTGAATGATAAGCCTTGAGGACTGGTGCTCACTGTGATGAGTGTATGACTGAGTTCAACTGAGCAGCTTCTGAGGTTTTCAGTAAGTGTTCATGAAAAGGAGAGAAATTTCATTCAGACCGTAAAGCACAGCTGGCCTGCAGTCCTTTGAGATTGAGACAGACATGCCTTTACAGGACCGTAATGGATTGATTGCCATTACGTTGTGTGTGCACAATGTTTCTGCCTCGTTAAGATCAAATTATCTTTAATTACGTAGTCAGAAGTGTTTGATAATACTGTGCATTTGCACACCAGTCTTGCCAAGGCTTCACACACAGCACTGCATTGTTTATTCATGTGCAAATGTTTAAGGGTAAGTTATCTTTTATCTCAGACTGACCTGTGTTGTTTCAGCTTTGGACTAAATCAAATGTAACATAAGTAACATAACTTTTTTGGAGACTTTCAGTTGACTGAAATGAGTAGGGTTTTTTTTTTTCTTGGTTGGCTGCCAGAAGTATTTCTCATTTGTAAAGTAGTAAGACTTCATTAAATGTAGGCTGCTTACATCGTCTGTCTTCCCAAAGGCCATCCATCTTGTCTAAAGTTCTCAGTTGATTTGACTGCGAATGTCAAGGCGCTGCGATGGCAATGCATCGAATGTAAAACATGCAGTTCCTGTCAAGTTCAAGGGAAAAATGCTGTAAGTGTGTTTTTGGTTCTCAGTGGTACTATTGCAATTATTAGTATTCTGTCTGTGTCAGTAAATTGCCAGTTGTTTTAGCTTGAGCTTGTCTCTTATTGTCTGTAGGATGAGATGCTGTTCTGTGACTCGTGTGATCGGGGGTTTCATATGGAGTGTTGTGACCCACCCCTCTCCAGAATGCCAAAAGGTACAAGAGGCTTTTCTCCAAATTGCACGTTTTTGCATTAAGTAGAAAGCATCAAAACACCAATCATGCCTGATGTATTACAAGTTGTGCACTCCCACGGCTTGTTCTGTTAAGTGAGTGGATTCACATTCAAGCTCTAAAGCTGTTTAAAAGTGCCAGTTTATTCAGAGCTTTCTTGCTAAATAAAATGGAAATCTGCCCTTCCTGATGGAGCTTTTTCCCTTATTCCCACACCAGGTTCTCCTCAACTGGCAACATTTTTTCCTGTGTAGATTTGAACCAACTGTTTTATATTAATGAATAATAATAAAGTTGGCTAGCTATAAAAACATTCTTATTGTTGTACTACTTATTAACTTCCTCATAAGAAAAGGAAATGAATCCAAGAGTCAGAAGTGCTTTTTGTTTTGTAAGAGTTGTTAAAGTATTTTTTTTTTATGATCTTTAACTAAAATCCTGTTCTCTTTATTTTTCTTCTTTGTCTTTCTTCCTCCCCTGTTTTTTCGTTGTTTTTTTTTTTTTTTTTTTTTTTTTTCCTTTTTGGCTTTCCCCTAGGAATGTGGATCTGCCAAGTATGCAGGCCGAAGGAGCAGGAGGAAAAACGACTGCTACACAAAACAGCAGCCCAGATCAGGAGGCGATATGCAAAGCCTGGAAGGCCCAGGAAAAATCTCACGCATCAAATAATGTATGATAAAATGTTTCTCACACTTTGTGTTTCTTTTTGTTCTTGGTGTGATGCTTAAGGTTATAATTCTTGTGCTTTCTTGTTTGCTAATATGTGACCTTTTTCTTGTAGATAAAAAGCTATGTTCATTTCTCCAGTGTTCGCAGGACAACATTTTTAGTTATAGGTTGTTAACAGTGTACTTTTAGCCAAGGGCATTTTATTCTGTTCTATTTTTAACTGTGGTGTGTGCACTGAAGCTCAGAGTGTATGCCAACAGTTGCACTTGAAACACCCAGTTTGAAGAGGCTCATGGAGCAATAATACTATATAGACCCATGATTATCAAAAGGGGGGGGGGGGGGGGGGTCCAGGGTCCCCCATGGGACCATAAAGCGTCTTTTGGGTGGTTTGTT
>JBCNYG010000025.1:29483229-29493984 GCA_039654305.1 Porochilus rendahli
CCCCCCCCCCCCCTCCTCCCCCCCCCCCCCCACATTCCCCCATGGGACCATGAATCATATTCTGGGTGGTGTGTGTGTTTTATAGAAACAAAGTTATATGAAGTAAGCCCATAAATGTCAGTGGAAAGTTCAGGAATAGAAAGCTGATTGGTTCTATTAAATAAACTTTTTTTTGTATTCTTTTTAAGTACTGTTTATGAAATGAATCTGTGCCAAGGAGCTCTGCTTAGATGTTACAAATAATAAAGTACAAAGAGAAACACTGACATCTGTTAGTGCAGTGAAAGTGATCTATTGTTATTAGTATAATATGTTTTTTTATAAAGTCTGGTGTATTTGAACACCTTTTGTTTGTTGTCCTATTTTAGTTTATTCAAGTCTACTTGGAATTGTGTGTAACCATATGTATTGTCTTTTTGCAGGCCTTGCATTGGTGCTGCACGAACTCTTGAGCTGTGTGAGAGGGAGGAACATGGTCGGGGTCATAAGGGGTCAGCCTGCTCTTCTCCCACATCCAGCACCGTCTCATGCAGCACAGACGTGCAGAACCGCTTGAGCCTCGGCATTCCCCTTGCATCCACCCCAGCTTCTCTCACTTCATCACCCACACTGCCTCCGTACAACAAGAAAACCAAAAGTCTCATCGATGGCCTCTCTAGATTTTTCACGCCTTCTCCCTTGGGCCGGCGCATGCGTGCTGACGCGCCGACATCTGAACCACATAGACCTAACAAACGGATGTACCGGAAACGCATGTGCGATCCTCATTCCATCTCAGCAGTGACAGGCACCAGCCAAAGTATAACTGCCCTGTGTAGTGCACTCACTACCCCCTTCTCTTTATCAGGACACAGCCCCACATCACTGAACCCCAGTCAATCTGATTCTCCTCAGAGCTCCTCATCCCAGTCCAGCGGCCCATCAATCAGCAGTCTTGCAAGCAGCAGTCAGCTGAAGGGACTATTTGATGGACTGTCTCACATCTACGCAACTCAGGGACAGCCCCGGCAAAAGGGACTGCCCAGCTATGCACCACCTAAACGAGGCCAATGCACCCGGGATGCTTCCTCCTCACCCACATCGCCTTTGCAGCTCCAGGGTAATAAGCCCATTGAAGGGTTCAGTAGCAAGCTAGCATCTGTAACCTGCACAGACTCGAGCTGGCCATCTAAGAGAGGACGGCCCTTTAAGACAGCACTTCATTTTAAGCGAACCCCCTTCATGAAGAAGCGCATGCTTTTAGGCAGGTTTAGATTTAAGTCATCCCCTCAGAGGGGCAGCCCCACACCAGGGAGGAGCAGCCTGGCGCATGGACAAAACCATTGCATATGGTCTGACCAAAATCATGGTAAGCTGGTGCTTCTGGTTAACCAGTTTAAGGTATTAAGGCAGATGTTCTTTTAGGAATACAGTGCATGGCTTTTTTTTTTTTTTTTGTAGTTTCCAGTAAAAAAAAATAAGTACACTGTTCAGATTTGATGTTGTATGGCAATTTTACTGTTTGTTTTACAAAGAATTGTGGTGATTTTCAATATTATTCTTTTTTTGGATCTTTTCTTTTTTCTTTTTGCTTCTGTAGTCTTAAATCCCTTGCGATGCCTAAAAAAAGAGTTTCAGGAAACAAGGTTACCTTCAGCCAATGACCAAGTAACTGAAGAGGACATTAAGATATTCAAGCATACCCAAGAGCTTACCACAAAGGTGAATAGAGTCTTAATTCAGACCTGTTGTAGACTGTTAGATTTTAGTTTTAATTGTTAAATTAATGGTTTTCCATTGGTAACAGAGGACTGAACTTGTAAGCACTGGTGATCATGGACCATCACTCATCGAGTTTGGGAAATATGAAATTCAGACCTGGTACTCTTCACCTTATCCTCCAGAATATTTAAGGTAATCATCCTGTTCTGTTCTGTTAAATAAGTGACTGCTGAAAAGAAGAATTTGCGTTAGTTAAATATAGTTTCCGTCTTTTCCTCAGATTACAGAAGCTGTATATCTGCGAGTTCTGTCTGAAGTACATGAAAAGCCAGGACATTCTGCAAAGACATTCAAAGAAGTGTGGCTGGTTTCACCCGCCAGCTAACGAGATCTACAGAAAAGATAACCTTTCTGTGTTTGAGGTCAGTTGAGCATCTTCATGGTGGTGTGCACTCTATTAAGCATGCATATCTTAATTTAATCAAATCTTCATTAGCACTGCTGTATTGAGCACCATGTACATAAATGAGCGGTATTGATCTGCCAGGCTCCCCCCATTTTTCATGTGCTTGGATGACAACTTGCTCTGCCTGCATTAACTAACAGTTTCTAGTAACGAGCCAGGCACATTTTGAGCACTTCAAAAGGTCTTTAAATGTGGGCTGAAATCCATAAATGCTCGGATGATCTGTAATCAACATAAATAATAATTTGTATTTTAACACTGTAGTATTTGCTCTCTTGTTTTCCAGTTGTTTAGAATGAAAATCTCTGAAGTGTCTAAAAGCATAAGAGGCCTTTTAATCAAGATATTTCTCTAGTTATGTACTTGGTTTCTAATTAAAAGGTTTTTAATTTATATAAAGACATTTGTGCTAAACAAAAAAAGGAAATTATTTTAATAAAGCAGATTTCATTTCAGTGTCTTTTTGGGTAAAACCATTTCAATAGAACCTGGACATTGTAGCATTTAAAGAGTTACAGCATGGAAAGGTGTTGCATTAAGGCATTCATGTGATTTTTTTATTTTTTTTTTTCTCCCCTCTTCTTCTTCTTTAGGTTGATGGGAACGTGAGCAAAATTTTCAGCCAAAACCTCTGCCTACTTGCGAAGCTTTTTCTTGACCACAAGACGCTATACTATGATGTGGAGCCATTCCTTTTCTATGTTTTAACACAAAATGATGAGAAAGGTTGTCATCTTATAGGATACTTCTCAAAGGTACTAGACTACTATCTGTTCTTTTATTAGAAAAATCTTCCGGTTGTCAATGACATGACAGTCGCTTAACTGTGATGTATAACTCAGGCCCTGAGGCTCAAACCTGTGTTCTGCTAAGGCCCTGACCACTATTTGTACATCCATGTTTTTCTAAATTTGAGAACAGTGGCATTCTCTCTGCATGTTTAGTTTGGTTCATTCAAGGACAGCGGCAGGTGCAGTGAATTGCCTGCGTTGGCAGTGCTCTGACATACACTATCTATTTCTTTCTCCCTCAGGAAAAGCTTTGCCAGCAGAAGTACAATGTCTCCTGCATAATGATCATGCCCCAGTACCAAAGGCAAGGATTTGGGAGGTTCCTCATTGATTTCAGTAAGGGTTTTTTCTTCTTTTTTGCCATTATCGAAATCTCACTTGCTGTATTTCATGAGTTATCATAAACTTTGCAGTACTTGTTTATACAAGTCATGTTTTTGAATACACATTTGGAAATTGGAAAGATGGCGCCTGCCATAACATTTGATTATTAATACGAGTTGCTGGTCTTTAGATTTAAATGAACATATAAATGACTCTAAGTGGTTATTATTAATATTATTGATCTATTGGTGCCATGCTCCTGTGCAATGGTTCCATAGTGGCTAAGCATGAAATAAAGGCGCGAGCTCTCTGTGCCACGCTCCTAAGAGCTTCTCCTAGGTGGCTGCATTAATGAAGTCAATAGCTGCTAGTACTATTTGAGGGCAGAGCTATATGGCTTATCGTGGCTAAAGCAGCTCTTTAATCAAGCCCATCTCTCTTTAAGTCACAACATAGTGATTTAGGGGAGCGCTGGGCGCTCTGCAGGCCAGTGTTGTGTAGGAGTGCCTGCAGGAGGCAGGGGAGCTCTTACACTATATAAAGTTTTGAGAAACGCATGTAAATCTCTATCTCCCTATGCGATGCCCTACCGCAAAGGAACAGGTCTTGTTTACAGTGCCAAACTATTTTGATATCAGATTTCCCTTACATTTCAATCCCCTCCTGTTTCAATCCCTGTTTCTTGCCAGGTTACTTACTCACCAGGAGGGAGGGCCAGGCCGGGTCCCCAGAGAAGCCTCTATCAGATCTGGGTCGTCTGTCCTACTTGGCGTATTGGAAAAGTGTCATACTGGAGTACCTGCACAATCACCCGGATAAGAGCGTGAGCATCAAGGGAATGAGCAAAGCCACAGGCATGTGTCCACATGACATTGCCACCACACTCCAGCAGCTCAACATGATTGAGGTGCAGGAGGGCAGGGAGGCCGGGTCGTCCAACCCCCCCCCACCCCCCCCCCCCCCTGTCTTATTCACACACAGTTTTTGACAGGCGGTTCTTCAGTCCATAGTCATTTTTAACACCTAACGTCAGCCTTTAAGCTGCTATGAACTGGAGCCTGAGCTTTATTATGGCTGTTATTGCCCATGCATTTTAACTGTACTGAATTTTCTCTCCACTCTTGGTTTCTCACTGGTTTGGTCTCGTGTGTAGATTTGTGATCATTCGTAAGTATCAGACGATCCAGAAGCACATGTCAAGGCTTAGGGAGAAACCACGTCTGTATGAGGTCGACCCGGATTGTCTCGACTGGACTCCTGCTAGAACAGTCTACAGAAAATCCTCAGAGAGCCAGCGTAGAGTCGGAGCTGAGGTAGATATCAGCCCCAATTACTGACATTTTTTGTATTTTTATTATTATTATTTTAAAAGTAATTATTATTGAAGGAGTAGCATTAACTGCTGCCAATGTAGTCTTGCAGACAAAAAAAACAGCACTTTGGTGTTTTGGATTGTTTTATCTGGCCCAAGTTAAGAGCATGTGAGTTTATACACCCCATGCTGAATAAGAGTATAAAGCTTACCTGTTATAAAAAACCAAACCAGGAGAGGAGCATATTTTGGCCAGTATCCTAAACCACACACTGTTGCCTGTATCCAGTGTGGTCAGCTGTTACTGTGTGGTCTGTTTGACAATATTCTTTCATAGTCCTCTAACCTTGCCTGAAGCGTATTATAAGGCTATGGCTGCTCGATTATATGTGCAAACCAGCCATGCATTTTATATAACTGTGTACCATCATGATTATAAATTTGTTGCTAACTGTGGGTCATTCACTGTGCCACTCTGCATTGTAATTTTCCAGCTGGGGTTCTAGGAGTTCAATCAGAGTTCACAGATGATTGCTACTGAGCTTTCCGAGTGACTCTGATCAGATCTCTACATTATTAACACCACTGTTTCATGAAATGTTTTTTTTTCCCCACTGTTAGTTTAAAAATAAATGCTTTTAGATCACTAATTAGATGGTAAATTATTTACAGCAGAACTGTGCCATCATTTTTTTGAACCAGCTAATGTACACCCCTGCCTGTATTTTTTATGAACACTAGAAACCAAATCTCGCAGTCTGCAGCGATTCAGCCACTGAGAAGCGAGCACGAATGATGAGCAGTAGCATACCTCCTCTTACCAAAAGTAACAGCTACACCAGACGGAACACGGAGCAAATGCTGACTAGCCCCCTGGAGAAGGACTTGGAGGTCAGTGAGGATAGCAGCAGTGATGACAATAGTTCAGTCCAGTCCCAGTCTACGCCAGGGCTCAAGCGAAAGGTAAGTATTCAACCAGGGGGAATCCCTGTTAATAACATCAAGTCGACACACTTTGCAAGACAATGCTTTTTATGGCGTACATCAGCAGCAGTATTAACGAGGAGCCATTTCCTCACATGCACAGGCATAAAGTTTTTCTGTGAATAGACACCCTTGGAATGAGAAATATTCAAGTCTGTTTATTTAGGAAATAGTCTAGCCGTTTATTTATTTTTGTTCATAAGAGCCAATCTAGTTTTCCATTCAGTTGTGCTTAGGCAATATTAAATTTTAGATGAGTGTGTGTGAATCAAGTAAACGTGTCCTCATTAAAAACAAAACAGTGTTTTTATGCAATGTTGCAGTTTGCAGAAGGATTAGCAAACCCCAGAATGTCTCCTAAGAGTCAGCCAAGTCCAGTAAAGAATATGTTGTGAGGGACATGTGGTCAGCCGGGTCCTACTTGCTCTCATTTGGGGTTTCGTACTGGCAGGGTTTTTTTACTGCATGGCCTGTGGCTCAGATACTGTGGTCTGAATGATGAAGCTTTGCATTTAGATCATGAGGCATGCCATTCAGATTGTGGTCATATTTCCCTAAGTTTAGCATCATCTTCCGCATCCAAACCTCTACTTTTTGGTTTAGAGTGCACCGGGGTCAGTTTAAGAGGGGGGAAATTCATGCCTCCTATGAACTGTTGGGTCTCTCAAGCTCGTAATGTCTCTTCGACCCCTTTCATACAGTGACATTTTAAAAGCAAATAGACACCATTTTTGAAAGATTTACAAATAGGTATACATCAACATAGTATCCATGAATATGGAGATACCTCCAACAACCAATAGCCTGCAGTTTCTCTGCAATATCAGTGGCCTTACAATGGGATCATATTCACCAGTCCTCTTGATAGACAGGAGACACCTGTCAGAGGGCCCGGGTTGACCTGAGCGGGGTGCCCCACCTATCATAGAGCCCGGGTTAACCTGAGCAGGTTGCCCCACCTGTCAGAGGGCCCTGTTGTTTCCTTGCCTTTGCTGGTGACTTGTAGAGTTAATCTGTTGACCGAGGCAAAAGGAATCCCAAGGTTTTGTGTGATCTGACACTGAGTGGGTATTGTGGGTGAGTCTGTGGGTGGACTTAACCAATCAGACATCTTTTTGCTCCTGGTGTTCACTGCATGGCTAGTTGATGTTTTATGTACATGTAAAAACCATTTATGTACATGTACATCCTCACACACACGGTTCACACTGTTACAACACTGTTGTAAATATTTGCATCAACAAACAGTAGACTCTAGTTGTAGTCTATCTAAATGTTATGGGCTTTCAACTATTTAGACACACAAGTGACTTCTCTACAGGTTAATGAGCAACATCTCTGCAGTAATCTTAGATTCATACACAAACAGTGTAAAAATGTTCCCAGTATTTGTAGGATGTTAAAAATTCAGTGCGATGTTAATGTTCGTGTAGATTAGAAAGGACTGTTTTAAACTTGAACTCTGACAGTGCGTGCCCACGCTCCTGCTGAGCGTTTACTAAATATGTCTGCAACTCGTGTTTTACTTTGCTTTTTTGGCCAAGGACTGTTTTTCATTTGTGTGGTAGTTGAAAGCATAAAGAGCAAAAGCTCTACAAAATGCCATGCAGTCTGCTATTGACAGCGAGAGTAAAGCTTTTATTGACTAAGCACCTAACTGTTTAATTAGGAAATGCCACTCACCAACTAAATATAAGTGCTTTGTTTGTTTGTTTTAATTAATTTCTTTTTGGGTGCTGTTTTAGATAGGGATTTTTAGAGAGATTACAAATGATCAGTGAAGGCACTTTTGAGACTTGATAGTACCAGGTAACTGTCTAGCCGTCTCACTGTCCATGTGTGATCAAACCACCTGTGACTATGATTGCTTTAATATAAAATGTCTTCATACTGAATTTATATATAAATATATATATTGTTGTTATTTTACAGAGAGCAGGCCCTCTACGGAGAAAAAGGGGTAGAAGGAGAGTACGCATCAACAGCAGTGTCACCACTGAAACCATCTCTGAGAGAACAGAGGTGCTGGATGAGCCTTTTGAAAACTCTGATGTGGAGAGCCCTGTGCCACATTTGGACCATTCTGTCAGGAAGGAAGGAAGTGAGGAGGAGGAGGAAGAGGAGAGCAGCCTAAGAACGCTTGTACGCAGGCCTGGTAGACCCAGGAAGAAGGAACGACAAGATGACAATCATTCAAATCAAAAGGAAGTAGAGCAAATTGAAGGTAACTATTTGTTGCACATTTACAGTATGATTGAAATAATGTCAAGTTTTCTGCAGATAATTCAGGGCATCTTCTGACTCTCTTAATACAACATCTTACACAGATGCTGCGAAGAAGGACAATCCACGGCCTGTTAAGAGGAAAAAAGGCTGGCCCAAAGGAGTAAAGAGAGGGCCTCCTAAATGGAGGCTAAAGAAAGAGAGAAAGATGGGATTTAAGCTCAACCTCTACACACCACCTGAAACACCCATGGTCAGTGTGGAGCAGGAACCAGAAGAGGAGCAAGTGGATAGCCCTGTTTCTGTACCCGAAAGCTCAGATTGTGTATTTCTAAACGAATCAGAATCTGTGAAGCCAGACACAGTGAGCACTGAACCACAGGAACCTAGTGAAGAACACAAGGACGATGAACCTACAGGAGATAAACCTGATTCAATGGCTGATTCTCCTTGTGATGCACTGAGCCAGGAAGCTACGTCAGGTCCTGTGAACTGTGATGAACAGTCCCCTGAAACTAGGGAACAGGAAAGAAGCCATGAGCCAGATATGGAACATAAACGTAGTGAGCCGCAGGCTCCAGATGAGCGTGATGATGAGGAAGAGGAGGATGAAGAACTGGAACCTTCTCATGTAGAGGATCATGATGCTGATGATGAGGATGATGGCCACGTGGATTCTGGTGAAATGAGGAAGGAGGATCCAACACCAATCCTTGAGAAAGAGCCTTCAGATGACTCTGAGCCCAAAGCAAACCCTTGTAATGAAGAGAAGGAGGAGGATCCTCCCGTGCAGTCTTCAGAAGAGCTGGTCTCAGACAGTGGATTGGTTAGCATGGATGCACAGGACAACCCTGTGGACTCAGACCATCAGCTTGACTCTGAATCTGATGAGGAGGAAGAGGAAGAAGAGGAGACCAGTCAAAATGTTGATCAAAAAGATGCTGGTCCTTTGACACCTGCAATTAAGGAGGACCACGGTATTTGTCCAGAGATTGACATGGAAACTGCCCAGGCGGTTCAGTCCCTGACACAGGAGGCTGAGCAAGAGAGCCACTTCCAGGATTGTGTAGAGACCCAGGAGGCCTGCCGCAGTCTGCAGAGATACGTGCATGTGGACCTGAGTCCCCAAATGACTCCAGTAGATGACTGCCAGCAGTCAGACCACAGCAGTCCACTGTCCTCAGTTCACTCACACCCGAGCCAGTCGGTGCGGTCTGTCAATAGCCCGGCTGTGTCCATTCTAGAGAACAGCTACACTCAGATTAGCCCAGACCAAGGCGCGATCTCTGTGCATTCCCTACATAACATGGAGACAAGTCCTATGATGGATGTCCCTTCTGTGTCTGACCACTCACAGCAGGTAGTAGACAGTGGCTTCAGTGACCTTGGAAGCATTGAAAGCACGACAGAGAACTATGAGAATCCCAGCAGCTACGACTCCACGCTAGGTGGCAGCATTTGTGGCACAGGAGCCAGCGCTGGAGCCTCTTCCCAGAGCAGCTGTTCCTATGGCAACCTTTCCTCTGGTGGCAGCCATGGACAGAGCAGCTGTGCTGTGTCCCAGCAGATGGCTGGCCCTGTGGTGAACAATTCTGGCGCCTGCAGCATGCTCCAGCAGAACAGCATGAGCTCGCCGCAGGGTTGCAGCGTCAAATCTCCACAAGGCTGTGTACCAGAGAGGCAGCCTGGACATGGGCATGGACATGTCCCTGGGCATGGACATGGGCATGGGCACGTGCATAGTCATGGCCTCCACCACAACCACCCTCACCATCACCATCCACACCAACATCAACACCAACACCAACACCATCAGCATCAGCACCACCAGCAGCCTCTATCTCACTGCTCTATGTCCAGCAGTTTCCCTCCACCCATGCAACTCCCTGACCTCCCAGAGTCTAACAACCACTCCACCAATTTGGGGCTGTATGAGAGGGTGGGCCAGGGTGACTATGGGGGTGGGCACTATGCACAGCCCTCGGCTACTTTCAGCCTGGCTAAGCTCCAGCAGCTTACCAATACGCTCATGGACCATCCCCTGCCGTTTAGCCATTCTGCATCTCATCCAATCACGTCTTACACCAACAACAGTGGTTCCTTGTCATCGCAGCTTGGGCCTCACAACCCCACATTGGTGCCTCTGTCTCAGCCTCCACACACGGTCACAGGTGGAGGGCCTCAGACACAGGCCACCATGACGCCACCCCCTAACATGACTCCTCCACCTATGATGGTCCAGCGCAACATGGGTACACCTAACATGAACTTGCCCCCTTCCCAAAGACTGCAGACACAAATTGCACCCAAAAATCACCACCATCATCCTGTATCAATGCGCTCAAAATCGGCACCACTGACTCCTCACCACCAGCAGCAGATGTACAGCAGGAGTCCGCAGGCTGTTACCATGCAGGCTCCAAGCAGGACACTAGCCATGGCGCCTCGCATGAACATGGGCGTGAACCTCATGCCCGCTCCAGGTTATAATGTCAACTCGATGAACGTAAACATGGCGCCACTTAACGCAATGAACACGTACAGGGTGACCCAGCCCATGATGAATGGGAGTTACCATGGCAGCACAACATACATGAATCAATCTCCGCAGTACTCTATGCAGATGGGCATGATGGGTACTCAGCCTTACCCACAGCAGCCCATGCAGGCTCCTCCCCATGGCAATATGATGTACAGTCCAGCGGGTCACCACAGTTACGTGAACACTGGCATGTCCAAACAACCCTTAAACGGGCCTTATATGAGACGATAATCGCTAATGACTCCGGTCCTTTAAAGGGCCAAGAAATGAAAGTCAGCTTGATGACTTGAGGTAGTTTTTTTTTTTTTTTTTTTTTTTTTTTTTTTTTTTCCAACATTATTGTTTCCTTTTCTGGATTTCTTTTTTCTTCTTCTTCAAAAACAACAACTGGTAAAAACGCAAAAAAAGTTTG
>JBCNYG010000025.1:29502837-29515864 GCA_039654305.1 Porochilus rendahli
ATGTATATATATATGTGTATATATATATATATATAAATGTGTATATATATATATGTGTGTGTATGTATGTATATCTGTGTTTATATATATATATATATATATATATATATATACTTTTTTTCTATATATTGTTATAGAAAATATCATGTCATATACTATATGTTTACATATATCAGATACTGTTGCCTAAAGATTCTGTTATAATGATGATAAAAACACCATTGAAATTGTATACGAGTTGTATATGAGTTACTATGGATCCATCATTTGCATTAAATTCCTATTTTGTTTCATTTTCTAAGATTTCAGTTCAACACACACATTCAGTTCTGGTAATAGTCAATAACAGTTGACACTAACTGCTGTTATGAATCTACACTTGATCCTCTCTTAATCCGGAAATGGTAAATCAATATACATTCATATTTAAGTGCTTACCGTCAACACAATCTGTCTGATGTTCACTCCAAGCACATACTGCACATATCTGGTCAGTCCATAACACACACCAGACCCCAAATTATATTTTTAGGCCATTGATCTCAGCTTTGCTCTTAGCAGCATGCAAGAGGGGTGGATGGTTGGTGTGTGTGTGAGTGAGAGAGAGAGAGAGAGAGAGAGAGTCAGTGCGCATGCACAAGCCCTCTGCCCCAGTAGCTAGAATAGTTCTGGCACACACGAGTATAAAGAGACAGAGTGCATATTATTTTGCCTGCTCTTTGAGCCTGTGACTGACTTCAACTATTTATATCACTAATAATTTTACATTGCATTTATCACTATTATTCTACAAATTTGAGGTGGATGTCGCTGAATAGTCCTGGTATGTTATGTAGAGAGGAACTTGGCAATATGCACTGAGCCTGAGGTGCATCATTTTATTGTTTTACTACATTGAAATATCAGCACAAAAAAGTACACTAAAATAAGATTTTTATTGATTTTTATTCATTTTTTAAAGATATTTTTATTTTATTATTTTTTAAAGATATTTTAATTATGAATTAGAGTCAACTAAGCAGCTGCTAAGCTAAATCTAACCTATCTTAGCCAGACAGGTCTTCCATTTATTTTTGTTGTACTGTGGAAAGTAACAGAAATAAAGTATTAGATGAAAAGAGCATCTTTTTTTTGTGTTTGAAATGGATCATTTTGTCCCCCCACAAAACACAACAAGGTGCAGGCCTGCAGTCATCGAGGTCCTCCTGCCTGTGACTGGTGAAGAAGCCATCATAAGTGATATGCACCAAGTGGAAGGTAAGCTAGCAGGCAAGAGTCCTTTCTAACCTAACTGGTGTGAGTTAAGCGTAAGAAAAACAGAACTAGAACTAGATTTTATGGCTTATTTTTATATTTCAAAACATGATAATAATGACACTGCTTGTTAAAGTGACAAACTGTGAATGTCAGTCATTCTGACTTCATGCATTATCCAATCAGGATAATGTTTTTTAATCCTGAGATAGCAGACCAATCAGATCACAACATTCCCGTGTGATATAATGTCTATCATCAAAAGATGGAGAGCCAAGCATATCATTCCATTCCTCTATACTGTATGCTAAACACTAAGTAAGTGTTTTGTAAACACATACATTGACGCAGAAGTCAAAGAAAGTGGAACCTCAAACCCAAAGGGAGAAAAATTCAGTGACAGAATGACTCCCTTCAGTCATTCTATCACTGAGGCATGATGTCATGTCGATAAAGTCATGTCTAGCCATGGCTTTATGGAGGATGTCAGAAGGTCAGAAACAATTTGATCATGCTGACGGCAGCATTTGTAGAGGATCAGTAGTCTCTCGATGATCAGCTTCTATATTTGAGAATGACTGAGACTGCAGAGAGCATTAAAGTGCAGTAAACATTAGGAATGGCTTCTTTAGACCATGAAGGCTTTGATGTCGTGTACTGCACAGATTTGTGGCTTGTAATACACCTGTTTTGAGACCACAGTGGTGCTCAGAAGCTCGTTGGCTGTTTAGTGTCTCATACTCAGTGCAAATCAGGTAGGTCTCTGTTGGTTTCTTTAATGAAAAACCTCTCTGACCACACAGCAGGTGCTGCAGGTTTTGCATAAACTTGCATAAATTCATTTATAACTACACTGCCCTGCATAAATATTCCCCATGTGAACTTTTCCACATTTTGTAAGTGTTACAACCTGGAAGTGAAATGGACTTAGCTGCTTCTCTGACAAAATGCTCTATTTTATTTTAATGGTGCACCATAGGCCTGATTACTTCTTTTCCAGATATGCTTTCAAAGCTCCTTGGTTGAAATGTATTTCTGTTCAGATAATGTGATTTTTTTAATTGCATACAAATAATATACCTATATTTAACTAGATATGTGACTTCCGTCGGCTACTGGTTACACCAAAAATAATTTAGTCTCAGAGCAACAGGCAAGGAGTACTTTTACAATTATATATAATTTATTTATGTATGTATGCATTTATTTATTTATTTATTACTTTTTAACCTGAATTTTTTTATTTACATATTTCAAATTTCAGTATTCAACATCTTGGTTTAAGGGTGGCTCGGTGGTGTAGTGGTTAGCAAGACCACAGTATTAAGTCCTGGGGTGGAGCACCGTGCCCGGAGTGGGCGTTTCCGTGTTGAGTTTGCATCTTTTGCCCTTGCTTGTGTGGACTTCCTCCGGATACTCTGGTTTCCTTCCACAGTCCAAGGACATGCACATTAGGCTAACTGGCCTGTCTAAATTTCCCCTAGTTGTCAGTGTGAGTGAATGTTTATGTGTTGGCTCTGCAACTCTCTGGTCCTCTCCCAGAGTCGACTTCGATAAAACTGCTCTGAAAATGAATTAATAAAAACTTGTAGAAGAAATGGTGAGTGAATACTTTTGCAACACAGCTGTGTGCCCTAGCAATCAAAGTACACGAAGGAAAGAATGTTCATAGTTTAAACCCCAGAAATGCCAGAAAGCCTCCTTTGGGCCTTTAAACAAAACTGTTAAGTGCTTAAACTTTACGTGTAGATTAGGTTCTGCTTCACTTGTTAGGCACTTTGGATAAAAGCGTCTGCAAATGAAGAAATGTAAATGAACTGTGTGAGTGTCAGTGCATAATGTGAGGACCTCTCTGTGTAGCAATTACTGTCCTTTTAAAATACACCTCATTTCATCATATTGCCCTTACCTTCCATGGCATGACAAAATATTTGCCTCTTTTCTTTTTTTCTTTATTTATGTTTATTCATAACATTTATTCAGTTTCTGATCTCTAAGCAAATTAAATATAATGCAAAAGAAAACCAGAGTAAACAATGCTCAGTGTTTATATGATCTTAAAATGTATAGAAGGACAAAAACTCCAAAACTATCTAACCATTACATTACAAAAAATATTTGCCTCCTCAACTCAATATTTCAGCAACAACAACTGCAATCAAATGCGTCCATCAGCAGGAGATCAGTCTTTGGCTTTATTGTGGAGAAACATTGGTCCACACTTCTCCCTAACAGTATATAAATTTTTAACTATAATCTGCCTGTTTCAGGTCCTGCAACAACAGTTTAATTTGGATTTTAACTAGGCTATATGCATACATTTTATGCTTACGATTGTTGTCCTGCTGTATACCCCAACTGTGCTTCAGTTTCAGGACAGGCACAGATGACCAGACATTGTTTTGGTAAATAGTTGAATTCATCCTTCCCCCTGTTATGGTAATTCAACCTGAAGTAGCAGAGCATCCCCACACTACCACACGACCACCACCCTGTTTGACTGTAGGCATGATTTTCTTATTGTAGAAAGGTATATTAGCATTATGCAATATGTAACTGGATATATGTCTTCTGAAATGACTCACTTTTGCCATACTAGTCCATAGAATATTATCCTGGACCTGGTGAGCTGTTCAGGGTGTACTCTGCCCTTGCCCGGATTCGGCTGAGATAGGCGCCAGCCTCTCCGCGACCCCAATTAGGATTAAGCTGTTTAGAAAATGAGTGAGAAAGTGGGAGAGAATATTATCTATTTGGGAGTAATCCCAGTGGTTTTGGCTTAATGATGGTTATTGCACCATTGCCCCCTTTGTTTAGCATTTACAATTAGATTGCAAGTGATTTTTTTTTTCCTTTTTCTCAAAGTTGATCTATTGAAAGCAAGGAAAATTTGTAAGAGTAAAGATGTAAGTATTGTATGTAATGATTTTGTTTTGACCTGCTCTAGTTATTTGCCAGAATAATAATAATATGACTCATTTGGATGCAATGTTGTGTCACTAAATTCCCCAGGGTTAAAGTATTCATTACTTCTTATTACTGCTGTAAAAGATTTTTTAAAATTTGGTTACGATTTGAGAAAAAGGTAATCAAACCTTTCCTCTGAGAGATCTGAAGAAACAAAACTGAAACAGATCTAACCACACATGGAAACTAATAAAGTACAAGTCTGAATTGATACATTTGACTTTCACATACAGTACAGTATTTCAAAAGAAACATCTCTATAATCATAAAGTTAAGGATAAAGTAAGCTGATTTGTATTCCACACCGAGCTAAACTTTAACGTACAACAGCAATGATGAGACATAGTACTTTGTACACTTTTATTTATTTACCAGATCAGTTTTTACAGTGATGTCTAGCAATTAGCTTTCAGCTATTGTGTATCAAGTAAATATTATCGGAATAAGCTATTATCATGCTGGCTAGCATTTATGACATTTGTTGTTAGTAAAGCATGTGTTGGTTAGCCTTAACTATTGTTTCCTTACACATTACTTGGTTCTTTTGGTGAAAATAGAACTAAATCATGATTTGTAATTGAAATCCATGTATGACTTTGGTTGTACTTGTAAAAACAACAACAGAAAAAAGGTATACACATATCTGCTTTAAAGGATAAGTCAGCGCTTGTTCGGAGTTAATCTCAATCAAACTTAATATGAAAATCTTAGACTGATTGCTGCTATTTTCATGACCTTTATGGGTGGTCATTTAAAAACTGAATCTCAGAATGTTATCAATACACAAGTTAATATCGAGGAGTATGGCTTCGAACATAATTTCCTTTAGTATTTCAGGTTTTAGTGCTTAAATATATTAATCATGATGATAAATAGTTTCCCACCGCACACGCAATGACTTGAATCTAAACCCTTAGCCATCAGCCTAAGATTTTTTTGCACATAAAAAAATTAATCTAGAGATTTGAATAAGATTAACTTTTAACAAGTTCTGTCTTCTAACTTGAATGAATGGATTTAACCTGCACTTCAGTGTCCTTGTTTATTTAGATAAATAATTGCACCTTATCTTGATTAAAGGTCTTTTACCCCCTCTGTTCCTAACTCCTATAAAAATATATCTGTATGTGGTATTGTAGGTTTTAATGTTTTGTTCAGTCACAGTATACATTTAAAAGGCTTTGTATTTCAAATCCATTGAGACAGATCATGTTTTTGGCGTATGACGGATCAAATCAGAGTCATGGAGATGGAAAATCTGCTAAAAGGTCAGGGAGTGTGTCTGCAGTCCCAGCCTGGGCTCAATTCCACCAGCCAATTATTCCCTCCTCACACTACCGCCTGTGCCCTCCTACAGGCAGCTGTCCTTCCTGGGGCCCACTGACTAAAAGAGTCCAATTTGACAAAAATAGGAAATCTCAGCAGAGCAGGGTTTGTAATTTAATCCAAAAATGTGTGCTTTTTTTTTTTTTTTTGTAGCAGACTTTAACAGAGTGTCTGTAATGCGAGCTTGGCCGCTGCAAATGGGATGGTAATTGCTTTTCGCTTCCCAGATATGTGAAAAGGACACATGAATCATCTCTGGAGAGAGAGTGTTCAGAGCCATCAGCACTGTGTGTGTGTTTTTTTTCTCACTCACACCCTCGCTCAATGCCATCACTCACCTTGACAGGAGAGTCATTAAATTGGTCATGTTGGATTCCTTTTATTGTTTTGTCAGGTTCACTTATTCCTTCAACCCTGAAATCCCCCCAACCACCCCCCCCACCGCACAAACCAAATAACATATAGTAACAGTGCTGCTTCGGTTGTGAGATCCTGTCTTAATTTTCATAAATCTAAAATCTTTCTATTATGGACAAATAGTGTTTAGGACCACACTTCCATCATAATGCTTTATGTGCTTTTTAAAATAAAATGTTACCAGTGTGAGGGTGTTGGAGAGTATGGGGATAATGTATGTGCTATGAGATGGGAAGGTGTTATTCATAGTCTGCACCTGAGATAACAGCCTAGAGGAGATGTTATTAATAGCCAGCAGCTCTCCAGAATGTGTGTTGCGGCCACAGCAGCCCCCACAGTGTACAGAGGAGTTGAGTCATTCTTTACACCAACTGTGAGCTGTGATCCAAAGTTTTCCATAAAGCCCAAAATTAATTTGTCAAGTGTATTGAACTATCAGTCGGTAGTTATAATTATTGTTTTCAATTAGCTCACTTAATTTTCGACTTCTGACAGAATGTTTGGCAGTAAGCTCTGCTCTTTTTGACAGTGATGTACCGGGTGAGGCGTTAACTCATCATGAGGAAAGATGACAGCAAGTTGGCCTATATATGACAGGGAAAATATATTTAAAATGAGATCACGTACTCTTCCACTTACCAAAATAGCTTATTGCTCAATGATGCTGTCATACTCAGTTGTCTAATCACAATTAGATTTACAGTCATGTTGAAAGTCACATATATCAGACTTTCCAGTTTGTTCAGTGACAGCTTTGGCTTCAGGAGTGGAAATACTTCAGATGAGCCAACAATTACCCTGTCTAAAGCGATATGATGTGTTAGATCCCTTCAACTGAATTAAGAAAGTGTGTGATCCTCAGTTCACAGTCAGTGCCTTTATCACACTCCGAGGAATGAAATTACAGAGAGCCCTTTTTTTTTTTTGGAGTCCTTCTTTGACTTTATTGTTTCTCTCTGTGGAATAGGTTCAAATGACATCCATCCACTCTTCACTTAACACTTTATCCTTGTTAGGATCAACGATCTACAGTCTATCCCAGGATTGCTTTGCATGAGCAAGAAATACACCCTGAATAGGATATCAGTCAATTGCAGGTCACCCTGCACATATCAATTCTCACCTAGGGTCAAATAGCATATTCAGTAGACCTCCTTGCATGTTTTTGTGAGGTGAATGAAATCCTACACAAACAAGGGTTGACCATGTACAATTCTGCTCAGACAGGAACCCTGGTGCTATGAGGCGAAAACAGTACCTACTGTGTCGCCAGGTGAAAAACATTCTCACAAACTCCTGTTCTTATTTTCCCAAGGTTATGTCATTTATTAACATGTGTCACCTTTCACACCACCCCTGCACAGTGAGGAGGATGGTGAGGGAGGCAAAGAAATTGATGATGATCGCAGTTTCTGAATTTGCCATGTGTCTGGGCTAAGTTTACTATAACAAGTTTTGTTTTAAAGGGTCTGCATGAAGAAGCTCACTTCTATTATTCTCTTAAAAGGAGGCTTCAAGAAATATTAAGTGTGGGACTGTCAACACTTGAAATTTTTGCAGGAAAAATTCTCTACCTAATGCCACCAAATTGTCATCCAATCCACAGTGTTTTTTTTTTTTTTTTTTTAGAATTCAACTCAGTGAATATCTCTTTACAGCTTGACAGCTGTCTGTTCTATTTACACGCTAAAAAAATCCAGCTTTAGTACACATCCATGGATTGTAGATGAGAAACCAACAAAATAAAGCCATACAACACGATCGCAGCTGATCAGTACAAGAGGGAGTCTGTGCTCATGCAAACCATAAATACATGGGGCTGGTGGTGTAGTGGTGTAGTAGGGTGCTAGGCTCATTATTGAGAGGTCGTGGGTTCAAATCTTGAATGGACCCCCACCCTGCTAAGAACCCTGGGCAACCCACCACAAGTGTGCCTCTGTCCATCCAGCAGTATAAATGGGTACCAGTAAAAATATACTGTGAATGTAACCTGCGATGGAGTAGCATAACATCCAAGGGGAGCTGACTCACACTACAGAGCTCCAGCTCTGATGAGCCACCAGGCTCGGGCGTAAAAGCCCAACAGACTTTACCTCACAACATAAATACAGCCGATGATTGGATGGGGTTGTCAGTGTTAGTACCATGAAATTTGGATTGGTGGGGCTACTGAAGAAGCGATATTCCAAATCGCCCCTAGGTGTGGATGTGAGGATAGATGGTTGTGTGTGTTGGCCCTGAGATAGCCTGGTGAGCTGTTGGCTGTGATAGGCGTCATTCAGGCCATGACCCTAGCATGCTTAGCGAGCGGGTGAGTGGGGCTTGTGAAGGAACACTGAAGGGAGATAAATTTAAGTAAGAGTATCTAGTGTTTCCTCATGTTTGAGCTTAAATGATCACTCAGCATATGTGTGGAGTTGACTGTATTTACTGTATTTATTTTCACATGGTTATGTCAAACTAGTTTCCTGCTTCCTTTAGCTCGTAACAGCACTGTGTTTATTTATCTATGAATTTGTCTGCAGGAGTTCTGTGGTGTTTTCCTGGACAGTCCTGAAGCTCAGACTGTGTTTGTTTGAACAGGGTTGGATGAACACTAAAACACTGTGTGATAGGCCATAACTCAGTCATCTCCTCCACCCTCCCTGTGCCAAACATGACTGACAGGTCTGGAAGGCAGGCTGTTTGTCTACAGCAGACACCACAAGTCAGATGCTGTCTCATGCTTTCTCTGGCCTGTAGAGCTTTAGGAGCACATCTTAACTGTGAATCTGACTGAAAACTTCAAAATGAAATACAGTATTGTGTGTGTGTGTGTGTAGGTATGTGTGTGTATGAGTCTAAGTGTAATTAGACTGGCTTTACAATATAATTGGCTTTGAAATTCTGATGCAGTAATCTCTCTTTGTGTGTGTGTGTGTGAGTGTGTGTGTGTGTGTGTGTGTGTGTGTAAGTATGTAAGTGTGTCAATGCATATTTCCATTTCAAGAAAACTATAAAAAAAAATTCACCACACATGAAATCGGTGGATCAGATCACATAGTTTTGGTTGCTCTGCTCATAAACCAATAAACATATTAGAGCATATGATACCCATTAGAGGGTCTCTGCAGGAGATCAGGACTTCAAGACATCCAGCCATGCATGTTTCTCCTGTTCCACCTTCATACGATAAAAAGCAGGCCACAACCATTTCATTTCACAAGAGTTAAAAAACAAAAACAAAACACATGCTCATAGGCTTTTGGAACAAGTTCAAAGCACGTGCCATCTGCTGGGAATTAAAAGAAACCTGTCGTTTATTTTGCAGTCCTGCAGTCTTTGGGAGTTAATAACTATTTATGGGAAAAGGCTTCAATTGTCCTTCCTATATCCACTTTGCTACCGTCATGAAAGGA
Source organism: Porochilus rendahli (assembly GCA_039654305.1). NCBI lineage: Eukaryota > Metazoa > Chordata > Actinopteri > Siluriformes > Plotosidae > Porochilus > Porochilus rendahli. The sequence continues at coordinate 29,512,200 of JBCNYG010000025.1, forward strand.
CTATTGCAAAATGACTTGTTATCATGAATCAAGGCATAAGTCAGAAAACTGGAGGCTAAATACTTGTGATATGGATTTTTGTCACATTGTTGAACTGTAGTTTTTATTTAGAGTTTGTAAGCTTCAAGCTTCCTCTTCCTTTCACGCACAAGTTGCATGTCGAGGTGACGGAGCTGATTGAGAAAGCCAGGATTGGGACAAATGTCTCTGTGTTGGCGAACAACTCGTGCTGCCTCCTTTAAGGTCAACTCTTCACAGATCATAAGAAAGGCCAAGACGAGGGTGGCTGAGCGGCTGACTCCCATCAAACAATGCACAAACACTTTCCCTGAAACGGTAGTAATATGACACATTATCTATGGTGGGAAAAGCTCTAACATTTATTTTCTAAGTTGCTTAATCCTAATTAGGGTCGCAGGGAGGCTGGCACCCATCTCAGCCGACACTGGGCAAGGGCGGGCTACACCCTGAACAGCTCGACAGAGCATTTCAGGGTAAACACACACATGCTATTAGCCTACTGTGCATGTTTTTGGACTGTGGGAGAAAACCGGAGTACCCAGAGGAAACCCACACAAACACGGGGAGAACATGCAAACTCCAGACAAAAACACCCTCGCTGAGCCTAAGACTCGAACCTAGGACCTTCTTACTGTGAGGCAGACGTGCTAACCACCACCATGCCACCCCATAATTAGCTCTTACTAATTAATGTACAAATGTGTAACTTGCCTTTATTGGACAAGGCGGCACGTATAAATCTTGCTGTTGGATAGAAGAAAACACTTATGATGAAGTCTGTGGAATCATCTGCCTCCACCCCGTAATAATGTACAGCCATGTCTCTGTAGAAGCGAGGTCCAGTGTTTACATGAGGAGGGCCGCTGGCTGCATTGACTATGTGGGTGATCCCCATACTGTACAGCATTGGCTTGTCACGGGCTGCAACTCTGCAGGAAGATTACAGATTTATTTTCCAATGGGAGAGCTTTTATTTCAAGACAGAATGGTCAATACCGGTAGTTTCACTGACTCAAAGCAAAGGACTGGACTGCCACTGACACCACTTTTACTGTATCCTCTTGCTTCTATAGTTTTACACTGATGCTTTGGGCCTTTCAACATCTTTAAGAGGGAGTGAACTGGGAGCTAATCTTCAACAAGTCTATGCAAACATCGTCTGTAAAGCAGCTGACTCATAGCCCTATGTGACACTAAACACACATATATTCAGCTGTGTGCACAGCCTGTTGCTCTATGAATTTGCCTTATGAATGGTCGGCCTGCTGCCTGGTACATACTCATTGCCAATGTACACATTGGGCCACACTTGGTTGACATGTCCAGTGGGGTGCCTGTCAGCCAACAGGAAGTCCTGCAGTTCAGAAACGGATGGTGTTTCATAGGCGCAGAGCTCCTTAAGAGACGACCTAGAATAAAAATATATACATTGCTTTATATTTCAGTTTAGGCTTTTAATGTTTTGGTGCTTTAATTTTAATGGATGTAAAGATTTATAGAGTATATGTACAAGAAGTGCTGGTTAAATCTTCCGTCATAAAGTTCTGAGTTTTTTTTTTTTCCTGCTTTATTAAATGTTATGGTAGCACAAGTTATTTCCCAAGTAACATGACAGGCGTGACATGACCCTTATTTGGTCTGCTGTTTTTCTGGTCAAGGTCCTGATATTCCACTAAGAAACATTGCTGTTCAACTAACATTTTCAGCCTGGTAAAGCCCACCAGAGGCCAAAGCTTGTGAAGCATGCCAGTTTCTAAGAGACTGAGTGTTTGGTGACACTCAGCTCTCAACTGCTTCAAAGTGAGTCGAGAGCATTTTTTTCTCCAGGAGTTCATCCCACTCAAGATTCATTGACAGAGATCGTATTCAGGTTGTGTTTACAGCTTTTTTTTGTGGAGTAGAAAGTGTAAATGCCAAAAAAAAAAAAAAAAGAAAGAAAGAAAAAAAAAAAGCATTCACACAGCTTGGCCTCATTAAAAGTTTTCTGGAGCTGAAAAATTCTCAACCTGATTGAACTTACATTTTTCAGCTTCAGTCTGTTTTCTCCTCTCTCAGGTCGTCAGCTCTTTTCTCCTTGGTCAGGGACGTCGTCGACAGCCAGTCCGCAGATATGCCTCTGGAGGCTGCTTCCTTTTTTAAATGGTGGATAATTATAAACCTCCCTGGCAACAAAAACCCCTTGCAGTTCTTAGCGGGCAGCCTGGTTTGATTTTAGAAACCTTGTAAGCACTCTTTCTGACTTTACTCAGTGAGCATTGTGTTAGCATGTAAAACTCTGTGTGAGCATTTCTGTGATCATGAATAGATGCAAAATAAGTACAACAGAACTTGTCTTACTGCCAAATTTGTCTGATAGCTGTTTGCTATTGAGCTTTATGAGAATGTTTGTGTGCAATATTGAGCCCATGCATTTGTACACTTTCATTCATTTGACAAACCTATTTAACCTACTCAGGTCATTGGAATGCTGGATCCTCTCCCAACTGACTGACAAAGGCAGGGTACACTCTAAACAGCTCCCCAGTCCCCCTCAGGGCTAACACAACCATTCACACTCACATTCATATCATTGGGCAATTTGGTACAGGCAATTAGTGCATGTCTTTTGACTGTCGGTGGAAACCAGAGTACCCAGAGGAAACTCATCCAGTCACAGGGAGAATGTGCACAGTCCACACGAAAACATCCTCGCCTAGCCTGGGACTCGAACCCAGGACTGTCTGAGATGGACTTGCTAAACAATATATGCCACCATGCTGAACCACATTAGTATATTTAATACCTTTATTCTCCTCAGTGTTATTGCAGGGTTCCCTTGAATCAGACAATTGGGATAAAACAGTTCTCATTAACAGCTGTGTTTTTCACCTGCTGTTACCACGAACAGCTTTGTCTGCCAGTTCAGGAGGCTTGAAGGTCTGCAGTAATTACAACTTTATGAAGTCTGTAAAAGCGAATTAACAGCCAGGGTGTGAAAGCCACACCAACCTGTTTTTGTTCACAGTGTGCTTTGATTGTAACTCAATATGTTAAATAATAAAGTTGTTTGTGGTACTTGTACAATTTCTTATTTTTTATCAATAATTATTTGACCCCTTGCTATGTAGAGCAGCTCTTTGTATGTAAACAAACTGTATCAAAGCAGTAATAATCCATAAAGCAAAAGGAAATATTAAAGGGTCCCTTATCTTAATGGCTGATGCTACTGATGTTAATCTATTATTGCACCCCTGGAAATAAGATTCAGATCAGTAGAGGGCAGCAGAGCAACATATTAAAATAATAAATTATTACTAAAGTATAATTAAAGGGTGTTATGGCATAGCAGGTAGATATGTCTCACAGTTCCAAGGTCAATACTGTGATTCTGAGCTCAGGTGAATGTTTCTGTGGAATGTGGCATGTTTGTAGAGGCTTAATTCATGAGCTTGGTGTTTGTAGTTGCTGTATTAATGGACTAATGTTTTGTTTTATATATATATATACATACATACATACATAAATACATACATACATATATTAATTTATATTAATTTATAATTTATATGTATTAATGGACTAATGTTTAGTTATATATATATATATATATATGTATATATGTATATATGTATATATGTATATATGTATATATATATGGATATATG
>JBCNYG010000025.1:29540445-29555739 GCA_039654305.1 Porochilus rendahli
CGTGCTTGCGTGGGTTTCCTCCGGGTACTCCGGTTTCCTCCCGCAGTCCAAAAACATGCACAGTAGGCTAATTGGCTATACCAAATGACCCCTAGGTGTGACTGTTGGCCCAGCTATGGCCTGGCGAACTGTCTTGGGTATACCCCGCCCTCGCCCAGAGTCGTGGCGAGAATAAGCGTTTCAGAAAATGAATGAATGAATTAATCTAGAAATTATTTGAGAGAGGCTTACTATAAAAAATATATTTATTTATTTATGTATAGTTATTGCCAAGTTATTTTATTATTTGTTTAACTGTTGCTCTATAAAACTGTTATTCTGTTTTATTTGCATGGTCAGTCAGCCACAGGTTTGTGTGCATTATCAACCTCTTGTCAGGGGAAAAGATCTAATTATCGCATATGTGTTTAAAACAGAATTTCAGACCAAGATATCAACATTAATCTCTGAGGGTTAGAATCACACAGTATTTCTGGTTATTTGAGCACAATTTTTTAAAACACTGTATACTTCAGGTAAGCAGTAACCTTCTGTCAAGAACTAGCAGTGTAATGTTAAATAAGTCTTAGTGTGGAGCAGGGGTGTCAGACTGATTTTTACTGAGGAGCCACATTACTAAATTTTGATCAGATAATCAAGTCTAAAAGGTCAGCCCTGAAACCTGCATAGCAATATGATTAGCTTAGTTTATGATTTGTGCTCTTTAATTTAATTTACATTTTCTTTCTGACAATGTTTGACAGCAACATGCTAGCTTGCAATCTTTCTTGAGCCATGACTGACACTTGAAAAAGGTTTACCGCCACCTAGTGGATTGAGGATGAATTATGTTTCATGGTAATGGTTGATGCACAGTGTATGATAATGACATACTTTGGACGCACTTGCGGGCCACGTAAAATGATTTGGCCCGCCAGCTGTGAGTTTGATACCTGTGCTGTAGAACATAACACAGCTCATTTGAATAATCTCGATTCTGATTAGTTATAGTATTTGATTTCCAGTATTAATCTTATTTCTTTAAAAGAGATTTGCTAAGTATATCACACCAATGCCATGAAGAGCATCATTGGCAACTCAATTTAATTATTTTTAAATCAATATAATCACCGTTAAATCAACATTTTGGAAGTAACCTTGTATTAAACAGGATAACATACAGCACACTGTTCATTATAGCCAAATAAATCCCATTAGGGTGATACAGGACTATGCGTCAGGGTCCTAGTTGCTTTGTCCAGGATTTTGTGATTTGATCATCTTGATGTATATTATCTTTTACATAATGCATGATATTTGTAGTAACTAATAATTATATGCTGTTTATTTGTTTTTAAAGCAAGCTTTCTTCTGTGTCCTCTCTAAATGTCATATGCAGCTGTGACTTAATGTGTTTAAATTATTTGTTTGTTTTTGGACTTCTTTGCTTTCTAATGAACCATCTTGCATGTATTGTTTTGTTTCAGGCTCAAAACAAACAAACAGGCATATTTGCAGCTGCTAAAGTAATTGACACCAAGACAGAGGAGGAGCTGGAAGACTATATGGTGGAAATAGATATCCTTGCTTCCTGTGACCATCAGTACATAGTAAAACTTCTTGATGCATTCTACTTTGAGAGCAAGTTGTGGGTAAGCAGCTTCTCTGTTTTAAATTTTTTTGCTTGCAGTTGCGGTCAGTGATTTACATACACATTCACAAATGTTATCATGAATGTTCTGGCAATACTAAGCTTACTGTGATTTATTTCAACTGTACTGTTTCAGTGGTAGAATAATTGTACAATGTCATACTATAAAGGTTGCACAAGTTTTAACTTTTGTATATTTTGAAATTGTCACAGTCAGAATGAGGCATAAAGTCATGTGTTCAGTCATGCATACATTCATGCCATGCATGTAAACCTCTGAACACAACTGTAAGACTGTTTATTTGTGAGCTGGGTATCTAAATACAATTACACTTCATTAAATATTCACATGTTTCCAGAAGTGGAGGAAATGGAAATCCTTGATATAAGTCATGTGATTTAGGCGTATAGAACTTTCACTTTGTGGGTGTTTTCAATAAATAAGCACATCAGGTTTTAATGCTTCTCATTCCTGAACTTGCAGAATGGAAAAACATTTTATGCATATTGTTGTGTTATTCGCTCTTGATAGGCCCTACGGCTTGTTTTATTCTGCTGTTACACTTTCATTTGTGGATCTTTCATTCTGCCACAGAACTCCCAAAGCACTTAGGTGCGGGTGGTTTCAGATGGCGTCCCATAAATGCCCAGTGTATATGGGAGGATAATATACCATTACAGACGAGCAGAGAAAGTGCTTATGAATTAATTATAGCATGGTCCAGTTTTTTTCTGCACATTCATGCATGACTTTCATCAACACTGTCGCTTTTACTTAAAACTGGAAGAATCTCAGGTCAGTCAGCTGTTAAAAGCTGTAACAAGTCACTGGAAAATGGTTCTCCACATCATGCAATATCTGTGAGGATGAGCTAAAATGTATAAGCATAAAGTATGGGGGAAATAAATATATATATACTGTGGCCTTCAAAAGTATTCACTCCCTTAGAATTTGTCCTTTATCTTTTGTATTCTAAATTGATTTCTTTTAATTTATGTAATGGACCTACACAAAATGGTCCGAAATGGAAAAAGTATATATATTTATTAGAAAAAAAACAAACAAACAAAAAAAAAGACGAAAAGTGGTGCATGCATGTTCACCCCTTTGATATGAAGCACCTTAAGATCCGGTGCTCCCAAGTGCCCTCAGAAGACGCATAATTAGCTAAAATTTAACTTTTTGGTTGTCAAGGAAAACGCTATGTCTGGCGCAAACCCAGCACTTTGTCACCCTATGAACACCATCCTCACGCGTTGGGGAAGTTTATTCTTCAACAGGGACGGGGAAACTGGTGAGCATTGAGGGAATGATGGATCGTGATGGGTTTGTTCCAGACATAGCGTTTTGCAAGGTAGTTCTTGAGGGAGCTAGAGTAGTTTTGCTTTGAAAAATTGCCAAAAATCCCAGATGGATAGAGACATATCCTTAGAGACATGCAGCTGTAATTGCTTTAAAAGGTGGCTCTGTGAAGTATTGATGGGGTGAATAGTTTTCTGTTTGTTTTGTTTTGGTTTTGAGTTGACTTTTTTCATTTGCTTCACAATAACAAATATTTTGTCTTCAAAGTTGTTGGCATTTTGTGTAAATCGACTGATAAACCTCTCAGTATAGACATTTTATTTTCACCTTTTAAGGCAAAAGAAATAAAAATAAAAAATCCTGCCTGGGGGCATTTTATAAGAAGCAGGCCATAATATTTTATTCATATCATTTGAAAGCCCTTGGCATGACATAGTGGTTTAAAGGTCAAAGCATTTACAAGGGTTTGCAATTGTATACCTTTGCCAATGACTACCGTTCCATATAATGGTGCATAATTGATGAGTGGCTGTCTCAGTTAATCACTTGAGGATCCAGTCTGTCTGAATTTGTTGTTCTTTTTGAATGAATTGAAGCCGGATTAAAGTCAAGCAGTTTGCTTGTTGATTATGTCTCAGATTGAATTTGTTGTGGGGTCAAAGTCTGATAACTCATGATGCCGAACACCTAGTGCAAGTGAATATTTTGACCATATCATCTTTTTCATACATATTTCCCAACTCCAAGCTGTATAAACAGTGGCTGGATCAGTGTTGGGCACAAAGCTCCACTTCAATTCAGACGCCAATGAGGGGTTCTGGTATGGGCTGGTATCATAAAAGATGAGCTAGTTAGACCTTTCGTGTTAAAAAAGGACTTAAAATCAACTCCCAGAACTACTGCCAGTTTTTAGATGACACTTTCCTCAAGCAGTGGTACAGAAAAAAGCTGCATCTTTCAAGAAGACCAAGATTTTTATGCAGGACAATGAACCACCACATACATCAAAGTACTCTACTGCATGGCTTGCCAGTAAAGGCCTTAAAGATGACAGGAAAATGACATGGCCCCCTTACTCACCTGAATTAAACCCTATTGGGAACTTGTGGGCTGTTCTTAAACAGGAGATTTACCATGAAGGAAAACAGGATGCCTCTCTGAACAGTGTCTGGGAGGCTGTGGTTGCTGCTGCAAAAAAATCTGATCGTCAACTGTTAAAGAAATTGACAGACTCCAATTAATGGAAGGCTTGTGACAGTTATTGAAAAGATTATATTATTGTGGAAATGGTAGAGATGTTTATCTGAAATTTTCTGTTGTTTGTTCATTTATTTTCATTTTAACAGATGAAAATAAACAAGTGGGAGGGGAAAATATTCAGTTTTTTATTTAGTTGCCTAATAATTCTGCGCACCAATATTTTCCCTTATAATTGTGCACACTGAGATATTCTCTTAAGAAAGACAAAACCTGACTTTTACATTCTTAAAAATTCAGGTTTGAGCTTTATTACCATTTGGATTGAGTGAGAGAGCTGTAGCTGTTAAAATATGAAATGAATCGTCAAAAATACAACTTGCTTAATAATTGTGCTCACAGTCTACTTTGTTTAAAGCCTTTTAGTATATCTGGTCCATTTGTTGCCATCGTTACATTTTTCCTGATTATAAGAATTAACTGTTGTTCTACAAGTGTAATGTAATTGAGGTAATAAAGGTTCTTTCGTCTCCATGTTTTTATTTATAGATACTGATCGAATTTTGTGCAGGAGGTGCAGTCGATGCCGTCATGTTGGGTGAGTTCCCCCCCTTTTCATACCAGGGTGAAAAGATATTTCAAAACTTTTCTCAAATAAATTGTGCTCCATTCCACTGAACCTCAGTGCCATACAGTAGGCTAGGCTTGCTGAAGAAGTCCAAGCATGTAATTATTGCAGTTCCAGTTTAAAGGAATGGTTACTGCAATTCAGCCTTTTCTCTCCTGTATTACTTGGATGTGCTCCTGAAGCCCCGTGCAGAGTTTTTTCCACTAAATTATTTGGATGAAGATTATACTCTTGAAAAATCTCAAGATTATTTCTCATGTGTCTCAAAGGCACTGCAGTCACAATCAGCCATACATTAAATCGATTATTCATCCATCATCATTCACCTGAATGTACTTGTAGGTGCTGTTAGTGACGTAATGCAGGTTTTTCCTGGGAATTTTTTCCTCTTGGGAATTGTGTGGTTTGAGCAATAGATTTGATTTAGAGTTGATGTTGCTGTAACTTTCCTTCTGACTGTCTTTATGTTTATTTATACATATATTTAGTGTATTAATCCCACAAGGGAAATTGTCTCTGTATTTAACACATCCAAAGTGAGCACACACACGTAAACAGTGAGCGCACTCACACTCGGAGCACTGGGCTGCCACACACATTCTCAAGGGCACTTCAGCCATGAAGATGGATGAAGGGAAGGTGTAGCTCACTTCCCCACCGCCACATTTTTCCTGCTGATTCGGGAATCGAACCAGTGACCTTTCAGTCCTAAAGCTTCTTCACTAAACATTAGGCTACGACTGCCCCTAAAGTGTTTAAGTTTAGTGTAGACCTCACTAACTCTTTTTATAAGTAATCCAGTCAAATCTCCTTTACAGGAGTGCAGTGTTATCAGCTACCACAGGGCAACAGACTATTATAAAGGATTATTCAACTAATAAACAGAATAACTTCTTATTTTATTGACTTTTTTTTGTAGTCAAAAATTACTTGGAGTGAGTAATAAGAGGTCCTCTTTTCCAAACAAACAAAAACCCTTTTATTCGAGTCATCTTGCCACTTCAGCTGGTATTTTCTCTTTAGAATGTCTTTAGCTGGTAAATTAGGTCATTTAAGGGTTTTTTGTACAACAGAACATGTTCCTGCCTTACTAAAGCAGTAAAAAACAAAAAATCTTGGTTATATACAATTGCATAAAATAAAATGTATATTTTATGCACATGTACCCAGAGCTGGAGCGACCACTGACTGAGCCACAGATCCGTGTGGTGTGTAAGCAGAGTCTGGAGGCACTGACGTATCTTCATGAGAATAAGATTATCCACAGAGACCTGAAAGCTGGAAATATTTTATTTTCTTCAGATGGTGACGTCAAGTTGGGTGAGGTTTTTTATTTGTTTGTTCCACTAAACATACATTAATTTATATATGAAGTATGACAAAAGACAACAAAGTGACACAGAGAGATTAATATTCTTTGACCAATGACTGAAATTGAATACAACAGCAGCAGCTTTAGAAACAGGTTTCCTTCGTAAGTCTTGTTTCCTCCTGTTTACTTGTCATCAAACATGCATCTTTAATGTGAGCCAATGTCTCCACTTAGCTGACTTTGGAGTGTCTGCGAAAAATACTAGGACTCTACAAAGAAGAGACTCCTTTATTGGGACTCCGTACTGGTTAGTCATCTCTTTTAGAAACTCCTAAACAAGTATATGGTTAGTTGTAAACAGAATGGAATGATAATGCCAAGGATAGAAAAGCAGAAAAATAGTAGATTTCTTCGCACCAGTTTTGTCAGTCTTATATAATTTTCTCTGTCTCTAGGATGGCCCCTGAAGTGGTGATGTGTGAGACATCAAAAGACAGACCATATGACTACAAAGCGGACATCTGGTCTCTTGGGATCACACTGATCGAGTTGGCACAGATTGAGCCGCCCAATCATGAGATGAACCCTATGAGAGTCCTGCTCAAAATAGCCAAGTCTGAGCCCCCGACACTCATGCAGCCCTCCCGATGGTACGATTGCACCATCACACTATATGTTTTTTTTTTTTTTAATTACAGATGTATAGTCAGCTATAAGTGAGGCCGAATATGGTTTGCACATAGAAATGTCCACGACATTAGCCAGGAAATTTAAAAAAAGATTTTTTTAATCTGTGATATATTGATGTAGCAGGCTGCAGGCAGCTTAAATGAGTAATGACGTTTAGCAGTTGCCCACCAAGAGCATTTCCATATGTGAAGCTTGAAAGTGCACAGGGCTCACATGATTGTTGTTGTTTTTTTTAAAAGCAAGTCATGAACTATTTGGGGTTCTTTAGTTCAAAACGTTTCCATTTGATTCCCCTCTTGGATTAAACAGGTCTCCAGAGTTCAGTGATTTCCTGAAGAAAGCTTTGGATAAGAATGTAGACCATAGATGGAATGCAATGCAACTCCTACAGGTGAGTTATCCTTAAAGCATGAAAAAGGCCCTACATCAGTATATATTCTCATATTTCTATACATTTATGTCTTATTTTATTTCAGCATCCTTTTGTTTTAAGTGTAACTGATAACAAACCACTGCGTGAACTGATTGCTGAGGCCAAAGCTGAAGTGTTTGAAGAGATTGAGGAGGGCAAAGAAGAAGAGGAAGAAGAGGATGCAGACTCACAGGTATGCATCTTCATTACCTAATAAATGATTATTGTCAGTATGAACTGGTGTCCGTTCTGGTTGTTTTTTTGCATTTAGGATTTAAATAGTACAACAATTTAATCACTATTTCTTTGTGCATATAGGATGTGAGAGGACATAAACGTGCACTCTCTGAAATCAGCACTGGCAGTTTAGAGGATGAGAAACTTTCTGAGAATGTGTCTACGCTGGAATCAGTCACTGAGAAAGCTGAGCCACAGATAAAACCCAAAACAGCTGAGGACAGTAAGAGGAGCTCAGCTGTGGTTGTGGATTCCTCTGAGCCTGACCATTCTGAGGCAGCGAGTAGAAAGGCAGCTGCAATGGCAGATCTCAATCCTAAAGACTCAAATGTTGAAGACAAAAGCGTGTCAAGCCAGGAGGAAATCCAGACTTCAGAAGACGCTGCTGAAGAGAAGATACCTGAAGTTTCAGAGACCCATAAGGATGCTGTCCAGAAGACTGTGACTGTCAGTGAAGAGACTGGAGAGGAGGAGAAGGAGCAGATCAGAATGAATGAACCTGCTGAGAATTGTGAAGAAGAAAAGAAAACAGCAGATGAACAAAACGATAAGCAGGTAGAGAAGGAGGAGGAGGAAATGACACCAAAGTCCTTAGTAGAGAACTCTCCTGAACCCGCAGAAACAACTAAAGATCAGAACAATGTTCCTGAAGTTGTTACTGAACAGGGTGAGGTGTCCTTGGATGAAACGACCAAGAAATTGAATGAGTCTGAAGAAGAGACCGAGAAGATGAATAATGATGTGCAGCAAGATGAAGTGGGAGAAAAAGCTGGTGTTGACATACCTGCAGAGGAGGAAAAGAAGGAAGAGGTGGAAGAAAAAAAGCCACAACCAGAAGCTGATGAAGACCAGTTTAAAACTGCTGTTGATTCTCAGGAGCCTGTGAAAGGGGAAAATAAGACTGAGTCAGTGATCAATACAGTTGTGGAAGATATTCCTGCTGAGACAGAGAAAATGTTGAATGAAAGTAAAACCTCTGTGGATGTCTCACCTGTCATTATCATTAATGGAGCAAAGGATGAGGAAGACATGTTAAAGAAAGCTTCGGAAACAAATATTGCGCAACCTGCATCCCCTGAAACAGCTAGGGAAGATGAGGTAGATCCGAATAGAGCTTTGGCAATTAAACCTGATGTTGAGAAAGATTCTGATTCAGGAAGCAGCTCTGCAGCAGATACCAACAGCATTGATATGAACCTTTCCATCTCCAGCTTCCTATCCAGAAGTAAGGAGGGATCGATTTCTGTACAGGTAAGAGTATCTCAGTGTGCACTGATGGATAGATTGCTGTTACACCTTTTATGAAATTGGTCAAGTTTATGAGGTTGTACTTGAACAGGATGCCAAATACCAGAAGAAGACGCTGAAAAAGACACGCAAGTTTATGGTGGATGGGGTGGAGGTCAGTGTCACCACTTCCAAGATAGTTACTGATAATGACACCAAGAGCGAAGAACTGCGGTTTTTAAGGTAATCTTCCTTAAAAATAAATTTAATTCATTACATTGATCCATTGTTGTATTTAGAACCAATAATGCCTTTTTAGCTCCCGCCATCAACCAAGGTGAGTGGAGCACGGGCTGTAGAAATGGCTTTCGCCCATCTGTCCATCCATACAACTTGTTAGTGTGATAACTTTGGAAGGAAATAACAAAGTATTACCATATTTGGTGTATGGGTCCCCTCAGGTGTGAAAAGGTTGCAATTGTATGCAAGTGCTTTTGACTTGGTTTCAAGTTCACACTCGTCAACTTGGTGCTTTTATATGTATTTGGCTCCTCTGGGCTTTTTAGTGTGATAGCTTTTAACGGAAAACAAGTAGGATCACCAGATTCAGTCAGATTTCCTCAGGAAGGTCTCCTTTGGGATTGTATTTGGGCGCCCTTATCCTTGTTTCAAAGTCGCAGCAGTAAAGTTGGTATATTTTCTGTATTCGACTTTCAAGAATTTTTAGTTTAAAGGAAATGAAAATTTGGTGGATGGGTTCCCTTCGGGAAGGTCTTGGTTGGGATTGTACAGTATATGGGAGTCCTAATGAAGCCAAGTGGGAGCATCTGGACCTTGTAGTGTTCTTCTTCTTCTTTTTTTTTTTTTTTTTTACTTTTTTATAAGAAAAAACTTTTTTGAGTATATTTTCAGCCAAACACATTCTTAAGGTTAAGAATGTATGTATTTTAGTATATTTCTCTCTTGTTAAATAGACTAAATAATGTGAAGGTACTCTAAGATACATTATTTTAAAATTGGGGTTTTTATTTCTATTATTGTGGTGTGTTTTGACTTAGCACGGTGTTGTCTTAAGTAAAACGATGTTTTTTTGTGTTCCTGTTGTAGGCGTCAGGAGCTGCGTGAGCTGAGGTTGCTACAGAAGGAGGAGCAAAGAGCCCATCAACAGCTCAGCAACAAGCTGCAGCAGCAGAAAGAGCAACTGTTCCGGCGCTTTGAGCAGGAGATGACCGTTAGTACCTTCATAGCTATATATTACATATTAAACATTTGCTACAACATTGTGAAAATTCAGAGCATTGAGTCAGCATTCTCCCTGCACAATTGGAGAATCAGGATAGTGTACTGCAGCACTATCGGAGTTTCTGACACAGCAGTTAAAGGAAAGATATTTTTTTCTTTAAAGTTAACATCCAAAAGATCTCCAAGCACTGGCGGTACTCTTTTTCCTTTTTTTTGGCAGTGCAGACTTGTCAGATCACCTCAGTTGTAAGAAGTAAAAGCCAGAGATATCTGATTACCTGAAAAGTGCTGTTTTCATGAGTTTAAAATACCTCTCACGCTTTCTGTCTGTATGTCTCAGGGAAAGAAGCGTCAGTATGACCAAGAGGTGGAGAACCTGGAGAAGCAGCAGAAGCAATCAGTTGAACGCATAGAACAAGATCACACCAATCGTCTGAGGGATGAGGCTAAGAGGATCAAATCTGAACAAGACAAGGAGCTCTCCAAATTCCAGAACATGTTAAAGAATCGCAAGAAAGAGGTAAGAGGGAGAGAACAGTCAAGTGTACTCCAAGAATGTCAGTATAGTTGAGGTAGAAACATATTGTGATTCTGATTTGCTTTTGTATGGTGGATGGGGCTGTGCTGCATAAATCCGCTTTGTCTACAAGCTGCATTATATGGAATGTTTCCATAATGAATGAATGTAGATTTGCAACTTTGTTTCAGATCTGCAGAACTGCTTTTTTTCGGTGCTTTTTGAAACTGTCTCCACGGGCATCTTGCACATTGTTTGCTGGTATTTAGCTTGGGAAACATGTACTGATTTACGTAGACAAACATTTTTTTACACTTTGGCTCAGCTGTGCTCTGACAGTGCACTTTTTATCCTAAACTACTAACCTAAAGTGTTCCGCAGTGTTGAATGTAATTACTTTTACATGTTTCTAGTGCATTTATTTTTCTGTGTTAGGTTCTTTATGGGCATCATCTAAAATGCCCGGCTTTGTATGAATAATATTGAAAGGTGCATGAAGTTTAGGTTTAAGTTTATCTGGATCATGCATGCTTTGTTTTTTCTCTGTAGCCTTGGCATGTTGCTAAACTTGTGTTAAATAGACATGTGAATAAAATGTTAAGCCTGTTAAGAGATTTGTCCAAGTGTTGGTGAACAGCATGCACACTTAAGCTTATACTTTAACTCTCTTCTGTTTGCATGGCGTTCTTTGATCTCTCAGATATGGCAGATAACCGCATGGCATGCATGGTATTCATATTTACAGATTACTTTAGTATAAAAGATGAATTTATGCTTTAGTCAACTCCATAATGTAAACATAATTTTGATTGTTAATTTGTATTGTTAATCTTGTTTTTAATGGATGTTCTGATTACTTTTGCATGGTTATTAATATCATATTATTATGTTCTGTTGTACATATTTTTCAGTGTATGAATATTACTAATGATGATTTGTGTGAATGTGCAAGTGTGGGAATTGGTGTTGTGGTGGAGGGCGCTTCAGCTGGTTCATGGTTTAATAGTAAAATGCTTTCTCTCCCCACCCCTGCTACTTTTATAGAATTATAACAAATAATATTTTTATTACGTTTTCAAAAATATTCTCTAGCATGGTGCTCACTAAATTACACTAGGATATATATTCTGATAATAAACCCAGTAATATGCTACCATACCTTAGGAGCTTTCTTGGGTATAAAGCTTGATGTCAAAAAGGGTTCTTGCATCATGTGAAAATATGATAGCAGTGCAGAGATGTGTCCTAAAACCTGGATTGAGGTTATAGGTGCAAAGTTTGCCTGCAGAGTTTTCAGCAGGCTTAAAGTTTCTTAATTTACCTTCACACCTGGTGCATAGTACCACTCCTTATCACTTACCTATTCATGAATATAATTCCAGTTCTATTGCAGTGTGCATCATATTAGAGATCTAGATAAGGTGAGAGGGAATTTAAGAAAATAATCATGCTGATGTTTAATCAACAAACAAAACCTCTTATTTTTTAAAACTTTGTTCATTTTGTATCTGCTACTCATCTGGTTTCTATCATGGTGTCTGGTTTATACACACTCTGGATTCTAATCCATTTCTCATTAACAGAATCAGCTTCTCAGGCAGATCTGACACTTGCGCAATCCGGGACATCTCCATTTTAAATTTAAATCTGCAATAAATCACCCATGAACTTCTTGATTCTGGTTAGCGCTGCCGTGGTACTAATCATGACGCTGGTAAACTTTATTATTGCATGGCTTGTCACTAATACATAATATCAGCTGTGCTCAGTGCTCAACACAGCAAGGTGTTCAACAATCTGCGTGCACTGTACACTATAGGTCATACAGGAGATCGGCATGTCCCCCAAACACATGAGAAAAGAACTTATGAAACGCTTAAAGGAAGACCTCGTTGTTATTCAGCAAGAAGAGGTAAAGACTATGTCATCACATGCTCACTACTTGTGTTAAGTGGATACAGCCATTCTTATCCAGGCAATATGGAACATACTCTTGATTTCAGCAATTAGCTATTTTTTTTTTCTTTTTCTTTTTTCCGCTTTTAAGACTAGTTGTTACAATGAGCATAACAGACAGATTGTAGCAAATTAACCATACTGTTCCTTGTTTCAGTGATTATTTAACTGATTTGCATGAATTTTAAGCCTGTTCCCATTTTTTAAGATATAAAACAGAAATCTTAAGTTGAATTTTACTCAACAATGGGCAGTCGCTATTGGAAAGGAAAGACTTATGTGAATGATATATAAAACGTCTCTTCACTAACTGTGTACTATTGAGTGAAGTATTTCTAATTGCGTCAAAAGGATCTTGATTATCATCAGTACACTTTTAACTAAAGTTATTAACTGTTAATTTTTGATACTTCAGTATGTAAACTGTTCTTACGAACTAAGGCCAATAGGTTTCCAAAAGGAGAATATCCACATTGGTATTTCAGAACTAACCTTCAGCTTGTCATATGGGGAGAGCGAGGGATTGTGGAAAAACCCAGATAAGGACATTGTGCTCATTGTGCTCACTAAGACCACATAACTAAGAGTGAGAGCTAAAAGATTACACAGACATTACACAAACTAACTCCACCAGGCACAGCTTATTATTGTGAAGATGTTGCGAATGTATACAAAGCTTCTTCTTTTCTTTCTTCTTGGAGCAAACCGATGTCCGATTTCAATTGACCACATTTTAACAGACTAATTTTTTAAACTTGCTAAATATTACCACTGTTGCTCTGTTTGCTTTAAGTCCACAAGCATGTGAAGGACATTGAACTCATGATGGAACAACCTGGAGATCACTTGCAGTTTTTCAAACTCATTCACTGCTTAACAAGCCTTTTCTCAGTTAGCTATGAGGATCTGTGTCCACTGCTTCTTATCTACCTGACAGTCTTACATTCTTAACTCAGAGCTTTAAACCACCAGCAGCTGAGAAAGTGAGTGGGAAAACTGAAAGTATGTATGTGGAGCGTGGTAACATGCCACAAGTGTGTGAGTGACTTGTCCCTGACGTGGTAGAGTGCACTGTGTTTCGCTTCACAGGGTGTGGCCCAGGTTATGATACAGTCTTTTCAGTTGTCCTCATGTGCTCTGTTCAACGCTCAGATGCAGGATGTAAGTTTTGCCCCTTCTTCTCCCTGTCCAACCCCCCCTGCTCATATGTGCCTGCCTACCACCAAATATTTAAGCATCTCACTCTGGAAAGTCTCTTATTTAATCGTTGTATAACAGCTGATGTATGGGTTAATACAAAATGACACATTCACTTTAAGTGATTGCCCTAATAAGCAGTGTAACTGGTTGATGTTAAGGAAGGAATGTTACACACTTACAAATGAATTCTGACTGAGGGCACATTCATACTTACATTAGGATAGAGATGGCACATGTGAGCCGGGTGGTGCTCTTGTTTTTTTTTTGGAGTGCTGTTGATCTTGTGTTATGGTGCAGTGTCTCTCTTTGAACACAACATACTGTGCTCTGTTATTTACTCCAAATGTACTCGAGTTCCTGTATATTTCACTCTCACTGTTTTATCTGTGCCGCTGGGCTCTGTGTTCACAAATGGAAAAGATGATCATCACTGTGGCTACAGTAGGACTTGTATCGTAGGGTACCAACACTAAAACCTTCTCTCGATGTGTTGATATGTACTTTGCTATGTAATGTTTGGTGAAAAGTTCAGATGAGTAACGTTTAAGTGATTTATTGAGAATAGTATTTTCAGATGCTTTTTTTTTTGTAATACTCATTGTGTTGGAATTTATACTTAATGTAGCCTAGTGTTTTAACCAGGGCTCTCAACCATTCTGAGCTATGAAAATAACACAAGACATCCTTATTTCTTATGGAACAGAAACATTAGTTTGAAATGTTTCTCACTGATTAATGCTTATTTTTCTGATATGTTTAATCCACTAGCTCATTATGTCTCAGCCGCAAACTGTTTTGAATCCATGCCATATTTTGCAGGATTTTATTCAGTTACTAGTTTTGCATGAGATGTACAGCACAAGATTTCCTGTTATATGACTTAAATTTTTGCATGGAGATACAACATAATTAAATATTCTTTAGGCATTTCTTTTCCATCTGAAACCTCATTGTGTAAAAGTATACAATTGACTGAAAACCGTGAAAGAATACATTCCATTGTTTTTGGACTTATTTTGATATCCTCCCATTATAAAAACCTTATTATAGATGATTTCATAGCTTTATGTTGGTGCACAATCAGGACGTGTGTGCCTACGTGCACCTGACAGAAAGTTTTATTTGTGCTTAGAGCAAACCCACGATTTTGAAAAAATAAATTTTGAGCCCTGGTTATAACTAATGTTCTCATGTTTTTCCTCAACTCCATTCATCATCCATATTGGACTGTACCATTTCTTCATGAGATGTAAATGTTGTCTTGTTACAAGACATTTACTGTTAGTAATGTTTGTCTGACTATTTTCTTCATGCTTTTTCAAGTAATACTTCAGTCTGTGTTAGAGTTTTATCTGTTGTTTGTGTGAAATGTTGTGTGACAGTTTGCTAATGGCTGTGCAGTTATTCTGCAGTTTGATGTTGTGCAGTTTGAAGGTACTAATTGATGCTGATTTATTATCTGTCTCTACATTCCCTCCCGTGTTTTATTAAATACTTACTACAGGAACAGGAGTTTCTGCAGAAGCAACAGCAGGAGTTGGACGGCGCTCTGAAGAAAATCATCCAGCAGCACAAAATTGAGATCGCCACTATAGAACGAGATTGCCTCAACCAAAAACAACAGCTGATGAGAGGTCAGATATTTCTGAATGGTCAGCTGTTGTGTACAAAAGTGTGTGTGTGTGTGTGTGTGTGTGTGTGTGTGTGTGTGTGTGTGTGTGTGTGTGTGTGTGTGTGTGTGTG
>JBCNYG010000025.1:29628203-29644288 GCA_039654305.1 Porochilus rendahli
TCTAGTATATAATATTATAGCGCTGCTTAGGGATTTATAAGTTTTTTTGTTTCCCGTGTCCAAATTTGAAAATGCACCACAGTCTACCACTGTTCACAAACTGCTAGCCACAATCTCGACTACATAACCAATCAACTTTGCTTTTCTGACAGCAACTGCCCTAAATGCTGCCACTAATGTGCAAAATGTGAACTTCATCATGTCCCTCACTTTTTATTACAAAGCTAATATTAGAAATATTGATTTTGTTTCTTACTTAGTGGACCTTTATTATCGCACAGCCCATATTTCTTTTTATTTCCCAGTGACTAATGCAGTAGTTTGTTTACCTGATATGGCAGAGCAGCATTAAACATAGCAGCAATCTGTAATGATTGTGAGGCACTCTTTCCTGCCCACTCCTTTACCCATTTATCACCCTTTCAGGCTGTTTGAACAGAAAATATGAATCACCAATTATTCTGACACATTCACGTTCATTTGAGCAAACAACACTGATTACTTGGTAATGTGCCTGTAAGAAGACAAGGTGTACTTTCGATGACGTACATCACGGCTTTATTTAGAGCACTGGTGTCCGACTTCGACAAGTAAATGTTTCATAATTTTTCAGCACTGAACACAGAGCACGGTCCGATAGTTTGAGAGAACAACTGAATGCTTTTAGTTTGCATTCTTTTCTAATGTCAATAGAAAAATTTGAGCTATGGTGCCCAACCCTGCTCCTGGAGATCTACCCCCTGAAGACTTTAACTCCAATCATAATGGTGCCACCCTGACAGATCAAAATA
This sequence comes from Porochilus rendahli, assembly GCA_039654305.1. NCBI lineage: Eukaryota > Metazoa > Chordata > Actinopteri > Siluriformes > Plotosidae > Porochilus > Porochilus rendahli. The sequence goes on from JBCNYG010000025.1 coordinate 29,628,995, forward strand.
TCGCAAATAAGTCTTTCATCTTAATTAGATGGTCAGGTGGGCATGATTATGATTGGAGCTGAAGTCTTCAGGAGGTAGAAAGCCAGGAACAGTTTTGGACAGCCCTGAATTACAGTATATTATCAAAAGCACTTGAGGGAACTTTGAAGTGTTAAAATATTTCTATGCATTTCAGCGAACCTTCATATTTCTTTTGTCCCTTTTCACTATATGACAGTGTGTACTCGAGCTGCGTGAACTCAAACAAGTTTTGTGCTAAACCTAAAAAGCCATTTTAGATCAAATTTATCAGTGTCATCTGAAGCCCTACTTCAATAGAAGATATTCAGCAGGAGGAAAATGTGACCTTTAGTACAAAACAGAAAACACTCAATATTACATGTTCAATTCCATTTAAATAGAAACCTAGAAACAGCAAAGAATTGTATTCAATAACTTGAACAAGTTTTATACATTTCAAACTTCTATACCTATTTGTATTTTTCAATTTTTAAGCTATTTACAATTAAACTACGGGTGTAGGTACGGTAGCCTAATGATTGGATAAGCGACTTTGAGACCGAAAGGTTGCTTTCGATTTTCAGTGGCGTCTTAGACCTTTTATGACCCAGTTATTTAGTTTAATAAGATAAGAGAGACTAGGTCCCTTCCCCCGCACCTCCCTATCTGGCTGGTTTAAAAGCTTCATCCTTTTGTCTGACACCTGTTTCAGATAAAGCTGGTATACTCTGGAGACTTCCCTAGTAGTAAAGCTTTTATCTAAATTTTATTCATACGTTTCTAAATAGTAGAAAAATAGTTGAAAAAGCTGTCCATATACTATTCTTTAAAATGACATAAATTAAAGGTGCATTGTGTAAGAACTGGCTACCTGGAAAATGCATACTCCAAACTCTGTATACAATAGGGGCAGAATATAATAAAGTTGGGTGTTCAGAAAAAGCACAGTCCCTCCTTTACTTCAGATAATGTGATTCATCGCTGGTTTCACACAATTTAACTATTAGTCTTCACTTATAAAAACAGGCCAAGTACTACCTAACAATAGTGAAAAAATACACTGAAAACTGCAGAAACTCAAAGAGCCGGTCAAGATAACACTTCCCTCTTGTAATTTTCACAAACAGAAATGTAACCTAACCAGATAAACCCTTCTTCTCAAATGAAGTGACCATAAAATATATACTACAGCAAGTTGGAGCACATATCAAATAAAATGGCACTATCTGACTACAAATTACTTTGACCTTACATCTGATTCCATCATAGTAACAATCCGCATACAGCTTAATCTCTATCTCCACACCCACAACTTTGGAACACTTTCAAAAGAGCAGAACCAGCACTTTTGTAATCATGCTAGTCACATGTATACAGGACTTGTACATGCTAACGTCATCATGTTATTAAAACAGATCTTTTCCAAAAAGTAAAAAATAAATTGAGGGTGTACTGTTCTCTTGTATGTCACTTTGAGTACTTTCAGGCAAATACAAGGTTTTGACACATCTTAATTTTTTTACCCATTTTTCACCCATTTATTTCCAACACCCCCCACCCCCTTGGAAAAATCCAACATATAATATACGAAATGGTAACCACAAATCCGTGTTTTGGTGCCTGAATTCCAGTTTCTGCATGCAGCAGTAACCCTGCTCTTATTTTTAATTTTTTTTCCTAAGCTCTGTAAAAAGATTGCAGTGGTTTCTTGTTGAATCTTTTAACCATGAATTGCAAAACAGCGCTCTCCCATTTTTGACAGGTCTTTTGTATGCTTTCATGTGATCTGCACATGCAGTGACTTCACACATTTTATTCCACTTTGATTTAAGGGAGAGCTTCAGAATTGATTTTTGAGGTAAAAAGTGGTATTATAAGACCGATGTACCATCGCCTCATAAAGGCTTGCTAAACAGCCAGCAAAACCAGTTAGTTATAGCTGTCACCTCTCCCATTCTGTTGATAACTTACGTACATTTTTTTGCTTCATTTAAACTTAAATTCTTACACAATGCACCTTTCTTGTGAAGTAATGGCGTTTCCTGATGTTGACCCATGTGCCAAGTCTTTTCACGTTAACTGTTTTATTTCACAAACCATTAAATCATGACTGCAGCACTTTTCCATTGGACTCCCCAGCAGCACTTGGTAACAAACTTCAACCTAGGACTTTATGTAGCCTAACAGAGTGTTCGTTTGCTACTATATACTGCTATCAGTAATGGCAGTAGGATTGTCTCTAGGAGAAACTTTTCAAGTGGTCACTGCTAACAGACTACTTGAATTTGGTTGTAATGAATAGAACACTTGTTGTTTAGCATACAGTGGAGGAAAGATGACTTCAGCTTCCGAAAGTAAAGAAGTGCATGACTTTGCTATAGTGTGTATTAATCCCACAAGGGAAATCATTATTCATTATGACCCATCCAAAATGAGCACACACAAACAGTGAGCACACAATTGGAGCACTGGGCTGTCACACACATTGGGGTGCCCAGAGAATATTTGGGGGTTAGGTGCCTTGCTCAAGGGCACTTCAGCCATGAACATGGAGAAAGGGAAGGTGCAATTCACTCCACCACCACCACACCATTTTCCTGCTGGTTCAAACAAATGACCGTTCGGTCCCAAAGCCACATCTCCAACCATTACGATATGGTACCTACCCCGAAGTTTAATCCATTAAACACGCAAAAGATTAGTGAGTGCGGAGTGAGCTGCACCTTCCCATCCTCCACATTCATGGCTGAAGTGCCCTTAAGCAAGGCACCTAACACCCAACTGCTCGGAAGATCAAAAAAATAACAAAAAAATACGCCCCCCAAAAAAACTGTCTGTTTACAAAGCAGCCATGCTTTGTGTTTTCAGCTGGTCATGTTGCATCATTAAGGCTGGTGAGAAAGATTGGTAGAGAGAGATTAAGTATGTGTGTGAACAAGGAAAATAATACTGATAGTGAGAGGGTTAATAATGAAATAAGCCTATAAATAAAGTAAATAAGTAAATAATTTATAATGGTGAGTGGACCCCTGAATCATGACTAAGCAATCATTTTATGTTGCTTTTAAAAGAAATAAAATGTTTTCCCCCTTACTCCAGCAAATTGCTGTAAGGTTCTGTCCTATATTAATCTGTGTTCCCTATATCCTTCCACGGGATATGAAATAATGGCACATGCACCCTCATGAGTGCACTTTACTTCAAGTGGTGCACTGTTTTTGTCACTGTCACTGTGTCACTGAGTTTGTATTGCTGTGAAATACAGTAATACATTCATTTTCTGAACGGGTCTGGAAGGGTCGCGGGGAGGCTGGCGCCCATCTCAGCCGGCTCTGGGTGAGGTCAGAGTACACCCAGGACAGCTCACCAGGCAATGCAGCCTACTCTTGACAAAAATCAGTTATGGTTATTTTACATGCCTCTCACCATAGACAGTGAGAGACATGGCTGGCCTTTGATAACCCAGTTAGCTGCACTGGGGGGACAGCAGTGATAACCCGCCGATAGGGGGGTTTGAACCCCTGACCTTGGAATCAGTAATGCAGCAACTTAACCACCAGGCCACCACTGCCCATGTGGAAAAATGATTGTACATAATCATTCATCTGAATGTATGTACATTTTTGACCCGGTACATATAATTTTGACAATATGTGACTGTGTTGTTAAAAAACTTGCAGGACAAATTGTTATTTTTGTTTTCTGTTAAAGAGGATAACAGTTCGGAGACATCACAGAAAGCTCAACTTGCTGCAGAGATTATGTGCAGCTTTTGGGATGATGTTAAACAAGACAGAAAGATTGGTAGAAACGCACTGTAATTAATGATTATTTGCTAAAGGTGAGGTGGATGCCATCTCAGACACATCAGTGCTTTCAGTTCAGCAACATCCACTGAACCAGGGGTGCATAAATGTTTTCTTATATAGAAAACAAAGCAAATACACACACCAAAACAAGATTTTACTTCTTACATATTTTAAAATCAAGACACAGGTAAGCATGAATCAATCTTTTTTTTAAATCTCGATATAGCAGGCCAATTAGATAGTGTCGTTCCTGTGTAGTATTTACTACTAATAATAAGGTGAGACGGATATCACTGGACCTAAGGCACATAATAATTTTTAGTACATATGCTACACAGGAATATAAGAAAAGCAGATAAAAGAGATTTTTTTAATTGATTAACACATTCTCCAGAGTCAATTAGTTATTAGGATAAAGTACATTAGTATACTATATGGGAATGATGTAATCAGTTGGGCTCACTATTTCAGATATATTACACATTATTCCAAGTGGATGATGCTTAAATTAATACAGCTGACTCACAGACTGTACAGTCATGGAGCATGCAGTGTAATCACTTTTTAATCACATTTTAATATGGAAAAAATAATATGTACAAACTACAAATAAATAGTTTTTTCTTGTCCAGTTGCCTCGACTCAAGCTTTTTAGAATTACCGCGAACTGGAAATGTGTTTTTTCTTGTGTTTTCCATAGGAAATTTTTAAATTCAAAACTTAGTTTCATTTCTGAACTGACCAGAAGAGATACCATTCGCAACACAGAACTACTAGCAGTTCAGGCTACTTCACTTACATTCAGAGTTAGCTGGGAGAGGCTCCACTTGCCTGTGTCCCTAAACAGGATAATGCAGTAAGGAATATGGAATGGAATGAACCTGGATGATGCCAGCTCGATGCACAGATCCCACCTAACCAGCCATGTCATGGTTCAAATATATAAATATATAAAATATAGATGCTGGCAAGCAACTTTAGAGAAAAAAAATATGTAGAATTTTTAGGAGTAAAACAATTACTTTAGAATCTAGAAATAAAACAATTAGAATGATTTTTCATTCTTAATAAATATAAAGGGCAGCATGGTAGTATTTAGCATGTCCACCTCACAGTAAGAATGTTCTGTGTTTAAATCCTGGCATTTCTGTGTGGAGTTTGCATGCTCTTGTGCTCGTGTGGGAACTCGTGTGGGAACTTCTATGGGTACTCTGATTTCCTCCGACAGCCCAAAGACATACACATTAGGCTAATTTGCTGTTCCAATTTGGCCCTAGGTGTGAATGTGAGTGTTACTGGTTAATGGTGTGTGTGGACTGGCGAGCTTTTCAGGGTGTACCCCGATTATGCCCAGAGCCAACAGAGGTTCCACCCTCCTTGCAACCCTAGAAGGATTTGGCAAATGAATGAATAAACGAACGAATGAATAAATGAATAATTATTACAAAACTTTCATTCTTAGCAATAATCTTATAATATGATGTGATTTTATAGGAGCAATAATAACTAAAATTTGATTTGAGTTCCATTTGAATATAGGGCTGTGTTCCATCATCGATGCAGTCGCAATTCCCTTATTCAATAATATACAATCACAGTAAGCACATTAAGGTTTTACCTCTTGGAACTCCTTAGACAGAGGAATCATCTGAATGTCTCTGGTTTTGTTTTGTAAATCCGCAATCAGCATATCCATCCTCTTGTGCTCCCATTCCTGCTGAATAATTATTTTACGGATGTCTTTGCGTTTCACCATGATGGCAACCTTCTGCTCCCCTAAAGCCTGGAAGAGAAGTTCAGTGTTCCACATTATTTGCACCCTGTATGGCATACTATATAATGTCTATATATTTAAATGGCAACAAGTAGAAGCAGCAACAAAGTAGAAGAGTGTAATGCTAGTTAGTTTGAGTACCTTGATGGTTTTGTTCAGGTCCTCAACCACACTGAGGTGGAGCAAAAAAGAATCTGAGTAGGCTGCAGAAAAGTCTTCAGTCTCCACCTCGACTTGCCCTTGTTTTAATAAAATCTGCACCATCACATCTTGGCAAAACCTTGACTTATCTTCTCGTAGACTGAAATTAATTTATCATTAAGTAAACAACAATACATGTATAAAAAAGTTTTTTTTAATGTTTGAAAATGCTTTACAGAATGATAAATTATTATTTTAATATTTCCTTAAAATGTTACCCACTAAGTTATATTTAAGTCCCTTCTTCTTGCTGCTAGTTTTTATAACAATATAACAACATGAGGTACCACCATTTTGACCTTACATTCCATAGACTAATACATGTCAGTATATTAAATGTTTATCTGCACAGCAATAAAAAAAATGTTATTTATTACCAGTTCATATTTTCAATAAGATTGTGGACTTCCATTTGTGCATTCTCCTTCTCAGTTGTTTTTTTCTCCAGAAAAGCCTGCATTTCTGCTAATGTCAGTGCCTTCACTTTCACCTAAAACAAAAAAATGTGAATTAGGCTTTATTTTGAGTTGGATGTTTTGGATGAGTTGTAGTGGTTAGCATGTCCCCTCACAATAGGAAGGCCCTGGTTTCAAGTCCTGGGCTCAGGCATTTCTGTGTGGCGTTTACATGTTCTAACTATGCTTGCGTGGGTTTCGTCCGGGTACACCGGTTTCCTCCCACAGTCCATATACATGCACATTAGGATAATTGGCTGTTCCAATTTGACCCTAGGTGTGAACGCAGGTGTGTGTGTTGCCCTGTGATAGTCTGGTGAACTAATCAGAGTGTACCCTGCTTTTGCCCAGTGTTGGCTTGAGATAGGCTCCAGCCTCTCCACATACCTAACAGTGGAATGTTCAGCAAATGAGTGAGGGAGTGTTTTGGATCACTGCTATCCTGCCTTTGCATGTGTCATTTTGTAAGGCTGAATAATAAAATCATATATACTCAAAGAAATCATGGAGGAGTCAAATTGTTGGAAATTTTATAAAACTAGATGACCATTTTGGGAAGTAAGAGTTATGTCACAGGAGGCATACTCAGCAAACTTGTACATTTTAGAAATCTCTATCAAGATCATTTTCTCACATTATGTTCACTTTTCACTTTGGTCCTTCTGGCCAGACAGAATCTCTCCCACACGGCTGGGTCCAGGCCATCCAGAGCGTTCTGTGGGTCATCCAACACTTCCATGGCCTTCATCAACTGTGAAAACCCTTGAGCTGCTTCTACTTGACTTGACACAGAAGAATCCTTAATTATGTCTGTCTCTGTTTTCATAATGTGGATCCTAAACAAGAAGCACATTTCATGGTCACTGTTGCATTACATAAACCAAATGACTGGAATAAATAACTCCTAGAGTAACATCTAAAGCAATATCAGGAAACATACATACATGCATACATAGACAGACAGATAGATAGATTTTTAATTACTTCGGTCTTCGCTTGTAAAGCCTGTACAGCTGGTTAACAATATGTTTGGAGACATCTTGAAACTCATTGCGAAATCCGCTGTCAAGAAGCTTAAAAAAAGTCAAAACATGTCAGAGACAATCTGATCTATTACCATGATCACTGATTGTAACATGTTTAGTGTAGTGACAATGATGATCTTACTTTATCTTCTGTTACTTCATTATCATATGACTGCTGAATGACCTCTAGTTCATGTCTATGATTATTCAACACTTTCCCAATTTCATTCTGCCAACAGAAAACAGTGACCACAGATGATATACATGAAGTCCTTACAATCTCATATCCAACTGATTTAACATGCCACATGTTCCTGCATGCACAGGGTGTCACCATGGCAGTAAGAACAGCTATGTGCATCACTCGACTCACCTTTTGTTATGCTATATCTAAATTAACTTGAAACCTGACAAGAGGAACATAACCATAAATATCTGTACCTTAACATTTTGAGCCTGCTTCACTCGGTACATTAGCTCTTCCTCTGTGCTCTGCATCTCTTCCACAGTTAGCAAAGACAGGAGCAGATTGCTGATCTTTAGCTGTTCCTGAGGTACAAAATAAGTTATTAGCCATTTAATTTTATGTACTAAGGCTTTGAAGATATGTAAGAATTATTATCTTACCTGGTACAAAACCATTTCTGATTTCAGTTTCCTCTCATAAAGCTTGCTCAGTGATTCGTCAAAGGCTTGGGCATCATCTTTTATAGATGCCTGCAGTTTTTTCATCTTTGCTACTGAGCTCTGGGGAAATCAATGATAAACATTCAGATATAATTATTTAAATTAAATGTTATAGCACCACCCTGTACATGTGTCTAGTAATGTGAAGAATACCTTGAGGATTTTTATCCATCTTTTCAGCAGTTAACAAATATACAGAACATATTTAAATATTCATTGTAAGATAAATGTAATGCCTAATAAATCCCACCATTCTGTAATTTTCCTGTTCTTCAGCGAGTTCCTTCACACTTCTCTCATACTCTTTGTAGCGTCTTCTTTCCTCCTCTGTCCACTGGAGCTCAGGCTTACTTACAAACTCTGGTGGTGGCACTTCCTTCAAGTAAAACAACAAACAAATATTTGTTAAACTATTCAATATAACTGAACTCTAAATAATATTAAATCAAATGACAACAGTACCATGCTCAGGATGTTCTCACTTTTGTCCTCATCCATCATATCTTTCAAAGCTCGCTCTCTGATATTGTCCCCCTATTCAGGAAAACAAGAGCCACAAGATAGATTATTGCATTTTTACACGACACATATTATATTGCCAAAAGTTTGTGAACACCTGATTATAACTCTCACGTGCTTTTTGAACACCATATTTTACATTTAGTCTTCACTGTGCTACTATAATAACCTCCTCTCTTCTGGGAAGGCTTTCCACTAGATTTTGGGATGTGTCTGTGTGGTTTTACTCATTCAGCCACAAGAGCATGTGTGTTTTGTAGGCAACAGCAATGGCCTTATAACTGCTGATCTAAAAATATCTGGATATCGGACTGGGCTGCTGAGGCTGAAGTCATCGGAAATGCGAGTGCAGCCATATTGCTAGACCTAAAACATTCCCAGTTGTGGTCCTAAAAGCCTGATTCCTTTGCACTGTGCAGAAAGGTAGACTTAAGACTTAACTTCATTGATCCCTTTGGGATGAATCCCTCTTTGAAATTGAAATTTCCAGCAGCACATACGAAAAGCAGTACACAGATAGAAAAAAGCAGCACACAGATAAAGAATAAACAGTAAACACTTAGCTAATATGTAAAAATAATGTATAAATTAATTTAAAATTAAGTAATGTAAGTAAATATAAAGAACTGAATATGGCTTGTATAGAATAGAAAAAAAAAATAATAAAAAATCATTGCACTATAGATGAGTGTGAGGTTATTAAACCATAGAATGAAGTTATTGCACCAAAGGAAAAGTGTCCATTTCTGTGTGTGCATGTGAGGGTGTCTGGCATTGTCCATAATATCCAGCAGTTTGTTCAGAGTCCTCAACTCTGCCACCGTCACCACAAAGTCCAGCTTCATGCTCACCACAAAGCCTCAGTTTATCCAGTCTGGAGTGTCCTTCTTGGATATGCTTCTCCCCCAGCTCACCACAGTGTAATAGAGGACGCTAGCAACCACAGACTGGTAAAACATCCGCAGAAGTTTGCTGCAGATGTTGAAGGACCGCAGTCTCCTTAGGAAGCACATCCTGCTTTGTGTCTTCCCATACAGGTGGCTGGTGTGTGTGTTCCAGTCCAGTTTATTGTCCAGCCACAGCCCCATACAGATGGCCTGAATGACGGTTATTCAGTCAGTGTATGTGACAGTGGTGGTGGTGGGGTTGCACGTTTAACAGCTTGAGGGTAAAAGCTGTTCTTGAGTGGTAGTTTATATATAAAGTGGTTAATTACGTCTTACAGCGTAAAACTTCTCATAAGAAGCACAACAATAAAATATTACATGATTCTTTATTATTAATAATAAATTAATAATTAATAATAATTCTAATTCTAATAATAATAATTCTAATTAATGTAAGAAAATTATGACATAATTATCAGGTATTTACAAAAAGATCCATCTCGACCACTTTTCTCAGTATATAGACATGGTGTAAGCAATATTGTATACACACAGCTTAATGTTTTGGGACTAGTAATATGCCGTAATACTAAATAATCAGAATTCACTTCTGAGCGGGCTGATAGGCCGAGTGCTTAATCCAGTTATTTTTAGATCAGTGCTTATAACACACATTCATTCATTTTCTAAGAATCTTATCCTTATTAGGGTCATGGGGAGGCTGGTGCCCACCTCAGCCAACTCTGGGCGAAGGCGAGGTACACCCTGAACACCTCGCCAGACCATTACCAGGCCGACACACATTTGAAAAAAGGCAATTAGTGTAGCTAAAGTTTATATTCATAATTGATATTAAATACATAAAATGTATTAATTTTTATTTCACTATGAGTGGAAAAATACATAAGAAATTAGTAGAAACCTGATAATTACAAGTTACTTTTATTACCTTTCCTGCGAGCCTCCTCTGCAGCTCTTCATTTTCCTGTTCTTCGTTTTGTTGCCTCTGCTCGGGTGTCAGGTATTTTTCAACCTTGATCTGCAAACATACACAGAAACATTGATTATTATTCCAACTGTATAGATCAGCCATACACCAATGTTCAAATAATATTTTAATTTCTCTTAAACTAAAACAAACTACTACAAAAGGAATGCTTTTTGTCCTAAAGTGCTTCAAAACCTTAGAGCTAAACATGAGGGAAATAATCAAAACAAAATCCATTCTTTTCTGGGACAACAATGGCGATTATTATTGTAAATCAGGTAAGTATACAGTAAAGAGATAAAGTAAACAGTGGATCACAATCACTTCCATGTTTCTGTGATTTCAAAACTACTGCAAAAGACACAAGACAATTTACTGGCAATATGCAATATCACCTTACTGGTGCTTACCTCAGAGTCAGTGACGGTAAGAACTGTTTCTGGACTCTCATTGCTGGACAGAGTGGGCTCCCACAGAGTCTCATGGAGCTCCAGCTCACTTATAATCTCCTTAATGTGTTTGTTCTTGTCTTTTATGCGACTGATCACTTGCTGCTTCCTCTTGCACAGAGCCTCAAACTCTGCATTGAAAGCTACTTTCACTTTGTACATAATGTCCTGGAATTGAAAATAATTAAATAAAAATAATTTATACACAAAGAAGTATAGATATTTTTTTATAACTTTGAGGTGAAACCATTTGCGCTAAGCCATTTTTTTCCTCTGCCGGAGAGTAAAGTTTTCACTTGAGTTGGTTTGTTGGTTAGTTTGTTTGCATGTAAAATAGCTCAAATGTTAACAGGGACTTGGAAGAATTTTTTTTCCCTAGAGTAGGGTGTGGTGTAAGTAACAAACCATTAGATTTTGGGGGTGACCAGTGCATGGGATCATGTTGAAGAAAATTCCAGATATCCTGAAAAATGGCCATTTTATACTATTTCATAACATGTGCCAAATGTAAATCAAACGCCCACTAGGGGGAAACATTTCATTATAATTACGCCAAGTTATAATAATCTGTGCTGGGTAATGGGTACCTTGCATTCTATGAGTGCCCATCTAGTTTATTTATAAATAAATGAATGAATAAATAAATAAATTCAGGATATTAATAGTTAGGATATAATGAGGGTGTCACCTGTAGCAGGATGATCTGGTTCAACTTTTGATCTTTTGTATGTAGATGGAATTGGCTGTATAATTGCTTGGCAGAACCTCCATAATGATCACTCAGACTGCCTGTAAAAGCTAAACACTCCACCTTAGGCTGCAAATACAACAGAACAGAAAACATGTATGATGAACCTTTAGTGTTTTAAGAAAGTCAAGAGTCTAACTGTCATATGTACAACGAAAACAAGTGTTGCATAGTTGCAATCTCTTAATCTTCTCAGCTTTTGGAATCTGCATAATTAAGTTTTTGTGTAAATACCTCTTTCTTAGCCTGTTCAGACTTTCGTATGGCGATTACCCTGTTAAGCTCTTCTAGTTCCTTTGATGAACGTTTCTTAATAGGGAAGTTATTCACTTCACAGCCCGAGTGGAAGGCCTGAGGGGGCAGTATTAACAAGAAGGCAGAGAGAAATGACAACAACTGAAAAAAATTCTCAAATACAGTGTACAGGAACTTTTAGAATCAGAAGGGTACTGGTAAGGTTTATTAGAAATCCTACGAAAACCTACACACGAAAATCATAAAACAAAAATCAGTTTGGTTTTTTTCTTTCCCCTTTTTTTTCTCCATTGATTTATCTATTGTTAACATTATATATATTTTTTTACCTTAATGCATTTTTCTTTCACTTCCATGGGGTCCCAGTACCTCTTCCTGAGAACATCTCGCTGATAACATTTTGCCAGGTTGTCAAGCTCAATCTCCTTTCTCACCTTATATAGTTAACACGTGACAAAATAATGACTCATTCAAATATAAATTTTTTTTATACTGTGTATGTCTTACAAATGTCAGTTAACTATTGATATTATTGGAAACTGAGCATTGCAGATTGAGGAAAAAAGTAATTCTATTCAAAAAATACTTTTTCCTTAAATACACAAACAAATAAACCAAGATGCACTGGTTTTACCTGGGAGACCTTCTCTTCTCCCAGTGATTGCAGCCGCTGATGTTCCTTCACGTCCAGGTTAAACTCATGGTTCATTAGCTTCTTTGCTTCTGGCAGCATCTCATTCTCTTTCATCATAGCCTGGATCTGGAAACAAAGTAGAATGAGATGCTTAGCTTACGAAGTTATTCATATCTACATAAAATAGTAAACATTACAGGTATGCCAGTAAAGCTCCAAACTTTTAGGGACTGTACCTCTAAAAAAATAACTCATTCATTTATTCTCCGAACCGCTTGATCCTAATTAGGGTCGCGGGGAGGCTGGCCCCATCTCAGCCAACTCTGGGCGAGGGCAGAGTACTTGACGGACAGCCCGCCAGGCCATCGCAGAAATACATTTTTAATAATTTCTATCAATGCTAAAAATACCAACTCAGTGATTGCTTAAACAGTTATTATTTAAACTCCCAAAATTATTTTTAAAGATACACATTTACATTGTTGATTATATGAACCATAAGAAGTTATTCAGTAACTTCCATGAAACTATTAGGAAAAGTGTGTTTTTACAAAAGTTAGGAATGTAAGAATAAACAAGTGAAATGGATCAGAGGTATAAAATGGAAACCAGGATTATTTTCTTGAACAGAGCTGTACACCTGGTTAAGACTAAATGAGAGTGTATGGATAAATAATAGTATATTTAATAATATCATTTTCAAATCAGTAAGAATGTGTAAGTATAGTCCTACGTAGTCTTCATGTGCTCACAGCCGAAGTGATGAAATGTATGAGGAATGGAAGTATTTTCTTAATCATATGTTATAATGTAAATTCTCATAAAATGTTTTGATCTGTACATGATTGTTACAACATTGCTGTACACCATATTGTGCTGTTTCTTACTGTTTCCTGAAGATTTTCTTTGCTCTCTTTAAGTTTTTCCAGGGTCTCTGCAAACTGCTTACTCTCTTCTTGGAGTACCTGAGAAAATAACAGATTTTTCATACTCTAGGGAATGCCAAGCACATGCAAACAAAAAAAATTGCCAGTGATTCTTGTGATTTGGAGTAAATATCACAAATGTTGAAATTAGTCAACTATTCTAATTAAACACTCTTATGTGTAAAAATGTGATGCCAAACTGAAGGCAGATTTGATAACTGGGCTAAAAGTGTATGGAAATTATACATGACAGTATAACAGAGTCATGGCATATCAAAACAAACAGAAGATAAACTTTGTTGTTAACTTTTCAAACACTATGTTTTTGTGAAGCAGGGGTGGTCCTATAAAACCTAAAACCCATAATAAAATCCAATTTCCTTAAAAATTACAAACAAAGCCTACAGTACAGGGAATTAGAGTGTTCTATTTCTATACAAGTTGAGTTTCCTGTTAAGAAAAATATCCATTTCTATTAGGATTTTATCTAAGTGTTTCTTTACAAGTTGAATGCAGTGATAATAAATAATATCTATTTCTCCATAGCAAACCGTATTGTTCAAGCTGCTCTCAAACACTGCTTTCACAGATGTCAAAATATAATTGTGCTTTTCTATTAGATATGTATAAAATTTTATAAATGTATGACAACATATGAATACTTACTGCATTTAGTTTGTTATCCAGCCATGTAGAACTGCTTAGGGTTCTTACTTGGTCCCTGTTGCTGGCCTTAAAAAAAGAATTTTATATATATATGGAATCCTTCACTTTCACTAATGTATTATGTAATTGATTCTTGAAAAAAATATATTTGACCTTCAGCGCTAAACCAGTCTGCTAATGTGATATTTGTCTTTTAGATATTTGCCCAACAAAATGTAATACATTTGCAGGGAGCTTAACCAAAAGCCATATCAGTATAGTAATAACAATGAAGTAAGGAACACAGGATTACAGAAATGGTGACAACTCATTACTCATGGGTTGAATAAAACAACACTGTAGTACTTTACCTCTGCTGCTGTCTGTGATGGTGGTTGCCATTTAGCCATGTTACTCAGGATGGGGTTCTCTTGGGACATTTTACCTTCAAACAAGTTCGCCAATTCATCTTGGGAAGCTGCATCAATCTGTAGCCTGTTTTAATGACAATTATAATAAAAAAATACACTTAGGGGATCAGGTTTAATGCTGGTAAAATTTACAGTTTCTATGTAATGTTAAAAATATTTACCTGAGCAGGCTGCAAACCAAAGAGCCATCATGGAGACCAGTAGTGATGACAGTCTCACTGTCAGGGGTGAAAGAGACAGAGCGAATTCCTTCCAGCCACCAAGAGTGACACTGCTTTTTCACATATGTCTCCTGAATGAAATGGTCCAGAACAAGATATCAGAATTTCTAAATATGTGTGAAGTCAGCAAAACTGTTTTCTGCAAGACCCTCGAATTACCAGAGTAGTGCTGTCATATATGCAAAGCATCCCATCTCTGCCGAAAGAGGCCAGGCAACTTCCATTAGGTGAGAGATGCAGTAAGACAGGTCCGAGCTGATGACCCTCCACCTGCTTCTCTGGATTCAGTTCAACTGCTTCCTGAGCAATGTCACACCACAGCACCATAGATTGTTTTCAAACAATAGCATGTCTTGACATGTTTTATTCCTTGCTTGGTAAATCTTCAGTGCACTACACATACCTGTGGTAGCTGGAATCGCTGAAGAACCTTCTTCTGGTGACAATATCCAAAGATTGTATCGGTACCAAGAACACATGAGGAAAGAGGGTGCGAGATCTCATACACACATTTTTGAATTGCGTGTTCTTGCAGGCAGCCATAAAGATCTGTACAATTTTCCATATCTAAGAACAGAAAGACCTTTAATACAACTGATAGATTTAAATAATCAGTAAAAAAAAAAGAAAAATTAAAAAA
>JBCNYG010000025.1:29660178-29674661 GCA_039654305.1 Porochilus rendahli
GTCCAAGGGTCTAATACCTCTGTGAGCCTCTTTATTGATGTTTAGGTACAGATTGGTATGATTGCTAAGAATAATTTGATTGCTCGGTCTGATCTTGCAACAGGTGAGGGCTGGGAAAAGGCTAACAATGGCGCATGTTGGAGCAGTGTTTGCTGTGGCCACTTCTGTGATGGCCATTATGCTTCATTCCTCCATACACAAGATTGAAGAAGGCCATTTAGCTGTTTATTACAGGTATGTTTTTTTTTTGTTGTTTTTTTTAAGAGAGTTGTTACTTGTCCTTGTATCATAAATGAAAACCATTCTGAAACACAAAGCTGACATGCCTTGTCTTTTCCAGAGGCGGAGCTTTGCTCACCAGTCCTAATGGGCCAGGCTATCACATCATGCTGCCATTCATCACCACCTACAGAGCAGTGCAGGTCTGCATCCCCGAGCACTTTTTGTAATCGACCTGCTCCAGCATAATACTTTTTAAGCCGCAAGGTAGCGTTTTGAGTAAGGGCCAAAAATACAATCTCACCAAAAATACACCCTTCAAAAGAAAAATCTTCAACATGACCAAATTTAAATATCCATAAACACAATATATCCATGCTAAAATGCTTGTTTAAGAAATGGATTTATGTCCAAGTTGAGTTAAAACAATGAAAAAATCCACTTATGTTGCTGATTTTCAAAGTGCTTTTGAGATTGCTCAGGGTTTTTTCTAATTGTCCATATTCGGTGCCAGAATACTCCTCCTACTTACAGAAAGGTTCCCTGACTCATACAGCGGTAAACCAATGAGAAGGCTCAAAACTAATATGACTGGGGTAAATAGAACTCATCTGTTGCTAGGGTGATGCGAGTACAGTTGCGCTGATTGGTTGAGACCCGGATTCATTTAGTCTATGAATGTTAGTGAGTTTTAAATACAAACATTCAGGAACTGGTTCTGTAACTGTAATCACTATTATCTCAAAAGTAACATTTCCTGATTAGTGACATGCATGATGTTACTCATTTTCATGCTGTAATCATGTATTATACCTCATTTTAAAGCTTATTAAATTCACTTTCCAAATCAATATCTCACCATGTGAAATTTTATACCCATATCCCTATTATGCTGGAGACGGTCACAGATATCATTTGTTGTTGTGTTTAGCCCTTGTTTTCTCCAGAGTTTCTTTCGGTTTTTCATTGACGGTCTAAAAGGCAAAACTTTGTTTATTCAAATTCAAATTCTCAAGTCAGGAGGATGATGCAAATCGTAACGGGTGGATTTCATCTGCTTTCTCCAGGCCTTTTAATGATGTTCTTTTTGTTTTAGACGACACTGCAAACAGATGAAATAAAAAATGTGCCTTGTGGAACAAGGTAAAACTTTAACCACTGATAGAAGTTTGTGTAGAGTAACAGTTCCAGTGATATGAGACGTGTCAATTCATGAATCTGTATGTTGTACCTAAATAATGATTGATGTGTTTTTTTTTTTGTTTTTTTTTTTTAATATGTATTTTAATATTTTAATGTTTTTGTTTGCAGCGGTGGTGTCATGATCTATTTTGATAGAATCGAGGTGGTCAACATGCTGGTGCCATCAGCAGGTAATGACGACTCGGATTCAGTTTAAAACGTACAGCAAAGTTCAAAACCATCACAATGAGTGTTTTTTTTCCCCCTTGTTCTTCAGTGGTAGACATTGTGAGGAATTACACTGCAGATTATGACAAGACACTAATATTCAACAAAATCCACCATGAGCTGAATCAGTTTTGCAGTGTTCACACACTCCAAGAAGTCTACATCGAGCTGTTCGGTAAGTTGCAGCAGTAGCGCCAAACACTTTGTCCTGTTGATTACTTGTTCACTAAATGTTTACATGGTAAACTTAAACCACATGCTGTGGTGTGTGTATTCTGGATGCACTCGAGATTTGCAGATAGTTCATTGCCCTTATAGTGCAGCTGACCTTTAGATGAGTTGTGTATACTTTTTGTGTCATGAATTTATGTTTAGAATGTTTTTCTGTTCTAGATATAATCGATGAAAACCTTAAGACTGCTCTGCAGAAGGATCTGAATTCCATGGCCCCAGGTCTCACTATCCAGGTGTGATTTCACTACATCACAACTGCAGTTTTCTTTCTAGTTTGTGGTGTCTTCAGTGTATACTACTAGCTGTTTTGCTGCCATTTATATAGTAAAGAATAGGTTGGTTTTGGTGTTGTCTGGTCTGTGCAGAGACTCAGTAACTTTAAGGTTAAATATTATCTTACCCTAAACAATGTTATCACAGTGCTGATAACTTCTTGTTTCTGATTGGTCAGAAGTGCTGAGTTCAAGACACATCACAGCTTTATATTAACACACTTCCTCTAGATGCTTATCATTTCACAGGGACTTGTATGACTCAGGCTTACCTTAATAAAAGCAATAATAAGTAGGTACAACAAATCCATATACTTTGCATATAAGGTTTTGCAAAGCTTTCTGAAAGGAGATTTATGGAAAGATATAGTTTTGAAAGGGGTGGTTACAGCTGCATCGGCTCATTTACACATAACCTGGAATTCAGGTAATCAACCAAGACGCATTGATCTGTAACCACGTGTCTTATGTGGCTACAAGCAAGTGTAGGAAGCATGAAGCTATGTAAAAGGCATCTGAAATAAAAAAAAAGCTTTTTTAAACTTAATTGATAAATAAAAAGCAAGTTTCTGCTGTTGTTATGACTTCAATTATGTTAAAGGGCAAGAGGTGTAATGTGGGAAAATGGTGGATTCCATGAATAAGAATAATAGGAATTGTAATTTACTCGGACCTCCATGTTAGTCATAGCGTGGGGAGCTTCATGCTTATGCCAATGTGCTAAAGTCATGAGCTCGATTTTGTTATTGTGTCTGTGCTCACACAGGCAACGCAATAAACTATGAGTCAGACGTAAATAAATTGTGCGCATACGCCATTGGCATTCATTTTGAAATTAAATTTCAAAAGACATCGAGTCATATGTATGTATCTTTACTGAAAGTAAAAGCTAACATTTTTGGAGTGCGGCTTTTAGGCAATGCCTAAATCTTATGCAAGCTGTAACTTTGCTCTACATTTACGACATCTAAACCGTCACTTGATTGACTTTCTCTCACTCTCACTCTCTCTCCTCCAAATACAACGCTGCCATCGCTCTTTCGCTTCACCACACTCGCAGCATGCATGCGCGCAGTGACAACCTGCTATGCCTTAAAGGAGCAGTTATGCTAACACCCACCTCGGGCGCCTATCAGTAGGGATATCCATCAGGAACTCGGCTTTCAGGCATTGCTTAAATCTATATATTACTAATGTTAATATACATGTATTACACGCACATTGTATAGCTGGCACATGTACAATAGTGCCAGCTACTGTTAAGTATAACACACTTCATTAATCTGATTTTTACTTTAAAAAACTTTACTTTGATCTAATGATCATTTTATGTTTGTGTTTGTTGAAGTAGTGCATGATAAGTTTTTCTTATAGTTAACATCAAGCAAACTTTATCCGCTACATTCTTCCACACACTCCATTTATTCTCATGTCAGCAGTGTAACATTTTCAGCACCATTAACTCACCACAAATGTCCCAGTACCATGCCAGAAATCTTTAGCTACTTGGAAAATATCGGTTTGAAATTTATCATGTCTCTGGATGTCTCCTCTATATAATCCTAAAAAAATGATCTGATTTATTATTGATAAAAATGATTTTAATAGCCGAGTCACATTGTGTAGCTTTTTTTTTCATGCATGTCTGAAATATTCTTCCTCATTGCATCCTCAACCGCACTAAGACATTGAAACATCCTCAACTGCATTGAGACATTTAAAACGGACATGCTTGTTTGCTTTCAGACACTGCATGGCTCACTGTCCCTAGTTTAAATTAAATTGTGGTGTTCTTTGTCATTGCATACCAGTAGCAATGTTAGTAGAGAGCACAGTTTATAAATAGGAAGAGAGAAATAAGAGCAGGATGTATTATGTTCACTGATACTGTATATACAAATTGGATGAAGAATATGTACAGGTGAAATGTAAGCAGGAAGAAACTGCAATAAGGAAATGTGTACAAACATGTCATATATACAGAACAGGAGTATATCCAGATGGAGTGAAGAACAGACGAGTTTTGATATTTACAGAGTGCCATGTTTAGAGAAATGAATAACTGTGTGTATTATGTACAATGAAAGGAGTGTGCAAAATTTTCATCTGTTAAAATGGAGAAAAATATCATGTAGCTGTTTTTGTTTCTGTTTATTTGTTTATTTGTTAGCTGGAATCACCCCTGGGTCTAAGGGTTGTGACTGAGATTTCCTGGAGTTGCATTAGATATTAGAAGTTAGTCAGGTGTCAGTCATTTTAGTTTAATTTGTGTGTTTTGAGTGATTTTTGTGATTTACAGAACTGTAAATATACAACAGGTATTACTAAAGCTGGTAAGATTTGGACATGCTGAACTACTTGTGCCTTGTTAGCTACATTAGCCTTAGGTCAGAGGGGAAAACAATACCCTTCAGATTCGCAATGTGTAATTTCTGGCTAAAGGATAAATTTGTCAGTTACATTCAACTTAAACTCACACAAGCCCGGTACATGGAGAAAAAAGTTGATTGGTTAATATATGTTGAAACTAAAGGCTGCAGTTTATGAACTGTCTGGCAGTAAATAAGATTGCTGGAGTGTCCAGTTTTTGGAGCTCATTGTGTGTGCTGTGTGTAATTTCAGGCAGTCCGTGTCACCAAGCCTAAAATCCCCGAGGCAATCAGGAGAAACTTTGAGTTGATGTGAGTATCTACGAAAAACAATGTAATAAGATCAGTTAGATGACGTATTGCCTGGAATTATTCTAGTGCTGTTCAGTGTGTTGAATTAAATTCACTTATTTGAAAAGAAGAATAAAATGTTTTGCCCTATTACAGGGAAGCTGAAAAGACCAGACTACTGATCACAGCTCAGACCCAGAAAGTTGTAGAGAAGGAAGCAGAGACTGAGAGAAAGAAGGCTATCATTGGTAAGGAAGCATACATCACTCACTTTGAGTTTACTGACTGCGTTTTTCCTTTTACTTATTTATTATTCATTTTCATGTCAGAGGCTCAAAAAGTGGCTCAAGTGGCTGAGATCCAGTTTAAGCAGAAAATCATGGAGAAGGAGACGGAGAAGAAGATATCGGAAATAGAGGGTGAGAATGACATGACTATGTAGAGTCGCTTTGATTTTATTGCTTTCAGATGGAGTGACATGCCTAATATCAATATTTTCACTCTCAGATGCTGCTTTCTTGGCCAGAGAGAGAGCGAAAGCAGATGCTGAGTTCTACACTGCAGCGAAGTTTGCTGAAGCCAATAGGGTAAAATATGTACTTTCTTCCTCTAGTTTCCTTTATGCTCCAAAGCATGTGGTGCTCGTACAAAGGTAATGAGCAGGTGCCTGGCAATGTTGTTTATTTTTATGTATGATGCAAGTGATTGTAGGCATGCTATTAGAGGCTTTTGTTGACGTTTTTGGACACCTTCCTGTGTTCTTTGTGTTGTAGCTGAAGCTGACACCTGAGTATCTGGAGCTCATGAAATATCAGGCCATCGCTGCCAACAGCAAGATCTACTTTGGTCAGGACATTCCCAACATGTTTGTCGACAACAGTGCCTCGCCCTCAACGAAAAGGACTGATTCACTGGAGCAGCTGGAGACTTTAACCCAGGCTGAGAAACCCAGGAAAGCAACAGGGGTAAAAGCAGACACAGAGCGTCACTGAGAGGCCAACGGCTTCTTTCTGCTGCTCTCTGTCTGTGTCTCTGGGTCTGGGAGTGCTTGTGCATAATGTGGCATAGATAATGGGGGGTTGTGCTGAGGGCTGTAAATCAAACTAACTGTGCAGTTAGTCATCTGTCTCGAAGGCACTGATCAGAGGCTGTGTTTACTAGCACTGTCCTGTGGTCTGGGGTAGGGCTCAAATGTCTTAAAGACTGTAGAGTACGATAATGAATCAGTGATGCTGTTGTGATCACTTTGCATGTATGTCCCCCCTTTACTTCCTTTTTTCAATTATTTACAGATTGATGTGTGAAGCATTTTTGACAAATTTTGTGTTTGCATAACTGGAATAATGTGGCTTCATGCTAATTGAGCAAATACAAAAAATGCGGCTACAAGATTTTTTCTTTGTTGATTTAGTTGCTGCCAAAAGTTAGCTTGTTGTTCCTAACACGGTCATAACACTAAGGTCTTAAATTCAAACCTACTCGGCCTCCAACTGCAGGCTTACAACACCTTCAGGCCCTTCATTAACAGTCAGATGGTGTTCACTAGTGAATTGACGTAAGGTTGATGTGTACAGTTTACATTTGATTGAGTGGATTCTGTGAATAAAAAGGTTTTTGCATTGTTCTGTAAACTGGGAATCCACGGGTTAATATAAATGTGGTGTAGTAGACGGCTTTGTTGCTATGCAGACCGATTTGTTGTAGATTGTTGAATCGTGTTAGAAATATTCTAAACTTTACATTGAGTTAATTTTCATACACGTCATTATTTAAACGTGATGAGTTTAGTCTTACTTTGCTTTCACAGCATGACGTATGTACAGGATGATGACCTCTAGCAAAAGTGACAAAGTGAATTTAAATAAGGGCTTTTATTTCTGGAAAAAATACCTAAAGAAACTACTGACCTAATGAAGGGCTATGAAATTAATCTTTCAGTGGATTATTTGTACAAGTTAATAGACTTATTAGAGCTGTTGATGTGAGGTAAAGAATGCTTTCAACTCGCGTTTTGTTTCATCTCATCACTAGGGTGAGCATGGATTCTTCAGTTAGGATAGACTGGAGGGAAAATATTACTTGAGCCTCAAGTACAAAGAAAACTGGGCTTTTTTTTTAAATCTAGATCATCTTAGCTGAATGATTCATTGTACTAATTTTTAGTGGTGAATTCTGTATTTTGCTAAACATATAGGTGCTAATTCTCAGGAAAGAAACGTGCAGGATGAGTTTACCAAAAGTATCTTCTCAAGTCTTCTACATTTATCAGTAGGTTAAAGGTTTCAGGATTTTCTGTCAGTTTGGTTTAATTTCACTTAACTTTTAGGACATTTCTTCATCTGTTTGTTTGAAAGAAACCTTTTCTTAGGTCACAGGTGTTGTCATTTTATGCGGCCCGCAAGAGCTTTCAAAGAATCTGATTACCGTACATTCTTTGCGTTAACCCTTAACACAAAACCTAATTCATTGTCCTTCCACTAGGTGGCAGCAGCCTATTTCAAGTAAACAGCTAGTCATTCTTGACTTAAGAAAGATTGCATGCTAACTTGTCCCCTGTAAGTGTCATAAGAAAACGCAATAGAATAAATGAAAAGAGAACTAATGTCTAAACAAAATATTTTTCCATGCAGATTTCGTGGTTGTGTTTTAGAATAGATATTCGGTGATTATTCTGCCCTCAGTCACCTATAAATTTAGTCATGTGGCCTTCAAAGCAAATGAGTTTGTCACCCTTGTCTTAGGTGATTCATCAGGCATGTAGAGACATTATTACCCTTTTTGTTCAGCGCTACTGCATTCAACTGTTTTGTCTCAGTCGATGTGAGTTTGATTAAAGAGTGGAGGATTCATCCAGTCTGTTAATAATTTCACAGTGTGTTTGCCAGTCATGTCAGCTTCCATCTCTGCTGTTAAATATTAAACTTTTTTTTCCCCCCTGTGATTTTAAAGTACATAATCTTAAAGTTTGGGAAGGGGTTCTTTAGATATGTAACATTTATTAACAATTTTAGGGAAAAAGCATTCATTGATATTAATTGTTTAATAAGCGTAAAGAAATCAGATGCTTGGAATCAAATTAGAAGTGGTGGATATGATTTTCAGTGCTGATCATTAAGGATGACTGAATTGAAGCTGCTCTGTGAATGTGACTTTTATACATATGCATAATGTGAGTTCTTGATTTCTCAACATTTATATGCAAATTTGTAACATTTTGACAGCTCGGGTCTCTAAAATAAAAACTATTTTGATATCACCAGTGTGTTTCCGTAGTAGTTTGGTGTTTTGTATTTCACTAGCCTATTTTATTGCTTGAACCACTGAGGTAACTTTAGTCCCCAAATTCAGTTTGGTATCCTACTTTCTGAAGTTCGTAAAGGGCAATAGTATCTGTTGAGTAGAATAACATGAATAATATATATAATTTATATATATATATATATATATATATATATATATATATATTATGATTTTTTTTTACAGATAGTCCAGTGAGGAAAATGCTGTTCATTAAAGCAGTAATCCTGTCACACTGTGGCACACTGAAGGCATTTAATTATGTGGTGATGAACATTATCATATACTGTTCATAAGCATAACCAACAAACAAAAAATCTTGGAACATGTAACCAAATCACCATTACATGACAGTTTTGTCCTGGAAAATGAATGATTCTCTGACTTTATGGATTCCTTGCTTTACATTTATGCTTTTACAGCAAATGGAAGCATTGTATGGTATAAGTTAAGTGACATTTTTTTTTAGTTTGGAGCAATTTGTAAATAGTGATGGCTACATGAAGGTTTAAAACATTTGCATTATCATGCAAAATCTTTGCAGTTTAAATGGCTTGAATTAGCATATAATATATAGATGAAAATGATAACAATAAAAATAACTTCATTACTCATTTATAATATAAAAAAGTAATCACTGCAATGTTGTATGTTTTTTGTTTAATTCTGTGTTCTGTCTTCACAGAATAAATGTAAATAATACACTGGACAGTTAAAAAAGTAAGTTAAAATTTTAAATTATTAGTTGATACCTATTCAGAGTTTACAATCGAGAATTAGGGCAATAGGAAAATAAATCTGTGATTTCAAGAGTAAAGGCATCATGTAAAGGCAACATGGGAAAGTTTTTGTTTTCATGATATTACGACTTTTTCTCCTAACAATACGACTTTATTTTCCTAATATTAGCCAGTTACTTTATTTTTATAATGTTGCCACTCATTCTTTTTAATCTCATTCCCTATTCTCTTTATTCTTGCCTCAATGTGGCCTTAAATGTCTGTCTTACAAAGGTTTGCAATAAAACTGTATATTATTTTTGGGACTAGCTTCATTGCAAAATTGATCTCAAGTAATAAGCTTAAAAACCCACAAACTCTGTTGCGTCACTTGAAATATCTGTGGTGACTGGCTAAATGAACCAGTGGCATCACTCCATGAGCCTTTAGGTTTCATTTGCCATCGGTCATTGTCATCCAAGAATGATACAAGGCTCAAAGTAAGACTTCATCTGCTTTTCTACTTGACACAAGCTACCAAGTCTCAGATTCCAGCATCCCATCACTAATTATCTATTTTTGACGCAGATCATGAGTGATCACAGTAAACAATAAATAGGCCATTAAGTGATTTTTTTTTTTATTGGGTTTTCCCAGATCAGGTCAACTGTTGCTTGTATGGGAAGACTGCAACAAAAAAGCCCCTCCTCAAAGGCCATGTCAATCACCTGGAACATTCTGAGGCCGAATGGAAACGTTACGGTCGGATGAGATAGGGCACAATACTGTGAATTTTTGAGGAAAACCTGCTGCCCTCTGCCAGAGAGTAATCAATGGGAAGAAGGTTCACCTTCCACCATGAGAGTGACCCGAAAGGCACAGCGAAGATGACCCCGGAGTGGCTGAAGGAGGGAAAATGTGAACGTTGTTATGTGGCCTTGTCAGAAGCCAGACTTAAACCCTATAGAAAATCAGTGGAATTTTTTGAAGATTGCAGTCCAGCAGTTTGACTGAGATTAAAAGTTTCTGTGAAGAAGAGTGGCAAAGATTACACAGTTTACATGTGCAAACTTGGCACAGAAGTGTCCGAAAGATTCATGATTGTAATTAAAGCAAAAGGTGGTTCCACAAAATATAATAAATATTTCATGTAGCTGTTAGAAGTTGCATTGAGTAACTACAACTGGAAAAATGACCTTTTTGTGTGTGTGCCTGCTTTTTAAAATGCAAAGCAACAATTTTTTTCAGGGGCTGTCTTTTCTGTACCCACTGAACATTACCATCCATTTTATTAAGAAAAATTTTAGTTACTGAGTTATCGAAACAGTCATTCATGTGGCAACAGAGCTACAGAGCAGAAATAATAGTAATAATAATAATCATAATAATAATCATAATAATAATCATGTAGCCATGGCCAAGAAGTTCACCTAAGTTTGATAAGAGCACTGCACCACCCACTGGTGTTTATTTTCTTATAAAT
Organism: Porochilus rendahli; assembly: GCA_039654305.1. NCBI lineage: Eukaryota > Metazoa > Chordata > Actinopteri > Siluriformes > Plotosidae > Porochilus > Porochilus rendahli. Next base: position 29,670,473 of record JBCNYG010000025.1, read on the forward strand.
ACACATCTTGTTTGTTCCAGTATGTGCCTTGGTTCTGCTGTAAGCCTGATCTGGGTTACCTTGAAAGTGAGTGAGTGCACTCCAACAACTGATCCCCAAAGAACTTGTAAGCATGTTTGCTGTTTAAGCCTTTCAATGTCGTTAGCAGTATTATTTTAAAAAAGCCCTGCTGCTAAGCTTTTTGTTTTATTGCTAAAACAAGCAGGTTAAGTAGGAAAAACTAAAGGGAAAGTGCTAGGAAGTGGTCGAAAAGAGTGATGTAATGCATTGCTCATTTACTTAAATTTATTTTTAACAGTCTAGCTGAAAATGTCATGCTTTGAAAACAACTAAAATCATGCAAACCAAAAGGTGCATTTTCTTTTTTTTTAATTGCCCATATGCTAATGCTAATGAAAGAAAAAAACATTTATTTGTCTAAAGTGTGTAGCCTTAGTAAATGAAATGGAAATGTTTCTGTGTATGACTGAACCAGTGGGCCATGACATAATGAAGAAAAGAAGGAAGTGGTCTCTGTAGTCAGCAAACAAAAAAGACTAGTACTCCTACTGACCTTTACAGGACACAGACCTGTACGACATCATTGTTTTTAAATGTCTGCTGAGCTAGTACAAAAAAGAGTAGATTCTATTCAGCCTTCTGTGTTTGTTTGCACAGTCCAAATTTCCCTTCTCTTAAAGCTGCGCATTTCTGGCTGATACAAAACAAAAAATGGAAAAAAGGGAAAACTCCAAAAAAATATATATATAAATAAATAAATCTAACTGACCTAAGGGCAGAAAAGGTCAACTGTACCCAGCTGGAGATATAGTTCAAGCATCATGTTAACTAATGACTCTTTGTGGTGAAACAGATGTAGCTGATGACAGTGAGTCAGCAACGTTGCTTCACATTTCACATTACTACTGACTTGCCCACCTACTTCCTCCATGTGGCACATTTCCTTCCTTCACCTTTCACAGGAAATCTGCAGGAAGTTGTTACACCCAGAGAGAGAGAGAGAGAGAGAGAGAGAGAGAGAGAGATACAACCTTTGCGTCAAAGACAGCTGATGATGTCTCTGATATTAACTTCTCTGTTTAAAAACAGGATAAATGTCATTAACAAGCGTCACTTACTGGTTGTGTGATGCAACGAATATGAACTATACTGGACATCATTAGTAGCTAGCATTTGCTTCAATATGCACGTTTAAAAGATTTTTAATGCCAAGGCCAGATATAATATTCCACAATAACCAAACTCAGGGAACTCCCAACAACTTGGGTAGGGAATTAAAATTTATTTCCATGATTCAGTGACTGTCTAGACTCATCGTTCCTAATGTGTTCATGAAGAATATTGCATGGATAATTTAACAGAGATGAATTTAACAGTGATGAAGATGACAATGAAAAATTATTAAGTTGCTGGCAGTAGCTGGTTTATCAAACACCTTTAAACTCTTAAAAGCTTAAGAACATGCATAAATAGATTCAAGTGATATATATTTTCCTGCAATTTTAATGAAGGATGGCAGGGTAGGTAAATGGTTAGCACGTCCACAACCAAGAAGGTTCTGGGCTCGGGTCCATAGATTGGCTAGGGTACTTCTGTATGGTGTTTGCAAGGTGTCCCGTTGCCTGTGTGGCTTTCCTTTGGGTGCTCCAGTTTCCTCCTACAGTACAAGGACATGCACATTAGGCGAACAGGTTATTTTAAACTGCTACTAGGTGTGATTGTGAATGGTTGTGTGAGTTGGTCCTGTGATGGATGTACCCCACCTGAAAGCCTCCCTATTAAACCCTAATAGGATTAATTAAAAGTTTTTACATGGTACAAGACATTTCTCAGCTTCAAGGGTGGGCTGAAAAGTTCATAGGTTGACTATGATGCATGGTCCAATTTTACTACATGTTTTTTTTTTATTTTTCAACGTAGTCTTCCCTGTGGTCTACATACCTTTTTCCTTAGTGTTTCCATCCATCAAGCTCACCTACCTCACGAACTACTGATAAACCTGTACAGTGTGGTCCAGCAGCTGTACTGCAGAGGACAGATCAGAATGTCACACGCCCCCTCAGTGACATTCCGACTTCAGCGGAAATTATTGGAGACCTTTCACACTGTACACCCCTTTTCTCCCATCTCTCCTCCGGAAAAAGATACAGGACACGCAAGACAAAAACTAACAGACTCAAGAACAGCTTTACCCACACATTTTTAAGGTGCCACCCTATCACCACCACACACACTGACTGAATAATCATCATTCAGATCATTCTCCTGGACAATGTGATATTACTCCTTTTAGTGCAGTACTCATGTTAAGATCAGGTCTCTAACATTATATAACATGACATCATCATGCACTTTATGGTTAAAGCTCTACTTCTTACCCTGTACATATCATGCACCTTTTGTGTATGTGCATGTATGTATACGCACAAATATAGCTTGGAGTATATACCCTAGTTGTCTTTTGTGCACTTTTTTAATTGCTGCTAAAGAGAGAGCTGCTAAACTGATTTTCACTGTTCATGCAACAGTTAACAATAAAGATCTCTTTATCTTTATCTTTATCTTGATGATCAAAAAAGTAACTCTGCCTATGAACCTTTCAGCCAACCATCGTACATTTTACTATGATTAAACTTCAGGAATAAACAGCTCTAATGTCTCTCATAATTAACTATGATTATATATATTTGCCCACTGAGGTTAATATTTAAATAGTTGGATTATGGTCATAGAATAAATCTGTCCTCTAATGTAAGGGTGTCAGTGGTAGTTTTATACACTGGAGAAAGTTCCTGTTGTAAAATTTGACATTACCCTCTTCATAAAAAATGTCAACGTGCTGACATTTTAGAATTGCACAGCATCAATATCACAGTGCTGCAGTGATTAGCACTCTCACCTGTATATTACATAGGAGAGAGGAGGGCTAGTTGTCACAGTGAATACACTTTTTCAATTTTCAACAATGTTTGTTACTTAAACCAAGAAGTTTTAATTGAAATATTGGAAATACCTTAATAAATGTTAAACTTAAAAAGTGTACTAACTGACACTAATAGTAAACTTTTATAAATGTATTAATTTCCAGTAATACATTCATTCATTCATTCATTTTCTCAAACGCTTATTCCTAATTAGGGTCGCGGGGAGGCTTGTGCCCATCTCAGCCGACTCTGGGCGAGGGCAGAGTACACCCTGGACAGCTCACCAGGCCATCGCAGAAGAGAAAATAATAGTAAAGCCAATTTCAGTATATTACAAAGCCACCGCTTTCTTTTTTGACTTTGTGATTTTACAGCATGAAAGTCCTGAATCTCCTCTCTATAATTTTGGTGAAAATGTATTGAACAATGCTACTGTCGGTAATGAGAACCAAAAGAAAAATAATCATTCTGACAAGTACATTGAGGTAAAAGTTTGGCTTATAAAAAAAACACTAAAAATAACAATTTTCAAAAAATCTTGAAAGGTGCCAAAAATTTTATTGTTTTCACTTTTGCATAGCATGAATGAACTTAAAACCATATGGAATGGTTTAGCGTGTGAAGAAATGAAAAAATACAGTGATGCAGTGATAATTTTACACTTAACAAAATGAAGATAAATCAGAAACCAAGTACTATTCAAGTATTTATTTCACGTAATATCCGATTATATTGATGAGAATAAGTAAACAAACAACAATATATAGTAATAACAAAAAATAACTGTGTCATTGTTGAAAGGAAAGGCAATTTTTAATGTGGCCACCCTTTGCTTTAAATACAGCATTTAACCTTTCAGGCATAGTGTTCACATATTGTTTTTATTTCTTCACTCGCTGAACAATTCCATATGGTCTGAAGTTCATTCATGCACTGCAAAAGTCCAAAAAATACAAATTTTAAATTTTTCTGAAGAAATTTTTACTTCCTTTTATTAGGAGCCCTTTTGGACAAAAGGTGGTGGTGTATTATCTTCACCGCACACCACTGTGTATAAAAATGTTTTTAGAACTGCGTTTGTTTCTGCATGCCCCTCTCTTCTTTAATATCTTTACTTTTCTTCTTAGCCCATTCTGTTTTCCTTTTGTACACTGCTAAAATAAAAAATAAAAAGGTATGTCAAGGAAATCGTTTTTGACAATTATCAATTGACAATTAAAAACAAATAAATAAAATCCATGGCTTTGTTGGGTTCTTATTACCCG
>JBCNYG010000025.1:29702949-29725519 GCA_039654305.1 Porochilus rendahli
GAATGAAACCTGACACCATGTTTGTCTCCAGTGTTACTGTCAATATCCACAAAGGAATTATATGGATTTCTTCCTCTTTTTTTTTTAAACAGACACCTGTACAATTAGTTTAGTGTTCATTGCAAGATAAATAGTTCTGATGTTTAATAGCATGCAGCTAAACATAGAACCAAAATAATGTATATATGCATCCATCCACCCCGGGAATATCCGCTTATATTCTGTGACCTGGAGAAAAGAAAGGCACTTTTGGATCATTCTAAACTAAATGCTTACAAAAGTGTCTGATTTGTAAACATTTACTTTTTATATTCAACAATTAGACAGCTGTTTTGCTGCTAGTGAGAGCACATCATACCAGATGTGAGCAAATCTGAAGTGCCACTCATTTGAGACTAATTTCAAAAGTACAATAAAATATGGAATTTAAGTATATGATAGTGAGAACTCGGGTTAAGCAATTTAGAGAGACAGCTGAAGTCATTGAGGCTGTATTCAACTTGACATAGCGGAGTAACATATATATATTTATTTATTTATTTATAAGTTTACCGAAAGTGACTGTGTAACATTATGAATAACAGTTTGTGAAAAATAAAATAATTGAATCATGGGTTATTAAGAGGTTTAATATGATCACTGAACCAATAAGAATTTATTAGTAATTGCTTCCAGATTGTAATTGGTGAGAATTTTTGTCAGTGAACATTAAGTGTTTTTTGATCATTGTTATTATTTTTAAATAATATTTCTTGATACTGTCATATAACATTAAATGTTAAATATGAAGAAAGAGGTTTTTTTTTATATTAGTCTGGGATATGTGCTAACTCTGTATGTCTTTGACTTTAAGCATTTCAGAGTTTCAGTGTCATATTGCTGGCTGTAAGCAGCTCTTTGACACTCTTGAGGGATACGAGCACCACTACAATTCACTTCATCGTCATGTGTGCTCCAGCTGCAAGCGCTCCTTTCCATCCAACCGTCTGCTGGATATACACATACTAGAGTGGCACGACTCTTTCTTTCAGGTCATGGCCATGAGGGAGTGTATGGTAATGTCTACACTAGAAATGCCTGTGATCATGATAAAGTATATACATTACATTTGCATTTAAAGGTATTGTTAATATATTGTTTTAACCTTTAAAGATATTATTTTAACCTTTTTATTTAGGCCATGTTCCTGCATTGCACAATTCCCAGTGTTAAATTAACACCTACAGGATTTACAAACACTTCAATGATTAAAGTAAAGCTGGAGGCTTAGCTGTGATTCATGCGATGCATCTCCTTCCCAGCAGTGTGAATTTCCATTCCTAGCGCTCTATTGATAAGTAGTTAAGCGACATGCTGCTTGAATTGAGAGGGAAAATTGGTTATGATTTTGGCAGCTTTGAGCCTTATAATCCCCCACATCCAAGAAAGTACATAATACAGGAAGAACTTGTTACACATGTTCTGAAAGAGAAGGACTCTGCAAAGAGATCCCTTTTGTAGAAATTAGATACAGCAGGCCACAAAAAGACACTCCTAATGTGCAGCAGTAAATCTTTTTCTTCCATAGACATTTATTTAGAAGGCAGCCTGAAAGTAAAAGTTTTCTCGGACCACTTTTAAAAACAAGCAGCCAGATCGTACAGTAAATGCCAACAGCTGATATTTCACTGCATGGTTATCATCAGAAAACATGGCACAACTTGTGATCCGATGTGTGTAGCTTATGCTGCCATCTTTTGGCTGTAGTCAGTGAAATGTGTTTTTGAAGAGTGGAAAATCATTCAGTCTTTGTTTACCCTTTTTGTCTTTTGCCTGCATGCTTTGTTTAGGAAAAGATTAACTGTGTTCTTGCTTTGCATTGTATCCTAATTGTTAAAGACTCAAAATAGCATGACCACATTCAAAATGGAAAACATTTTACTCCTACTACATAACAAGGAACAACTCAACTGTTGTTAAGACATCTAATGTAATATGGAATTTGCAGTATCAGTGTTTGGTTGAGGGATGTGGGCTGAAATTCCAAACCAGCGAAGAAAGGAAAGAGCATCTGATCACCACTCATAGCTACCCATCAGACTTCAGGTTTGATAAACCAAAGAAAATCAAAAGGTATGACATTGTGAATTCCCTATACACTTGCTCGAATATGTTTCATTTTGTGGCTATTTTTACTTAAAATCATGAAATATTTAAGCAAGGTGTGATAAGTCTTTTTATTCATCTTTTAGAGGAACAAAAGAGAAAAAGAACCTTCAACAGGAGGAAACGTGTTTAACAGGGCCTGCTAATGTAGTTAATCCGCATGGAGAATTAGAGAATTGTGAGTTGATGGATTTTTCACTGCCTCAAGAGTCCAAGAGCCACAAGCTTGATCTTTCTAAGGACCAAAGGCCACATTATTCATACAGGTAAGTATTTATAAAATATTCATGAAATGTGACAGTGTGTTGATTATTATAACATGTTTATTTAATGTCAAATTGTTTTTTGTTTATTTTTTTTTGTCCAGGGTGCCATCAACTATTTGCTTTGGCCACGGCTCAGTAAGACGTTTCAGAGGTGGAAGTAAAAAGAAGTAAAGCTTGCATTCGCTACATACTATAGATTTTATTTGCATCCAGAATGGGAGGACTATTTTTACAATAAAATAAATCAAAACGCAGTTCTCGGCTAGTTGTCAGTTATTCTTTGGTTAAATTGGCGCATGTTGCATGTCATAAATTGAAGGAATACATATTAACTATTAATATTTGGACATTATAATAGTAACTATTAATAACTATAAATATTTATATAAAAATATAAAAATATTAATATAAAATTTTAAGCATTTGGTCTATAAAATGGCTCCAGTTGCACTGGTTATTATGTTAATTTAGAGTGAAATTTACTGAGTTTTTATCAGGAGTAGATACTGGTGGTGTTATTGGGACACTTGGTTTCAAAACGAACCAAAATGAATCCAACTATAATGAAGAACGAAATGTTTTCTGTTTGGGTAATGATTAAATAAATTTTGATTATCCGATAAAATAGAAACGCCATACCGATGTCACACCTAGTAACCGACCTCTTTTCTTATTGATAGCAGCAGTTCGTTGCTTCAAAATTCATACAAAAGCTTATAAAAAAGATATTTAAAAGTGGCAACACTGCGCCTTCTCAAAACATTTTCCCCGCAGCCATACTGAATTATATTTGCAAAAGAAATGAATGTAAATTCCTGGTTATTTTTATTATAGTGAGTTAAAGTTCACCCCAGCCTGCAAACTGATTTTATTCCGTATATTCATATGAGAACGTGTGAGTGGTGATGAAAACCATTTCTGATTTTATTTAGAAGATTAAAACCCTGCAGGTCGGGTCTGCAGTTTTAACCTCTAGTAAAACAATGCACACTCATCTTTTTCAAAATGTATTTTTTAATACAAAAGATTTTTCTTTTTACTATTTTTATGTACAAATATATACAATAATTTACAGGAGGTAAATGTAAACACAGTATATAAATATATTCGTTCTATTCGTAATTTCAAAGGGAGTTGAAAATATCTGTATGCTAATATATACGCTTATTTACACTTATAAAAATGTCTAGAGGTTAATTTTACAATCTATCCAGCTAAAGAATAGTACATGTAGCACAAAGGTATTGTGGCTCAATGAAAAATCAGTGAAAATCATCACTTTGGGCGAATGTAAACCCACGAAAATGTTACAGCCTTAATTCACTCTGAAACCATCGCCTCGGAGAAAATCGAACCTGGAGCGCGAGAGCAGCAGCTTCTGAAACTGCTTCTGGTGGAGCCACAGTACACAAAGAAATTACAAGTACCTCCGCAATGTCTGCAAATGTAGTCTGTTTTTTTTACTTTATATGAAAATAAGCTCATAGTCAAGGCTGGTTTAAATAATCTGGCACAGACGTTTCTGGCCTTCAAGAAAAACGTTTTTTACACGGTTCCAAAATGGATGCTTTAAAACACTGGTTTCCCAAAAGTGGGAGTATTTTAGCTTTATATAAAATGAGTTTACAGCTTAGTGAATTAGGCTATGTGATGGTTGACGGGCTTTTTTTGAGGGCTAATGGTCTATAAGCAACATTTTAAAGGCCACCTCTTTATAGATATCTTTATATAATCTTAACTGTCGCTCTGAAAACTGTCGACTTGAAAGTGTGTTCAAGTTCAAAATAGGATTTTTATGCCTGGCAAAAACAGCAGTCTTGCAGTCAATTACACGGATCACATTTAAGACAAATAATACATCCCATAGGTAACAGGTCCACCGAAAAGTCCAGGCACGGGCAGTGAAGGCCTCGGGAACGAGCTCGAGGCTGCGTACAGCCCGGGAGAAGCCTGCACGTGCGCTCCCAGTGGGAAGGGAAAGGCGAACGCCGGTAACAGAGGCTTCGAGGCGAGCTTCAGTTTCTCCAGCTCTGCTTCCTGAAGTCTCTTCGCTTTAGCTCTCCTGTTTTGGAACCAGATCTTCACTTGTGTCTCTGTTAGATTGAGGGAATTGGAAAACTCCGCTCTTTCTGCGATGGAGAGGTACTGCTTCTGGCGAAACTTTCTCTCCAGAGCTAACAGCTGCGACGTGGTGAACGGGGTCCTGGGTTTTCTGTTGTTCTTGTGTTTTCGGAGCGCGCACGGAGACGGACTCGGGTGTCCTGTAAAAAGAAAACGCGACAATCATGATGGATAGAATAAGGCGAGTAAAAAGGTACACACAAACCAAACAGAGAAATAATAAGACACATGGGTATTGTATAGGCCTATTACTGACAGCATGAGCTTCACTTCGGTCAAAGATCTTTCCAAAGAAAATATTCCATAATAACAATACAGCCAATGCATTATCATCCTTCACTGATTTCAGAAAAATGTATGGCATAGTGTAGCCATCAGGACCACGCAAAAGGCTCAGTCGCCTCACTTTGTTTTGAATCGTCACTTACTTGGCGGAGAGGCGTATGGTGGTGTCTGAAACCATCCTCCCTGTCCTTTCTCGTTTCTCTCCTCCGACTCTCCTCTTTTCCCCACAGCCAAGTTGGAGACGCTCTCCAGAGGCAGTTTCCTGTCTGTGTAAAGAGCCATTGGAGAGAGCTGTGATCGATCCTCGGAGGGGGGTATAATCCCCGAGTCAGACGCGGAATATGCAGTCCTGGAGGTGACTCTGTCCGATATCAGAGATTCCACACTAAACGGAAGACTAGATGCTTTAGGTTTACATCCTTTGGCCGCGGTTCTGTCCGCGCTCTCAAGATCTTCTGCGTCCGTGTTTGCGCGCTTTTGTTCTTCACCTTCTTGTGAAAGTGGTCCTTGAACAGTGCTCATGGTGGAGGGTAAAGGGGCCATACAACTTCCAAAATGCCAGGCCCTCTCAGTTTAACTCGTCTTTACTTCCTTTCCTTTCTGTCATTCGCCGCGTCTCTGCGACAATCCCTTCTCCTCGTATAGCCCAAAGCTCTCCCAGCTATAAAACTCCCAAAAGTTCGCTTTCTTCTTTGCCGCCCTCCAATCAGCGTTGGGTTTTGCCCACATGACTCCTCATGTCTGTTTCTTGATTGGCCAGCAAACTTTTTAGGGATGGACATCAAAGTGATTTTGAAAGCAATGTGCGTGGGCAATCATACTTGTCTTGTCGCGGTGGTTTATTGATGGCTCCAGGGCTCCAGTGTTTGAGCTATTTGAGAACTTTTGTTGCAATTAACCCGATGGTCCGGAGAGAGAGGGAGAGAGAGTGTCAGTGAGCCTTTCATTAGCTTAACTATTATTGAAACCATGCTGCTAGACAACCAGCAACATCCTTGGGTTTTCTTCCTCGATTAAAAAAAAAATGTGTGTGTGTGTGTGTGTGTGTATATATATATATATATATATATATATATATATATAATTTTTTACATCAAAGATGATCCATAAATATATTTTTATTTTAGTAAAATAAAATAAACAAAACATCATCTTTGGGAATATATACAGAAATTATAATTAAAGGACAAACTGAAGTGCACCAATTAGACCATGTTTAGCTTGATCTTCAGGGACAATTGATAAACGATGGGAATGAATGAATGACGATTGTGTCACGCCACATTACAGCAGTTTAAAGCTTGTCTTGGCCCTTTAAGGTTGCAAAAAAGCCTCTATTGAAACGCAACTGGCAAGCCTTCACCGTAAGTCAAAGCATTTCATAAGGCAGACAAGTCGTGCTTTGGAAGGCGCCAGTCTCGGCGAGATCAAAAAGGAAGCTACCTCGGGGAGAGTGAGGCAGCGGGTAGCTCCACTTAACCAATTCTCTCCTGCAGCACTTTAATGGCACGGAAATAAGTACAGAGCGAGCGGTTCCCACACACTGACGCATTACTGCTATACACCAAACTAAAACTTCACAAAACCCCGAGCTGACCACTGTTCGATCCCTACACACCTTCGATAACGTTTTTAGATTTATTTTCTACAACGAATAAACAGAAGAACTCACATTTGCACATGCGTTCATGACAGTTGTAAACAAACCATTCAGTTGAGTAAAGTTGAATATTTTACAAAGCATTTAATTACATTAATTGCTGTTTACTTGGGAATATTTGTATTTGTAAGATTACATTTTAGATGTATTTTATATTAAGCCTGTCTGGGCTATTTATTTGACCTTTAAGACTATACTTTAGCTCGGATTTGCGGTAAAGTAAAAGAAGTGTTTTCAAATTCGGTGTACGCTTACACACTGCCTTTTAAAAGTAGTATTTACTAGAGGAAACGTCTACATTTTACAAACGTGGCACTATATACTCTAAAATAGGTTTAACACATTCAAAGGAATTCCATACTTTTTGAATATTTGGTAAAATCCTACTAATAAACTCCATCATCTTCAGTTCATATTAACTTTAAACGTAACTTTTATTTTAGCTTTCTTTTTTAAGGAACCTGGTATTTCTTAAGAATAACTGTGTGCAGTATTTTTATTTTTAATTTTTTATTTATTTTAATTTTTTTTGCTCAGCTTGTTTGTTTGTTTTTTTTTTTAAATAAAAGTTTGGTTTGTAATAATAAGCACCTATTCATCACTGAACAATTTTGTGCTCAGATTTTGTTAATTGAATAAATCACTGAAAAATAGATTCTATTTTTTCTGTAAATGTTAATTGCCTGGGAGTTCTCAGTGTGCCTCACTTTGCTCTCATGAAAGTGGTGTGTCAGTGTAATGGCTCGGCCCATGTATCCTTGTCCATGTATAATGAGAGCACTTGTGAATGTTCTTCAGAAACCAGTGCACATATTGAAGTGTTTACTTGCCTGGAGGAAGTGGTCTTCTGATTTATTACAAAGCAGAATACTGTAAACAGCATGCTGCTCTTTAACTTGAAATGACAGAAAATGACAGGAGGCTTACTTATTAAAAGGGCCTATAGTAAATTTGTCTCTGGCAAGGGCATTTGGGGGTTTAATTGTTTACCTCTGTGCCCTATTACTCTGCTAAATGTTTGGGGGTATCATATACCATCATACGTATGATGAATTTTCCGATTTGTGCCCCAGTAAACAATAACCTTATGTACGCTGCATTCTTTCTTATTCATAGTATTTGGTGAAACATATTGCACTGACCCATGCCATCAGTAAGCAAATATACAGTATGTTGTCAGTTTTTAATAGCATAAATTATGTCTCTAATAACTGTGCTGTTATCAATTGACTCTCATTATAAATCCACACCATTCATTTTGATTTATTGATTTTAATAATAGTTTGTCGAAGAAAATTGTCATCTGTACATTCATGCAAGCAACAATTAAATCCTTGCAATATATAATCACTTACTTCTGCTGTTGTTCAGTGGAGAGTTACAAGAGGTCGGTCCTCAACAATTAAACATCTGTATTACGTGTTGTATCTAACAATATTGTTCTTACTCTTCACTTCTTTACAGCTATCAAATAATTTCCTTTGCAGTCATATAAGTCAGCTTTTTTCCACCACTTGGGTATTTTATTAAATGTCATTCTAGCCACACACACACACACACACACACACACACACACACACACACACACACACACACACACACACACACACACACACACACAATCCCTTTACTATCTCAGACACTTTTATTGAACAGTTAATGTTTTCTGGTGCTTTTCTTGGGCTTAGTATAATTGCTTGAAACATCAACAAAAATGTTTTTCTTTGGGAATCCCTTATGATTTCAGTATTGCTTTGCCAGTGGAGTTGCTTTGGTGCACTGCAGTACTGTTTATATTAGATCTTTGTGTGTGAGTTCAAAGTTTTGCAAAGATCTGATTTTGGATGGAATGTTTGTCTGTGTCCAAGGGGGGTTACTTAGATTTCTCATGGATCCTCCGCCCTGATTCTCAAAAAAGAAATAGCAGGAATGTACATTATAAGGATGCTACTGAGTCTGGCAGACCTTTGAATGATGCATATATCCATCATCTGTAAAACCACAGAGAGAAAGGACAAATTGTTTTTACTTGCCTCTGTGAAAGATGCCGGAACACTGCAGTGCTTAACAAATATTTACAGTATTTTTACATTTGATGGCTTTCATTTCTGCTCTTGTACTAGTTCACGATTGAAAGTCAAGAGCAGGGTGATGATATCCATTTGACATGAATGGCTGTAATTAGGTAATGACAATTACTACCTTAGACAAGTTTTCACATGCACATTCATCACATACCAAATACCGGGAACCACTCCCTGTACCTGCAGCACTTTCTTGTCATTACTCTATTTCCTCGTTACGATTTCATTTTTGAGCAAGTACAGAAACTTTAACAGATCATGCGAAATATCTCTTGGCATGCCTACTCTCCTGTTTAACTGCATTTAAAATGGTTCTGGAATAAGAACTGCAATTAAACATTTGCTAATTTTAAATATGATAATATGAAAATTAAATATTATAATATTTAAATTAAAATACATAACATTTATAAATTAAATGTTTAAGCTTATTAAAACACAGGGGTTATTTTGATTACTATTATCATTCATTCATTCATTTTCTGAACTGCTTAATCCTAATTAGGGTCGTGGTGGTATGCAGCCTACTCTTGACAAAAATCAGCATTGATTCTTTTACATGCTTCTCACCACAAACAGTGTGAGACATGGCCGGCATTTGATAACCCAGTTAGCTGCACTGGGGGGACAGCAGTGACAACCCTTTGATAGTGGGGCTTGAACCTCTGACCTTGGAATCAGTAATATTATTAGTATTAATTTTATTATTATAATTGTTAATATTATTCATTCAAATTTCATTCATTTATTCATTCATTAATTTATTTTTTAAGCCGCTTAGTCCTAATTAGGGTCGCAGGGTGGCTGGCGCCCATCTTAGCCACTTTTGAGTGAGGGCGGGGCAGGAGGCACCCTAGACAGCCAGGCCATATCAGGGCTAACACACACAACCATTCACACTCACACCTAGGGGCCTTTTGGAACAGCCAGTTAGCCTATTGTGCATGTATTTGGACTATGGGAGGAAACCGGAATATCCAGAGGAAACCCAATGCAAGCACGGGGATAACATGCACACTTCACACATAAATACACAGAAGGCCTTCTTGCTATGAGACAGACATGCTAACCACTGCACCACCATGACACCTGTTATTATTGTTATTGTTTTTGTTGTCGTAGTTGTTGATTTAAATCTTGCTCCAAATTATTGCAATATCCTTGTTTGTCAAAATCCATTCATTTCAATTATTTTAGTCCAATAATGCATGGATGATGAATTTCAATTCGTTCTGAGCATCACGCAGTGTTTGTCCGAGCTACTCTGAGTCTCCTGTGTACTGAAAGCCAAAGGTGAAGTTTTTCATCTGGATTTCATTGAAAAATGTCTCTGTATTAAACAACTGTGTAGACTTCATTTAAATTCTACGTGGTCATGTATTTCCTGTTTGACTGCAAATGTTCATATGACTTTTATTTTAATGTTAAAATAAAGTGTAGCAGTAATAGGGTTGTTGTGTTAATTCATGTACCGTGCCTCTTCACACAACCACCTTTATTTTAAAACTTGCTCTTGAAGTGCAATCCCACTGTTTTGCTTCAGGCTCCCTTTAGTGGTGCCATGTTTCAAATATTTCCTCCTCTGACTCCGGCAAACATTTCTGTCACAGCGTGGAGGCAAGTAAACCATGTCAGAAGTCATTACAGAGCTTGAAAGCAGATCTGTCCCTCAAGGTCACCCTCAAGTGGGATGGCCATTTTCATAGAGTGCATAAGGGACAGCTGATCTAGTGCATGAATTCCATGTTAAAAAAATATAATCCTATGCATTAATTAAAGTACCGCATATGCATATTATGGTATAATATAAGCAAAGAATGAAATTGAAATGCATATTATTACAGTAAATGCAAAAATATATATTTGTTTGTTTGTTCTGCCATAAATAAAATGTATGTACTTATGTTAAAGAGGACCGTTTTAAAGGATTTGTCTTTATGTATCTTTACCAGAAAAAAACTGGCACTTCTGCAAAGCCAGCTCTATGTAAAATCTAGCTGTCTGACATTCAATGTCCAGTAGGAGAATGAAAGATCTTTTGAAAGATGATCTGAATCAGGCTGAACAGAATTACATGTGTGCATTTTTCCAGAATTGGACACATTTGAAGCTTCGTAGTAGTCTTCTAAACCCATCACAGAGATTGTTTTTACATGAATATTTTCCTGTTTAGTGTTCATGACCATATTCTTACTCTGTATTCATACTGACTCAACTAAAAAAAGAGTCTTTAGGATTGTATTCTGGTAGGAGTAAGAATCATTAATCCTTTTAAAATTTTAATAGTAAAAATGATTTACGGCTTATAATAAAAGAATTAAATATTACAAAAGTACATGTCATTTCCATACACACAACTATTTAATGCTAGCAGGTCCATGCTTTACATTATTCTAACTCATTTTATAATGAGTCGCTGTATATGTTAAATTGAAGTGCATCAAGTTTTTCACATCTTAACGAAATGACCATTCTTTCCTCCACTCTTTAAACCAGAACATACTGGACTGTGAAGAGTCAAACCGTCAGAGGTCGGGCATCATAAATACTTAACTATCTCGAAAGGGAAACTGCTTTAGCAAGATGGCTTAAGGTTTACATCCATGTGCATAAGGTTTCCTTGGGATTTTTTTTACTGAGCCCTGAGGGGGCACTTAAAGTAGAGGCCTCGGGTGACACGGATAAGTAGAAAGTATGTTGACCTTTTATTTGACTTAACAAGAGCTTGACCTGACCTAATCATTTTAGGCTAACGTGGCCCAACATGGCCCCAGTCCTAGAGTCCCTTGACTTTCGTTTAAAAAAGACATTGCCTGCTTTAGCTCAATTGCCATGCTCTTGTTTTTGAACAATTATAAGGGTAAGCTACCCATGAACTGCTGGGCTATCCTGCTGGGAAATCTAACCTACCATAAAAGCTTTTTCCATCTTTTAATTTTATTGGGCAACCTGTATTTGATGCATCAATTTACATGGTCCAAAAAAATAAAATAAATAAATAATCAGTACAGAGTCAGTACAATATTTATACATGATTAAGTGCACGGAACATTAGTTTTTAAACTGTGTTATTTATCCAACATGACAACTTCTCTGTTTAAACACAGAAATGTAAAATGCATTTTACAGATAGCTCTGAAGGTATACCACAGAGTTAACGCCAGCAGTTGAGGTCATTTTCTGGGCTCTGATTGTAAGCTTGAACCAGGATTTTTGAGTGAAGGCCAGATACAATGAGAGTGGTCACATGGCCTTCTCTGTAGGGACAAGAACTAATTGTGGCATCTTTGTGGTTTTAGTGAGCGACCAAAAACTCTGACCACACATTCAAATACTCTCTCCCCTCCCAACCTCTCTCCAGTGGTCAGGCGTACAATGAGTAAGTTTTCACAAAAGCTTCTGCCGTAGCGTCAGTATTCCCCTTCACAGGAGTCCAAGTTTGACTGAGGCCAAATTGCAGAGCACAGAAATGTTTTCAGGGCAAATTCAGTACAGCCGAGCTGACTGTTTTATCAAAGCATGTCTTCTGTGCAATCTCAGTGAGCAATCTTGCTGGCTAATTCGCTGACAAACTGAAACTAGAAAGCTTTTTTGTGTATGGAAAAATGTTCAAAGGACTCTCATATTATGAAGCTAAATTAGCATCCTTAAACTATAATTGCCCTTATTGTGTTCTAAATCCCACTTTTACATCTACACATCCAAGGTCTTACATTTCTAGCAATTATTTGATTTGTTTAAAGTTAAATCCATCCCTGGATAGTACTGCTATAGCAGATTCTCTGTGGAAACATGAAAGCATTCATCACTCAGCTTTCATGTTTTATCACTGAACTGGCATAATGCACAGGCAGAGAGAAGAATGTCTGAGGATTAAACCGATTCCTGTCTGATCTTTGAGCATAAAAAAAAGATCCTGAGTGTAATTCCATCCAATATGTTAGTAGTTCTTGATCCTAGCCCTGGAGGTTGTTCTAACACATGCAATCTAACTAATCATCTAATTAACTAAGTCATTTCCTGACTCAGTGTGAGTGTAGTAAAGCACGTAATACACTAAAATAGAGTACTCTAGGACTATGCTATGTCAGCACTACATTATGCAAGCTCAAGTGGACGACTAATTTTTTTATTAGCCCCATAGGAGCTTAGTTTTAGCAGTAGGGTTTGTGAGACTGGGCAACTAAGGCACAGCAAAGCTGCTTGACAGGTACTCGCGTGATTTAAAGGTTTTCTTGCGATTACAAGTGAGACAGGAGCTGAACAAATAAGTCAGCCTGATTGTCCTGAGATTACAATTTCCAAGTCCTCCCATGAAACACAGAACAAAGAAGAGGGAGGAGAGGGAAGAGGCCCTCTGAATAAACAAGCCTTAAATTCTCACTGAAACTTGGTAAATCTGAGTTTATGAATACTTTAAATTGGAGCCCTCTTGTTCTGGCCTTATATGTTGACAAATTTCTCTCTATTCATTCACCAAAAACTGTTTAAAAAAGAGAAGGAGAGTAAAATGTTTATTTTACACTTTACAGAGGTTTGTGTTTTCATGATGCTTCTTTTGAAATGCAGACTGTGGGATGGAGGGCTGGAATGGGAGGGGGGCAGCGGGAGGATGAAAGCTTTGTTGTGCTTGGGTTTAATGAGCTGGAAAATACAATTGCACTTTTCTGACTGTGAAAATTGCTTTGAGGGCATCATAAATTAGCTGCTGGGAGATGGTTGAATTGACGAGGCTTTGTGTGATCCCTGCGCATTGCTCTCAGTGTGTCAGGCGGCGCCTTCTGAGAGACACAGCCAAAAAGGCGCAGCGGAATTCAGTCTCTCAGTGTCCGGACAGTCAAGTGCTTTTCATCCTTTTTAGGCCCTTTGCTGTTTGTGAAGGCTTTCAGGCGGGGAATCTGTATTCTGTAACGCATGGCTCTGTTACGCCTTTGCTGTTGTCCTGAGATGCATCTAGTGCTGTTCGGATTTGCTTATGATTCGTCTGCATGTTGATTTTCTTTCAAGGTTTTTTTTTGATAAATTGGATTCTGGATAAAGATGTTATTCTGGATAAAGGCAGTATATTTACCTAGCACCAATCAAATTTCATGCACATGGTTTTCAGCTGCAATTTTTACACAATTATCCAATTCATATCTATCCAATCAGTGGGAGAAAATGAGACAAGCTGTGGTAAAACATTTTCACTCATGATTTATTCTCCACACTTTCATTTTGTGGGCTTCTGTTAGCCTGGCCACCGTTCAGGCTTCCACAGCCTGCAGGCCTGCATATCTCTGCATTCTAATATATGGGCCCTGCTGGGTTTTTAACTTTTGCTCTATGTAATTGATGGCTTCCACACTCCGGCGGAGTTCCTTAGCCCTTTCCCTGGCGATTGTTGGTATATTTCTGTGGTTAGGGCTCCTTAGGTCTGCCATTGTCCTTGTGATAGAAGTGTGAGTGGGGGCTTGAGGAGTGGGGACTGGGAGAAAGTGAAAAAAAAAATGGCCCCTGATATTTAGTCAACTCCGAAGGGCACTTTTTATTCTGGCTTTGCAAGCTTGGCACATGCCTTCTGTTACTAAGTGGCTTTGTATTGAAAGACTCTGCAGCCTCCATTCTTTGGCCCACTAGGTGCCCAGACTTACAGCTCTGGCAGCTGCTGGGCTCTCCAAAAGAGGCTATAGACTACTCTCTGCAGGTGAGCTCTCCTGCCAAAGCAATTTCCAATCAAAGGCTCTTTTCAGTACACTCAATGGGAATCTGACTTCGTATGTGCCACTGCCCGAGAGAAGCATTCACAATGAGCGCCTTCTCTAAACACCATTGCTCATATGGAGTGTAGCCATTCCGCCACTTTAGCTATTCATATTTTTCTCTTCATGATCAGAACCAATGATTGCAGTAAGTTCGTTTTTTTAGATGGTGCATAGGCAACTTTTTCCCCCTCCTAGTAATTATCATGCGAGTTGTTACGCATTACTCATAAGGTGTGGCTCTCCCCTCCTCTCTCTTTCTCAAAGGCCTCCTCTGTTTTGCTCAAGAAACTGCTGGCAAGCTGATACATCTATTCATTTGGCTACTTGAGTGTAATTGCCCTGCTCTTTGAAGCCTGTGAGAAGCGAGTGATTTTGCCCCTGCCCTCAAGCAATGCTGGTGACATCTCCAGCGACCTCTCCGAGCCCCTGCCATTGGCAGAACACCTCCGCTGGGGCAGCCACCATACAGAGCAGGGATAATGCAGCTCTGGCTGCTCAATTTCTCCTCCTTTTCATGCCTTTCTTTGAAACTTTTATTAGCAACAGCTTTCACGCTCACATCAAGCTCGCAGTGGACAAGGGAGGAGGGCTCCCTGACGCCAATGGCCGAAAGTCATTGGAGTGCTTCCTCAACATCAATGGACTTTAGAGCAGAGGCCATATTGAAAAAACACTGCTTGTTGAATTCACACCAGTAGGCCTATTGCCCGTCCTCTTTCATGTTTCATATCTCTTTGGCAGTATCTGAGGAAAATCTCCTATGGATTGTGCCAAAGCATGGCATATATATCTTGATCAGAAGCACTTCACGTCTTCAGGGCTTCTTGTAATTTGGTTATGTTGAAGATGTGTCATGTCAAAAAATATAGAAAATAACTTTCTTTCCCTGGCACTTTTTAAAATGTTCAGTATCCTTTGTTAATACCCAAAAAGATAGGTGTGCTACAAGAAAACTTGTGCGCTGAGACAAAGCTTTACCACACATATAGAAGAGAGTGCCTGAAATAATTAAGTTTGGTAAGTAGATGTTATCAGGGCTGGTCTAATTTCGAGTAATGTTGAAGGCTTTTCTTCAATCAGTTTCACGTTTTGTTATTGTCTGCCCAAGGGTATTTACTTTGGTCTTAATTACATTCAGAAGTTGATAAGGTGAATTACAGCATGGTGTATTGAGTGGTTCCCCAGGGATTATACACATTACTTTTGGCATTGAGTCTAAACATTCTTTTTCATTGTCAGCAAGAAATCATTATTCATGCTTATTTAATCCTATTAGTTTTACAAAAAATAGATATATGGGTTTTTGGCGGGGGATGTCTGGGTCAAATTTTTCAATTATCAATTTTAGTGACCAATTAACCTGCCTTATTTAGTCTGATAGGTAAACAATTCTGGCATGTACCCCAGTCACAGGGCATTTCACCCTCATGTGTGGACTTTCTCACATTTAAGAGCAGAGAATAATATTATTATTTAGTGAATATAAGAGAATAATATAGCGAAGAATATTTTTTAATTGCTTTTTTAAACTTGCAGCAAAATCGATTTTTACTTCTTTTAGGTACATGTCTGAGGAGCATGAACACACTTGTTTGATTCCATAAACAACATTTTCTCCCACATTCCACACAAATATGTTGCCACTTAGAGCATTTAACTGCAGAAAATGACAACTAGTTGAAAATACCACAAGTGTTTTCACAACATGAGTAATGCAGACAAGATCACATTCAATATGAAGCTGTACCATACTAATGTTTGAAATTCATTTCAATACAATTCAATTTTATCTGTACACAGTAAAAACAAATTTGATAAAGAATTTAAACATTTCCTCTACAAGCACTATACATCCCCAATGAGCAAGCCTGTGGCAACAGTGGCAAACAAAAACTCCCTCAGACTACACGGGGAAGAAACCTTGAGAGGAACCAGAGAAATGTGAATGAATTCATAAATCAGTATTTTGTGGAATAACCCTTATATTATAATTAATGTTATCATGCATCTATCAATCCACCAATCCACCTTTCACATTGCTTTTGGGTGATATTATATCATTCCTGGAGCAAAATTTCAATCAGGTCAGCTTTGTTTTGTTGTTTGTGACCATCCATCTTCTTACTGATCACATTCCAATGACTTTCCACTGATCAGGACAATCATCATCTCCTTTGAATACCACTGAATAACCACAGGATGACATCAAGTGACATACAAAAAAGGCAAAGGACAGCTGGGGATAAGTGTACTGCGAGCATGGCTCGAAACAGGTTCAAGTCATGCATAGATAGAAAATATTCAGGCTAAAGTTTGCTTAAGAAATTAAGAATTGTACCTTCTCTGATGAGTCCAACTTTCTGCTGTTCACATGACCTGGTCATCTAATGGCTAAATGAGCTCCTAGAGAAGCATCCAAGCCACATTGTCTCACATGCATTGTGAAGTTTGAGGGAGAATGGGTGATGGGGTATGCAGATTTTTGTTTGTAAAGAAGATATAAATCAAGCCATGAACAAAGTTATCCTGGAAGAAAACTTGCTTCCTTCTGGTCTGACAATGTTCCCTAACTAAGAGGATTGAGTTTTTCAGCAGGATACCACACAACCAGGTCAGTGAAGGTGTCTATGGAGAACCACAAGATCAAGACCCTGTCATGGCCAGCATAAGCTCCAGGCCTGAACCCCATTTAGAACTGATGGAATGTGATCAAGAGGCAGAGGGACGGCCATGAACCATCTAACAAAGCTGAGTTGGTCAGGGGTTCAAGCCCCACTGTCACCTGGTTGTCACTATTGTCCACCCAGTGTAGCTAACTGTGTTATCAAATGCAGGCCATGTCTCTCACTGTCTGTGGTAAGAGGCATGTAAAAGAACCATGGCTGACTTTCGAAAAGAGTAGGGTACATAGCCGTCAGTGTGTTTCTGCCCTGCGATGGCCTGGTGAGCTGTCCATGGTGTACTCTGCCCTCACCCAGGGTCGGCTGAGATGGGCACCAGCCTCCCTGAAACCCTAATTAGGATTAAGCAGTTCCGAAAATGAATGGATAAATGAATGAAAACACTGCGTCTGTTTGGTATTTTTCAACCAGTTGTCATTTTCTATGATTAAATCCTCTAACTGAAAACATTCTTATAAGGATTTCGGGGG
Source organism: Porochilus rendahli (assembly GCA_039654305.1). Taxonomy (NCBI): domain Eukaryota; kingdom Metazoa; phylum Chordata; class Actinopteri; order Siluriformes; family Plotosidae; genus Porochilus; species Porochilus rendahli. The sequence continues at coordinate 29,720,406 of JBCNYG010000025.1, forward strand.
AAATGTTGTCAGTAGTTTATGGACTAAAACAAACACCTTCGTGTTTATTAAAGACATTCCTATAAACTTTAAAACCTGAGGAACTGATCGAATTGAGTCTGAGATCTCTTTATTATTTTTTTCTGCAGCTGTATGTTTGATTAATAGTTTTGTATCCTTTTTCCTATTCACAATATCGCTGCATAACCATGGTTTCTTTAAGATGATGAACTCAAATACTTTCCATGACCTTCTCAGTTGCCAGAAAAGCGAATCCCTTGTGTTATAGAGCACAAATTTCCACCAGTGTATTTTCTCAAATAACTAGAAAATTTGTCCAATTTTCCACTGCATTCTATTTAAAACTCATAAGATGTCATTAGTTGTTTATTATTTTACGCATTGCTGATTATTTTCCCGTTGGTTTTTCCTAACGAATGTTACCAAATTGTTTTGAATTACATGTAGGCCTATTACGTCTAAAAGCAGTGTTTAACAAAGCAATCACTCATGCCGATGTTTCACGTGACTATAAAGTATTTAAGCTCTGGATATATCTTAGAAGCCCCTGCAGCATTACTCTCAGAGCAACTCTTGTCTCCTTTGAAGAACAAGATTGAAACCAGGTAGACTGTAGACAGACAGACGCTATTCCCAGGTCCCTTTAAATTCCTCAACCTTCATGATGTCACCGCTTTAGCATACTGTGCTTTACTTTCTGAAAACAGAAAGCATGAAACTGTTCCCACAGTTCAGAGCCAATATAAGGAAAGATGAATTTCTGATAATGGTTAACGTCTACGCACCAATCAGCTCTCAATAAGCTGGCTAACTCAACTATAAATTTCTCTAGAACTTTTCCACGTTTTGTGTCTAAGTTTGTTATTTAAAGTTTGTGAGAAATTTCAAATACAGCCTGAATAGACTGCGTTGTGTCCCGATCAGTACACATGGTTAATATGGGTTTGATCTTGCTTCATTCTGATGCTAGACTCAGGAGGGTTAGAAGGTCAAGGGATGCATTCATAGGAGAATGGGGAAAGTAAGCCTCAGGAGATGACAGACTGATGAGATTGGATGATATCACTGACTATATGCAAGGCATTATACAATAATACATGTAATGAAATACAGAGAGGTCAGATCTACATGTCACTATTGGATGGAAGGCAATAAAACAAAAAAAGGGGTAGTGAATGTTGCATGCTACTTGTTTTTTTGTTTCTTTGAGGTTTTTAAGAGAGAGGAGCATTTCCTCTAGCCAAACCAGCTGGTAACAATTTTGAAACATATTAAAGCAAATCTTTGCCAAAGAGCTTTCCTTTGGGAGATTATGTAAACCAATAATGTAATTATGATTCAGTTTAACAAGAATCACTAAGTTCTGTATTATTTATATAAGAAAGGGTTTATAAAGAAGCCAAGCTTCTCTGATGGCTTTTAGTAGCTTGTGTTATTTTAAAACTTCTCAGTAAAACTTTTTTTTTATTTTGGCCTGGCTTGGTGGAATGCACCATCCTTTGGCAGACCTTATTTCGGTCATGTTGCAATTAAATATGCCAACATGTCAACATGAAACCATAATGGTTTGAGTGTTTGAATGTTTCTTGAATGTCTGTATGACCGGGCAAGGGATCATATCCATTATCTAAACATTGGTTCTGTTACTGAAATTGCATGTGGTAAAAATTTTAACACAGGCTAAACGCTTTAGTAAATGAAGTGTGCTTATAGAGATTGTTGGGAAATTGAATTGTCTCAGTGACCAGCCAGTGGTAGAAACATTTTAATAATATCTGAGGTCACGTGTTTATTTCAATGCAGATGTGATTATTATTTTGCTGTAGTTTCACGTTAAGGGTCTTGTGAGAACAGTGTAGACTAGTGTCCTCATGGGGTGTTCGTTATCCTAACGAGGACCACATTTGACCTTGGTTGTATGTTTTCCTTTGTGTGTCATTTCTTATTATAGACTGAAAGACTTTAATAGTCTAGTGGTACAGCAGTGGAGGAAGTAGATGCAAGAGAGGGTAATCTATAGGTCCAACTTCACTGCTCTGTTGTGACCTCTTCCTTGTACCACAAACAGATTATTCAAGATGGAAATCTGTATCTCATTCGTATAAAAAGCATGTATGTGATCTAAAGTATATTTCCCTTTAACTAAACTGTAGAACAAGGCACTCAAAAATTCTCAAAAAACATCTGTATGGTCTGTAAAATGCCTGTAAACTCATGCAAGGTATGTTCAATTTAGCAGGAATTATGCTTTCAGATTTTAGTTATGCGGTGAAACCCTTAATCTGCTCCATTTAAACCAAAGGAAACATTTCTGACATTCTGCGTCTCAGTGTTTGCTTTTTATTTGCTACAGTAAATAAAGCTACGGTATGTTTCCATTTACATAAGAAATAAAATATACTGAGAGGTGCAAAACAAACACAATGTCTGCAGGAGAGTCATGAGTGATAAGCTGCCTTATTACTTTGGTATTGTATGTGGTTTTTGCAGACATGTAATTACAGATTCTGAGGTCTGGAGCCAGGCGATCCAGAGGACAATAGCTCTGAACAATATACAGGATGGATATGTGAACTCTCTCTTCTCTCTTCTCCGTCTCACAAAATGATGTCCAATGTCCAAGCATAAAGGAAATGGCACACAATTAGAGGATGGATAGTTTGGGTCAGGCATTTGTTTTGACCGCTGCCTGTTTAATCTGGCATAAAGGCAATATCTTGCTGTAGAAATGGCCCCACGGTAATCCTCATCTAACTGGGGGGTGTTTATCAAAGGCCTTATTGTTATATCACTCCACACCATATATTGTGCAAACACAGGCCTACTTATTGTTTGCTTTTTTCATGCTTGAAAGATGAGAGAAAGAGAGAGGTAGAGAGAGAGGGAGAGAAGATGAGGCATTTAGGTACACCAGATTTAGATGGTCTTTATAAGGTTTTTGTTTGCAACTATATTTGAAAGCAAGAAATTCATTAGAGGGTCCTTTGCTGATTTTTAATAAAGATGCACAACATGGATTGTACGGACTGATTTGCATATGGTCTCTCACTGGATCATCATATCCCTTTTCTGTGTACTGTTCGTCTGACCCTGTGCCATGCTCAGACTTTTCTAATCATCTAAAAAGTTTTTTTTTAATATACAGAGGACACCTACATGACCATAAACAACCCTGCTTTGCATTAAGGGATGTTAATAAAAATGTCATCTTTTGAGCACAAGCTCTATTGCCTTTAAATCAATTGGTTTTGTCGCGTCCTTCAGGGCTCCCTTTTGGTGCAGGGCAGACTGCTTCAATTACCCTGATGGAACCCATGTGGCCGCTATCAGCGCTGCCATCTTCCCCCCGTGGCCTCTGAGAAGACTGGCTCCTCTCCATAATAAGCAGAGAGCAAACACACTCACTCTCTCAGGCTGTAATATCATCCCACACCTCTGCGCTACACCTCTATACAGACCCACATTAAAGCCCAGAGTTCAAAATCAGACAGCGTGGGCACCTTCGACTCAGCATTATGTAGATACAGATGTTTGCCAATTTCTATAATGGGATTTAACCTATATAAGTATTATAACGATTCAGAATCTCAACGTACAACAATATCATATTTAAATCATCCCCAGTGCCCCTGTTCACACACTAAACACAGTGGTGTGCGCTGATATGAAGAGTACATCACGGCAGAAAAAAAGAGATGTTTATTACACAGGATGTCAAAATTGTGATAGTGAATCAGATCACAGCTAAGTTTTGCTTATTGACCCTGGCTCCGCTAGCGCCTGTCTGACTGGACTGAGTGGTCTCTTAGAATCCCCCCAAGCAGTCCATGGTAGGGGTGTGAAGCAGGGCAGGAGACACAGACGCTCAGGGAGATTCCAGCTCTACGGGTCATTGCCACTGCACTACCCATGCAGTCCATTGATCTCCAGCCACTCAGGGACCATGGCACCGGTCCAATTAAAGTGTGAAGTCCTTAGGGAGCATGAGGCTCTGCTGTTATGCCATCATGAGCAGTTTACGCTCATTCACCCTGAGGCACATTTCTTTATCCAAATAATAAAATTTTATGTAATAAAAGTTTATGTCTTCCACTCTCTAATGACAGTGTATAAGTCATACACAGTGGAATCAGGAAATAAAACCATAAAATCTCAGAACTAAGAAGGTGAAGGGAACAGGGCTGTTTTGGATATATATCAGACAGGATAATAAATAACAATTTCAATGATACATTTTATTACTTTAATTTATTGCTTTGAAAAAATGATCTTACATGATGTTAGTACAATTGTTGAGTAAAATTGTTAGCCATTAGTCGTTCAGATGAATTATTTGGAAAGGATAGAATATATTCTGAACAAGATGAAAAATAATATTTATTTTGTAAACTTAAAATGAGAGAAATGTGCCCCAGTCAAGAACTTGGGAAGAGGGCGCACATATTTATTTCATAAGGATGAAAGAACAAAATTCATGAAATCTGATCTTTCTGTAGCAGGCACCATTTCATACTGGAACAGCATGATCTCCACTATAATTCAGAGCCATTGGAATGGATGGGACTTTGACACGCAAACAACAAAAAAAAAAATTCTAAAGTAAATGTTTCTGTTCAAAGCCAAATGTGATTTGGAATAGCATTATCAAAGCCAACTGTTCTCTGCGGTCACAAATGCTTGGTGATTCATATTTTGTCAAGAACCCAGAGCAGTCCTGTGAATGCATGGCTGTTACAGAAGTCAATGCTGTTAAAGCTCTATCCAAACCAGCCATGAATCTAATCAGAGTGCACAGTTTTGTAGAAATGTTACATTGCTAGTGCTCTAGATCAAAGGCGACATTACATTTAGTAATAAAGATCTAAGACAGTTTGATTGGACATAATCAAAGCCAAAGGCTCTGAGCATACAGGAGTTACTCTTTAGATTACAGTCTGTCAAGAGGTTTACCATATGTTTGATGCGCCTGTATCTCCGTGATCAGCAGTGTGGGGGGGGGGGGGGGGATCGCTGTGTCTTCTTGGATTTTTTTCATATTGCTAAAACAACAGAGATGCAAGGCCCACTTCACTGAGTCTCCACATCTTTGGCTCTGTGACATGTTTTCATTCCTT
>JBCNYG010000025.1:29738661-29750170 GCA_039654305.1 Porochilus rendahli
TGTGTGTGTGTGTGTGTGTGTGTGTGTGTGTGTGTGTGTGTGCATATATGCTGCAGAACATATGCTGCTATAAATATTACTGCTTAGCAAACATTTTCATTCCTTTACTAGCCATGCTTTAATCTCTTTAAGACTAAATGTACCAAGTAATCTCCCCAAAGAATGTTTAAAGGAGGTGCTTGGAAATTTTATTAAAAATCTGCTATAGATATACTAGTGATTTAAACTGAGATTACAGCTTAAATCACTCATGGTTGTTATATATTTAAAAAGCATGTTGTAAATGTTAATTATATAGTTTAGGAGCTGTGAGCCAAACATTACAACAATATCCTCACAATTACTGTGCAGTGTGCCAAATGTGTTATTCGTAATTACTCACATATGCCAAACAAATGTGGAATTTTGTTGTGGTGTTGGGCGAAGCTAGGAACCACACTCATGTGCCAGCCACTGAACAGTTGACTATATATTTACATTATTTGACATCTGAGTGCTGTCCCTAGCTGAAGAGTTTCAGCATGTAGGATGTCAAATAAGATAATAATCATGATGTTAAGAATTGCACTTTACTATATCCTCATGTCGATTGTTGTGATTAAGTTAAAATAAGCACTACAAGTACAGGAAAGTTATATAGTTTTTCCTAAATCAGCCTTTTATGTATGGACAAAATTGATGGTTTTGAAGTTGAAAACATTAAGAAGAAGCGTTAGCTCTAGTACAAAAACAATCAAACAAAAAACATGTAAGAATTGTAAACCAGTAGGCCCTTATTTACATTGCATAATGTGAAATGGAAGCAAAACAAAAAAGCATTCATGCACAGACACAAAGGCAAAGCTCAATGATCATGGAAGACTGTATAAGCACTGTATGAACAATTTCTGCTTTATGGTTTATCGAATTAAAAATCACTATTTATATTGCCATAAGCAAAATTTTAAAGAGCAATATTTATGTGCTGTTAGCTAGTCACTGTAAACTGTCCAAAAGCCTCACACTTTAAAAATATGCACCTTATATTTTCTGTTATTTGTTATCCTTATGCTTATTACCTTCATGACAAACTAATGTATTTACTCTAAATAATACAGAATCCAAGCTACATTACTCAACATATCTATTTTATTCTAGCTATACCTATTATACAAATAAATAAGTACTTTAACAATAATAATGTTTTTTAGATGCTTGATGCTAACTTTAATATGGTATCTTCCATTAAACGTGTGTGTGTGTGTGTGTGTGTGTGTGTGTGTGTGTGTGTGTGTGTGTGTGTGTGTGTATACACACAGTGAGTGGAGTTTATGTGCAAGTGCACACTAGATTTTAACTGTGGCAAAATGTGCCTAGATCATGATATTGATATCAAACAATATTCTAATGTATTCATTCATATAAAAATATCCTAATGTATTCAAATGTATGCATAGTCCATAGAAACAAGTTCAGGGAATGTTTAGTATTGCACACACTGTAAAATTTGTGAGATGTTTTCTACACAGACCCCATGTCCCCAGATAGAGCTAAAATTTTATAACTGCTCATATGAGCCAAATTAATCCATATAAATAAATCCATTTCAATATGGGAACACAGTCAAATATTTGTTTTGGTGGTTTTCCCCCCATATAAATTAAATTGCTGCAAGCTGCTACACTTGGAAAAAGTTCTGGCTCAAAATATCAGTTTTCTGTGCACAAATCACACCATAATGCTGCCTTTAAATAGTTACAGACAGACAATTTATTCTTGGCATACTTTTCAACACGAAACCTACGCCAGCATGAGTATGTCATGCTTTTTTGCCAACAGTCATTATTTGCTGACAGCTCTAAGTCACTTTCTCCCTTATTGCTGCTTTTTTAAAGTTTTGAAATGCTAGACTAACACGCTTCAGGACATTGTAATTAGCCAAGGGCATGCTGTAGATTGTTGTGGAAAAAAACAAAACACTTAACGCATTGGAAATCATTAGAAAATGGAATGCATTGAAAATGGTTTTGTTTTTGCAAACAATGCAAATATAATCCAGGACTATATCTTTTGGATGATCATGTGTGTAGTTTAGTACAGGAACATGCCTTTAGCTGTTTCCTTAAATGTGTTAGGGAAATTGGCACCCACTGATTCAACATGTCTTGATTTTAGGGCTCTATATGCTGGATTGCATGACTGCAGTTTTCTTTTTAATCCAATGTAACATATTTGTACTATACTCCACTCTAGAGCCATGGCTTCACATGTAACAGTTTGCTTACACTCCCATCAAAAGCTCAAGTTGATCTGTCAGTCAGGTACGTGAGTACCGACCCACATCGGCTGATTTTGTACCATGGCATGGTTTTGACAGAAACGTCAAGTCACAAATCACGACTATTTGTTTGAACTGCACTCTGTGTGGAATTGATCCTGTGCTGAGGCTGGTTCAGAGTACCCTGATAATTGCTCAATCATAACAGAAATCAAAATCCAACAGTGATCCCCCTCTCAGTACCTCCTCCCTCCACCTGAGATTCAACAGGCACAGCCTTATCCAAATGGAGCTGGCAGTGATTTTCTCATCGTCTGGGACAGAACAAGAGCTTGCAAGCTCTAATTTAAAGCAGCGTGCACCAATTATTCACTCCGAGCCTGACATTAATGAAAAACAACTCTGCTCTTTTATAATTCATTTGTACCATTAGTATATTAGCCTTAGCTTAATGACAGGATGTCATTAAAAGATTTGGTCTACAACTAATGACAATATTTGTGCTCAAGACTGGGTCAAACAAAGGGAACGTTTACGTCGTCCTCTATTGGCATGATGAAAGCTGGGCGTACTAACATTTGGGTAAACTGTTTACTAATAAATGTCATGGCTTTTAAGTCCATCTCCAAAACAATGTAAATGAATTAAAGATATGGTGAATTCAGGGATTTAATGCTTTTTAAATCTATGATGGGGTACAGTTTTAAACTGGGCTGTGAGGAAGTGTCTCACGCAACTCAGACCTGTAAAACCTTTACTTTTAAATCATAATGTGTTTTGTGAGCATGGAATGAAGTATACATTATTTTTATTTCTTCATAGATTCAGTTGAGTCTTGAATCATAAAAGAATATAACAGCTGTCGGAAACCACATATTTAATTATTACAAACTAAAATTAATAAGAATAAGAATAATAATTAACAATTTCCCTGGATTTCATTTTGATTGCTGGATGATGCTGGAAACTTTAGTCTTGTATTAGTTATATGTTAAAAGGTATTTGCTGTGAGTACATTTTTATTTATTTATTTATTTATTTATTGCTGTTATTAACAGTATTAAGTTGTTTTAGGGTGTTTATAATAAAAACTCCCTGCCCGTGTGAGAAGATTTTGCATGCTGTGAATTCTCCTTCATTTTTAACATTCCATGGAGCTGATGTCCTCTGGGGGGCAGCATGTATGGGAAGTGCAGCCTCCTCTGCAGGAATGGCTGAGAGCTGCCACACATGGATTCAATATTGGATCCAATGTAGATACAGTAGATGCAGACGACATGGAGCCATCCTTAGTTCAGCGGAGGAAGTTAGTGGTGTACGTGTCTGCCACTGGTTCTCATTTGCAGTCGCTGAGCTTCTGGGAAAAGTTCAAACAGTTGTTTTCACACACAGCTATGTGCTGCTCGCCCAAGCGATTTGTCTGAGATGTTGACGTTATTGACTGATGGCTGAGCATATTGAATAGTCGGACTTGATGAAACGTTCCATTAGCAACAATATCTCAGATGCTGCACATGTGTTTGTACATTTTGAAATGAATATTTTCAGTATCTTTATGTTCTATGTTTAAAAAAGCACACACATATGTACTCCTTCATGGGGATAAATGAGAGATCGGGCAGTTTTTAAATGCTAGACTTTTTTCATAGCATAACTGTCAACACATTTGAAGACAGTTTTAAACAGTGTGCAAAACAATTAGTTTACAAAATTTAATTAAAAACAATTAGTCTGCAAAAAATACAAAAGTAAAACTATGTTCTATTCTGAATGTCAAATAATGTATAAACATAAAACTAAGGAGCTGGCAGGATCCTAAGCTATCACCATTTACACAGTATGGCTAATTTGAAAAACATACTCAACTGAGTACCCATAAACCTGTAAAAAATCAAACTCATACACATTTGTCAGCCTGAAAATGAAAGGCTTCAGTCATGATGTTAGAATAATTATAGACTGTATCCTTTTTAAGACAAGAATGCACATACGGGTTAATATCGTTTACTGCCACTTAGCTGTTAATGTAGGCTTTGTATATTTAGATAGGTCAACTCTACACAAACGGTGGTTTTACAGATTTAAAGCAATGTGTCTAAATTAATTGGTACGGTGCCGAGCAGGAGTAGAACCAACGATTGGGCGATATGCATGATTCAAACGACAGGCCTGCAATTTTTTCAGGGGTTTGATCTATGAAGGAATGTAGACATAGGTAGCATACTTGTCTGTTTCCAATGCCACAGACTGCTCTGTGACCAACTAAAACAAATAAGGTCAGGCTGCAACGGTGAGGTAGGAAAATAAACAAATCTAGCTCTTTTTTTTTTAAACTGTGCTCATTTCGCATGATTCAGTGGAAATTAAAAATGTTCTCCCATAAATTTAATGCCAACTACGCTTAAAATCAGGCCTGCACTGACTGAAACGCAAATGCTGAGCAATTCAATGTTCTCCAGGTCTTTTGATTTTAAAAAGTGTCTCCAAACAGCACAGATGGCTCATGAAACTATGTAGTTAATTTTATTATTGATATAAATTACAGCTACCCAAATGTAAAAAGAAAAAAAAAACAACTATTCAACATTATTTAGAAAACTCCAACAGCCACAGTTTAGTCTAACAAAATACTAGCGGTTTGCAGGCTAGCATGAAACATCAGCAGTTTATTTTGCTGAAGCGGTGAGAGATCTGCTGTCTAATAAACACAGTGCAGCATTATAATGTACTACAGTATACATTATGACTGTGAGCTGGTCAAGTTTGTTTACCACGTAGCCCTGCAGCATCAGTGTCCTCAGGCAAGCGTTCACACAAAGCTCGTCTTTCGCTGTGAGCCATGAAGTCTGAGTACCGTGTACCTCTGGAACATTCCTGGAGAGGCTCAAAAGAGAACATACACAGTAGGAGATTGGAACCAGGCCAAGGAAAATGCAGTCAGGTTTGTGTTTTATGAGTAAATCTGATCAAATCAAACTGACCCCCATCTTTTATGAAAAAGGAAAGATTTAATCCTTGAGCAAATCATAATATTTAATTAAGGTTAGTAATCAATAATGTATGTGAGCACTAACATTTGTGTTGGTATTTTGGGATATTGCAGCAGCAGATACATAAAATTCCAACCAAATCTAAACCCATGATTGGCAAATTAAATTATGACCATGTGTAATCTGGCCATACTGGAAGATAAAAGGTTTGAGTGTTTTTGAAAAGGAAAGAGACTGAAATATACCCTCTGTGTGTCTAAGACATTAGAATGATGTGTAGAGGGATATGTGATTGCTATTTTAACAGTTACAATAACTTAATTTTACTTTTTTCAAAGAATTATGGCACCATCATCATGGCTAACAAAAAAATTTGTATTTTTGGGGATTGCATCACTGTTGGGGAATTATTTTCTGTTAGTAAATTGAGTATATATTTATTTGACATTACCCATTTGCTGTCATATTATGTATTTTACAGGGAATCAGTATGATACTAATAAAATTATTAACACCTTTACAGAACATTTTATAATAATAAGCTCTAATAAAGGGCTAACGGTAAAGCACTATACACCAGAGATGTGGTACACGTTGTAGACATTCTGTCTGGGAAATACATGTATTAAACAAAATAGTTGATGCATGTTAGGTTAAAAACAAACATTAAAACTTCTAACCAAGAAAATTCCAGGGTTCCGTAACCACCCACTTCTCTTAATTAGAGACATTTGTAATATACTGCCTGCAATCAATTAGCGTATTATTTTGCTTAAATTCCCTTCACTCATGCACTCAGTTAAACACCCTAAGTAAACCCCCTCTACTGATGGTCTTTGGCAACGGGCAGAGGGAAGCAGAGGGGCTCAATCAAGCATGAGGTCTGTATTACTGGCACCAATAAATACTTTGTAGCACTTTATTTAGTTCCATGCCGTGGGCCATTTGTTCCCACAGTCCGTCACTCAGCAACTGCGTGGCTGATGGCGAGGAGAGTTATGCCAGTGCTGTAATAATTAAAAACAGTCCAGCCCGGTGTAGGTACACTTTGTGCAGGGTGCTCAAAGATCTGTACCTCATTCAATGAAACGTTAAGGTGTCTGACGCAACCAGAGCTCAACCTGGGGGTAAACATCCCTCTTGTTTAATTTCTTATCTTTGCACAAGAAGACAAAGGCCAAATAGAGATAGAGAAAAAGACCAGGATTGTATTACTGTAAGAAATATCTTAGCTTAAATTAAATGTTTACTCTATTAAGATTTAAACAGATTCCAGTAAGGCTTTTGTGTTTTTTTTTTAGTTGTTTGGTGTGTGTGTGTGTGTGTGTGTGTGTGTGTGTGTGTGTGTGTGTGTGTGTGTGTGTGTGTGTGCTTATTATTCATATTGTCATATAATAAATACAGTGATAACATTGCTTTATATAAAATTACATATTCATTACAAAATGCACAAAATGCTATTAACTTCAATATTAAAATTAACATCTTCCCCAATGAATACATATAAATTCATTTGAACTTTATTTTAGCTGAAAATATCAAAGGAAACTACTTACATTTAAAAGTAAGCTATATAAAATAACATAATTGAAAACACTGGACACTTTTACTCCATTTATTTTTACACAACTGTTGTTATTCACTAAAAATACTAATATGAGTATATATATACTGTATATAGATAAATATATAAATATCCCCTTATACGGATTATAAATGAGCTTTAACCTCTAAAATGAACATATGAAAAACAAAGTTAAGAATGTAAGTTTTGACAAGATCAAACTATACTCCTGTATACTAATGGCTGCAGTTTACTAAAAGTAAACACCAAGGGTACGACTGGAGTTTCATTAAATTCCCTACATTAAAATTACAATCTTTCTAATCACAAGCATGTGTTAGTTGCATGTCAGGAAGAAACAATAAAAAAAAACTCATATGGTGAGATGCCTCAGAGCCTGTGGTAGCGGACTGGATTTAGTGCCCAGATGGCTGATTGAACTAATAGAATCCCTTTGAAAATAGAGTTATTAGTTAACTGACTTCTTTATATTGGAAATTTTTTCAATGAAGACGTGTTAAAATTACCAACGAGATGATAATTTGCAAAGGAGGTGAACAGAGCATTTGTTAGCATTTATAATTTATATCTTTAATGAGCTCCCTATTATAAACTAAAAACATGTTATCAGAGTCTCTTTATCATACTTTTTCTTTTACTGCTTCCACAGAGTCATTTCTGACGTGCAGCGCAGTGCCCTGAAGAGTTCTTCCGTTTAGCCTGTAAACAAGGTCTGGCAGGTGAGTGTGAGTCAGTCTCAATCCCTTCATTTCTAACCAGCACACTGAGTAAACATTGTCCTGTTACTGAGGCTGCTTGGGTTAATGAGGGCAAGTACTTGGCACTGAGATCACAACACACTTCTCTGTCTTCATTCTCCCCCACACGGTTCTGTAGGTGGGTGTGGATTGTGTGGGTGCCCTTAAGTCTCTGTAGTTTAGCAAATACTAGTATTAGAAGACTGACTACTTCTAAACAAAACTGTTGTTTAGTTAAATATGACTAAATTTGTAGATTTCCTAACTACAGAAATAGAGCGAGAAGCCTGTATATTCATTATATAATAAAAGTATGTGAGGTGGCTGTGTAATCTGAATTCAGTGTGATGTCTCCTTTACTGCTGTTTTATATACAATAATCGTTATAGTAAATAGAGAGATTTAATAGTGAAAAGATGATTTCAAGATGGCGGGGTCGTTTACTGCCTCGTTATGATCACATTATGTCATGATAAGATCTTGTAATGGGATTAATCTATCTGACTATTTGCAGGAATGCATAAGTAGTGTTATCTTACAGCGACAAACCGTTGCTTGTTTGTATAAATCTGTTCACGTTGTTTCTTAGGTCATACACACTGTTGTTTTCTTTTGAAATGAAATGACTGAAATGATGTAAGATATTCAAATAAGACATTATCTGATCCTCTCCATTAATTAATAGTAGCAGTAGTAGTAGTTATTAATAATTAATAATTCAGATAAGGAAATGTTTTTTGGTGTATGTGTGAGTGTGTGTTTTTATATAGCAAGGTAAATAAGGAAAAGTAAACGGAACAATACTTCTGTGTACTACTATGGACCAAAGTCTGTAAATACTTGCTTAGCTAATGACCTTTACTCTTTTTATGACAATTCTGATACACACCATGCTGAAGCGTTATTCAAGTTCTTTACTTACTGTGTTGAGACAGCAGAAGCAGCAATGTTCTGGTAAGTGGATATAAACTCTTTCATATCATAGCAATTACACAGGATTGTGTATAAAGAACAAAAATTGCAATAACCTCCCCTTTTGCCTCATATTAAAAGGTGCTCTGTTCTGCTTTGCTTGTCTGTGGTGCTGTACACCACAGCAAGTCCGTATAAATCACTGGTATGTATCTTTACAGTATGTTCTTTGCTTTTATAATTCTCTCTTGTATGGCTAGTATTGTGTATAAATGGTGTCCTTTACTTATTCATTTTTTATCTAACTATATCCTGATTTTATATACCTTATTTTTTTCTTTAGCACAACTCAAACACCAGTACGGTATAGCAAGGGAGTTACATGGCAGCCTCAGCCTGAGTCTTCAAAATAATTAAGATGTGTATGCAACCACAGAATGCAATGTTACAGGCAAATGTTAAATACCTACAACTAAATAATTGATTGCATCTGTGTGTAAACCACTGGGCCTAAAACTATGCTATATTCGTTAAACATTTATCAGACTGCTTTCCTTTGATCTAAAATGAATTATTCTTTAAAAAAATATATGGGAAATATATATATCAACATTTAATGTAAAAGAAAAAAAAACCTTAGGTTTTAGTGCAATGGTCAGGATCAGAGAATAGATTGTTCATAAATCCTTCTGCCACTCTGGTCTCAGTAAAATCCAGAACATAAATCTGTATGCTGTTTAAGTGTGTATAAGACAAGCCTCCGAACAGCATTAATCCTGTTATTATCCTGAACTATTAATCATCAATATGATATTCTTCTTATACAGGGCAAGGAAATTGAAACAGCAGCTCAAGATACAAGGTGATCTGTGTTTACCTTTTGTTCCTCATTTTAAAATTATAAATAGAAATAAATAAAAAAAACATTAAATTAGATATCGTTTTTTGATGAATCACCATACTGACAGACTGGCTTCTTTTTTGTAAAACACCATGTAGGTCTCATGATTTTAATGAGAAGATCATGCTGGGCTTTAAGGAAGTGGAACCTGTAGAGGAGCAGGATCTGAAAGCGGTTGATATTGATCCCCACATGGCCATATGGAAAGCTCTGAAGCAATACCGCCAGCAGAAATACAATACTCCGGAAGAAAGCAAAGACAAACTCTACGTTTCATCTGATGTTGAGCAGATAGTTGGAAATGAGCAGGTGGAAGCCTACAATGAACCACAAGGCCAGCTCTATCAAGAAGCTGAGGAAGACCTGGATGATGTCTACCATAGCATAGAGGGACTAGAGAACCATGCTGACCTCACAGAGAGAGACGCCGAGTCTGATCTATTAGCGCCCGATGAGGATGAAGTGGTGGAACTACATGAGATAAGTGTGTACATGACCCCAGAGGAAGACAATGATGGCCTGTATCATGAAGATAGAAGAAGTGTTCCAGATCAAGTGTTCCAGGTTCCAGTCATGGAAGATCTTCCCAAGAAAGTTTATACAGAACCTGAAGAGGACCAAGATCCTCTCTTCCATAGCTAAACAAGAATAACACACTAAAAATGAAGAAATCATGAAACCAAAATGTGTAAAATTGCATGAGTTTATTAAATTCATTATAGCCTGATGAAAATAAATGTAACAACAATGTAAGTCACATGCTAACCATCTTCAAATAGCAGTTAAAGCTCTGATAATTAGACGATTGTGAGCTATATTCTCAGGGCTACAAGACACAAAAGTGGGACATTAATTAAGGTCTATAAACATCAACTGCACAGCTATAGTCTTGGATTGTGTGCTGTCTCAATTATGCACTGCTGTGAATAAAAGTGCCAGCTAAATTAATAAATGTGAACTAATTATAAGCATAATAATGTAGTGGTTTATTTAAGATTCATTGACATAATATAAAAAAGGAATATTTATATTTAAAGCAGACGCTCTTATCCAGAGCAACTTACAATTATTATTTTTATACAACTGAACAATTGAGGGTTAAGGGCCTTGGTCAAGGGCCCATCAGTGGTGATAGTGGGGATTCAACCGCTGACCTTCAGATCAGTAACCCATTGCCTTAACCACTAAGCCACCACTGCCTGAATATTCATTGCAGGTGTTACTTTTTTGTGGATCGTTTACAATTCTGCAAAAGTAAAACCTTTAAAACTTTAGTAGAAACACTGAAAAATCCATGAAATGGACAAGGTAAACTAAACAACACTGGCTTTTAGTTTAAGAAACTACACCTCCATGTCTTTGTTGAGCGAGCGGATACCTGTAGAACCATGCCAGTGGTTTCTACCAATTCAGTGCCTTAAAAGCAAAGCCTCAATCATAACATTTATTCCAGCTTACAAAGTCAAAGTCTGAAGATTTCCTACACTGTAGTGAATACGCTATAACACCTAGGCTGCTCTCCAATTCCAACTTGTTGAAGTATTTTTTCAAAGGTCAGTAGGTGACTCGTGTAATCGCAAGAATATTTCAGCAGCTTTCAGCAAAGCTCTTCAGGACAAATGACTCCTTTCTTGATAATGAGGTTTCCATACAGAGCAGTCTCCCTGTTACAGAGATAAGAAAGGTTTATGATACACAGGTAGAATCAAACATGACCCTGCAGATTCATAGCAGCTGAGAATTATACTGTA
Organism: Porochilus rendahli; assembly: GCA_039654305.1. NCBI lineage: Eukaryota > Metazoa > Chordata > Actinopteri > Siluriformes > Plotosidae > Porochilus > Porochilus rendahli. The sequence continues at coordinate 29,749,795 of JBCNYG010000025.1, forward strand.
CCCTGTTGCTACAACAGCAAAAGCTTTCTTAGCACGTTCATAGAAAGCTAATCTTTCAACTGCTTCAAAAGTTCCCTACAAAAAAGAAATAAATATACATTTCAGTTACATTTTTTATAATAACAATGAAGTCTGTATAAAGCACAAGCTATTATATGCCCTTGATGTATCTAATACATGAAGTATTATTTACTCATGTATTAAGTGTTTTAATTGCTTACTTTTCAGGGCAGAATCACACCCACTTTCGCACACTCATTCAAATCATTCAACATCCACATAATGCTACTGCCTGCACCACACAAAAAATGTTTCAGTGCTCTTAATTTTTACATTTACATTAACACAATTCACTTCCCAAGCAATTACTTATATA
>JBCNYG010000025.1:29753390-29763574 GCA_039654305.1 Porochilus rendahli
CACACATATATATATATTTTTTCCATTGCGATATATATATATACCTATGGGCTTGGCCTAGGTTCATATTAATACAAATTGAAAACACTGCTCTCGAAAGCCAAAGGCCTGTGAGCAAAGAACACAACTTGATAGAAATCTGATGGTATAGTGAATCTAAAACCTTTCTGACTGCCAGGGTTGCGAACGATGTGTGCAGTCATAACAAAACCTTCTGAATCTGGTGTTGTGCTCAAAAGGTGTGAAGTTGACACTAGACAGAAATATCTAAAAAGTGACAATACAGTAATCACAAAATTTATTTGCCTTCTAGTGTTGCTCACAAGATGTTTGCAGTTCTTCTTATGGTGTTACTCATTATGAAAACTTTTCATTCTGTTATATTCTGTCCAATATGGGTGTACCTAATGATATTTTAAACATTTTTGGATGATGGCAGCACTCTCCGGTCAGCTTGGTCTAGGTTACTAAATAAGTGTGTATTATTATATGACAATAACTATACATGCAACCAGATCGATGTGTGGGACATAAATCATGTACAGACCTAGGTGTATCCTTAACCAACTTGGCTGATGGCTTTCTGCACTGTACACTACGAATTTAAGCAGATTCCAGAAAAGCAATTATTGTTTTCCTAAAAAGAAAAAGTTTACAGAAAATATCTTAAGGGATAAAGAGTTTACTAAGTTCTACAAAGTACTTGCTGCTCGTGGTAACGCACGGGAAACAAGCTGAAAGGTACCTAACCCTTACAGCCATGGTTGAAGATGCCTTTATCAAAAGCGCCCAGTATGGAGATAGCACCCGAAATAAAAGAAATAACACCGCCCAAAGTGAATTTAAAAAGGCCGCCATTATAAAATGCCATATAATATCTAATAATAATAAACTACTTTTATCTTGTTTGCTCGGTCTGTACAGAGAAATTTCAGTCCTTCATCTTTTTGCACAGACCTCACCTTTGGTAGACACATTTTTATACTGAACCATTTTCTTAAACTGAAATGTATTTGGCATTTATATGAATGTGGCTGGAAAAGCAGCATTTTGCTTCCTCATCTGTTAAAAATGGATCTCTAAGGGTTATTAGTAAATGTTAATTGTATTATATTTTATATGTACTTGATTTATGTTGAACCACTTTGCCCTCAAGGTCAAGTTCAATTAAGGTCAGATATGTGAAATAGATAATCTAGAAGCTGTTCATCCCTTCATCTCACTTATTTGAACTGTAGAGGAGCTTATCTCAGCTGACACTGGGCAAATTCGGGGTACACTCTTTGCAGGGTCAACTGGAATTTTTATAAATTCTGTATTTATTTTTTGTGGGTATAATTACACAGGAAATGTGTTAAAGACAGTAATTTGAATAATAAATGAAATCCAAATTTTATTTGTCACATACAAATATGCATATTGGAGTTACTTTGATGCATACAATATATGGACAAAGGTTAATGGACCATAACACTCATACGTGTTACTTGATCACTGGACTTAAATGTCTCTTCAGGGAAGGCCATCCACTAGATTTTGGAGTGGTCTTCGATGATTTGTGATCATTGACCCACAAGAGCATTATTAATGTCAGGCAAAGATGTCGACATTCTAGTTCATCCCAAACATGTTCAGTGGGGAATCTCACTGTGTGTTCAGAGGGCCTGTCATGCTAAAACAGGTTTGAGCCACTTAGTTCTATTGAAGGGAAATAGTAACCCAGCAGCCAAAGACGTTCTCCACAATTGTGAGCTTCCAACTTTGTGGCAACAACTTTGCGAATAAGCTACATATGGATCTGATGGTCAACCTATATAATCCTTTGTACATACAGTGTATTCCAAGCTACTTTTAGTTTGGTCTGTATTACCGACCTCGTGTTTGGTTAGTAAGTTAGGAAAATGTATATTGGGCATTTAAGAAAACAGAGAACACAAGCATTTCAACAATATAAAACCTTTCCTACTTATACAGTCACATTAGCCTACCATTCAACATTTAGCATTATGCTGCATATCCCCCTGGACAAAAAGTTCCGTTTATTTATTTGCATCACACAAGTATAAGAAATACAATGTCCATAGGAGTAAAAAAGCTAAAACTAAATACAGAAATGAGAGCAATCGAAGCAATATGGCCGTCTAATAAGACCAGTCGCTCAGATGTGTAGGTAAATTGTAAGGAAAAGATTCTCAATCATTAGAAGTACACTTAATATCGACTGTTGGTTCAAACGGTTCCGCCATATCAAGAAGCGTCGATGTTACGTCACGACTCGTGAGTTCACGGAAGTTTCGACTTCCGAGGTAGCGGCTGTCAGAATAGGCTGTTTATGTTTATTTTTTCTAGCAGGCAAAAGGTGAACACGACGCCATTTAAACGTAGCAACAGAGAGAACTCTCTAACATGTGAAGCTTATCACACCGATGTGGCATTTATATCTATTATTTAATCCAATGGCTGTGAGTACAAAGCGCTTACCCAGTTCGTCCCCATGCCCCATTTTGGCCATGGCATACAGCAACTCAGGTGTGAGTATTGACGGTATCCCTTTCAGTACAACCATTTCACAGCAGGTGACAGCAGACTTGCAGAAGTGAAAGATGATGTCACATGATCTCAGAGCGTCACCCGATTGGTCAGCGAATGGGCGCGTTAGACGCACGCGCTGTGCAGTCTGTGCGGCTTCGTCCAAAATCCGTAAAAGAGACGAGTCGAAGAATAGAAGTTTAGAATTCTTTAGATTTTGTCGTTTTCAATGCTACCGAACTTATTAGCTCATTCCCAAGCCCCATGTGCTGAATTTAAAAAATAAAAATTCCTGAAGCCGTGAGTCGGACACCTTCAAAAAGTATGTATCCTATCTTTTTGCCTTTAGGTATAAAAAAAATAAAATTCCCCAGTGGTGTAGACAGTTTTACAAAACTGGTAATTACCTATAATTGATTAAAATATTTACTGAGGATACATTAGGGTTTTCTTCACTAATACAATAATTTAAGATAACTGATAATGACTATTTAAAAAATATCTTGCCAAATGAATAAAATTAATAAATTGACAGGCTATATGCTATAATTAACATCCTTATTAATTAAAACTATTTTAATTCTAACGAAGTGGATTGAGCTCTATCCTTTTAAATGTTAACCAATTCATAAGAATTAGATATTTGTTAGGTTTTTACCATCTTACCACACACACACACCTTGGTAGAGAATTCACTTCACAACCGACAATTTTATTCCTTTAGAAATAGTTTTATTTCACTAGCTTTGGTTCTGTAACTTTTTTTCTGATTGGATCCCCCAGCGTGACCACAGAAATAGGCAAGTTCTAAATTAAAAACCCTTCTTTAGTCTAATTCCAGCTGCATGTCAGGCAAAATGATAGGATCAGAAAAACTAATCTAAACTAGGAATGGTCTGAAGTACCTTGTAATATTTAAACAACAAAACAAACGCACTCAATTCTTCCGAGGCTGTCCCTTCAGTGTGATGGAAGTGCGGAGGCGAAGTGAAGAGAGAGACTGGTGTAAGGAGGAGAAACCATCAGGAGCCAAGAGCGTCTGATCAGTTTGAAAGCTCTTTTCTTGTAGCGCGGCACCACGCTGCCTCTCTTTGGTTCTGCTTTTTTTAATGAGTTTATCACGCTATAAGGGGTTTGCCTCTGCCAAAATGTAACGTTTTGCCTCTTTTGTCCGGGCAGAGCGCCTCAATTGGGTATACATTTATTATTTTGACCTTTCGTTAGCAGGGGACAGACTTCAAAGCCAACTGTTGCTTTGCTCGCTTTTTTGGAGACCTTTGTGTCGTTTCGAAGTGAAGAAAGTTTTTTTTTTGCCTCTTTCAAAAGTTTTGTTCCAGAGGCAAAGAAGAAAGTCGACTGGAGAGGAATATTGAATGAAAATTAAAATCAATTAGGCTATGGATCTTTGAGAGCATATGGAAAGTCGTTGTGTGAAGAAGACCCTGAGATCTTACAGGAGTGAGAACGCGCTGTGATAGAAGAAAAAATAAAAGGGTCGGTTCATAATTAAATTTGATGTGCTCTTCTGTGACCCACACTCTGGATGTGAAAACATTTCAACAATAACGCTATTAAAATGCTAGCAACAAAATGTAAAAGTGATGTGTACACTGATTCCTGAATGATACAGCTTTTTGTTTTATGATTATTTTAGTAAATCCTAAATAGAAACTTAAATAATTAATTGCAAAACAACCAAAAAATAACTTGCAGTGTGAAATGTCTGAGACGTTTATGTGCGTATTTATTTCATTTTGGGGTTTTTTGTTTGTTTTTCAATTGATCAACTGTTTTGTGCTTAACTTAAATAGTAAATGGACTTATTTGGACTAATGAAATAGTAAATAAAGCTTTTGGTGAAGACAAAAAAAATAAGCAATTGTCTAAGTGAGCAAGAACATGACAGAATAAGTAAATATTTACAAATAACGAATTAAGCAAAGCTGCACTTTTGCACAGAGCTGTGAGACTGTCCATGTGTACTACACCATTTTATCTGTTTGTCAGAAAATAACAGAAATATAGTTGGACACATAAAAGGTCTCCAGTTATTACATTTTCATAGGTAACACCACATTACAAAGTAGGATAATATTAGCCAATATCACCACAAACAGATCCCAGATGACAGCCTACAATGAAACTGCTGATTAAGCATAAATGTTTAAAACCCAGAATACACTTAGAAGGGGATGAAGTGTGGTGATTGAACAAGCTCGCAATATTAGATGTTCTTCCTAATGCGTGCTACCTGCCAACCTTCAGTGGTCTTTTCTGTCTTAGTCAAGTCGAATTCTTAAGGGAAGCATTTAATGCTGTACTTCTACAAGACAGTATAGTACTATCACCACCTAGTGTCTAATGCATGTAAGTACCTGATACATATTTCCAAGTTATTTTACTGGAGTTTTAGTCTCCCATTTCATTTAAATTATTTAATACAAAAACAATTTATTTTGGTAAGATTTATTCAGATTATTCTTTACCTTAATTTTCTGTCTGAATTTTTATTAACCCTGAAATGTATTACAAACAGGGACTTCCTCAAGGATCTGTTCCATTATCAGTCTAAAGTCAACTGATATTTATAAAAGGTCTTTATAGCTTTACAAAGTGCTCATAATTATCAAGGTACAGCTGACATGATCCGAGTTTATTTAATAACAGTAACAAAAAGGATCATCTCAAATGATCAAACACTTTTATAAGGAGAAATGCAAACATAAGAGTATTGTACTGATTTGAGTTTCTGGCACTTCTTTCAAACCACTGATTTTTTGCAGGTTTAAAACCTGTAGCATATTCTTCCAGTAACAGCAGTGGACCACAAGCTATTTAGTGTACTTAAAAACAATCACACCCTTCTGATCTGATCCTTTACTTGTCCTGGAAGTCAGCTTTTCTCTTCTCAACAAATGCACTCATGCCCTCTTTTCTGTCCTCCTGTTTAAGAAACAGTAAATCCAGTCATTATGGTTTCTTTTAGAAAAATAATCTTTAGTTTGTATCACCATACAACTTACTGTAGCAAAGGTGGCATGAAATAATCTCTTCTCAAACCGATTGCCTTCAGTCAGGGTCAGTTCAAAAGCTGAAAGTAAACCATATCTTTTAGATAAAATGCCAAGAATGCTCAGAACACACAGAATATTATCCATCTGAAAGCCAGAACCTCAGATAAGGTACCAGGCAATCACTCCATGAAGAAGTCCAGGGAAAGTTAATCAAATACCTGTGAACCAAAGGCTTTTTCAAACAAGCTTTGGTAAATGCAGATATCACTTCATACTAGACTATTATGGAAAGGAGTCAGATTAAATTTTACATTCACCTGCATTCACAGCTTCCTTTGCCATGGCTGACACCAACTTAGAATTACTTGCAATTTTCTCTCCACATTTGACAGCTTCAGATACGACCTGGTCCACAGGAAATACTTTGCTTACAAGACCTACAGGGGTGATGTATTACAGGAACTCAACTTACTTATCTATTCAGATTGAAATAACAATGATTGCCTCTTAGGTTATATTTAAATTGATAACACTAGCATAATGCAAACAATATGCATATATCAATGATTAGTAGGGGGGTTCAAAAGATTCAAATGCAGTGTGCTTAACCATTGTGATGAAGTGAACATGATTACTGTCACACTATAAAAATGTAAAAATAAACCAGTTTAAGGTTGCTTTTATGTTCCTGTGAATATAGTATTCACTAAAACAATTATTTCTCTCAGTGAATAGTCCTCTTGATTTTACATCCTAATGTATTCAACAATATTCAGCTTGCCTTCAGAGAATAACTTAAATCTATTAAAAGGACACACCAGATTGTTTGGCCTCCTGTGCTGAGATACGGTCTCCTGTTAGGACCATCTCCATGGCCAGTGACTTCCCTACTGCTCGAGTGAGCCTCTGAGTTCCACCAGCACCTGTATACAAAATCAGCTATTAACATCTATTGTAGTAGCAACATAAAAGTGGTTCTGTACATATACTTTACTCGCTTTACCTGGAATGGTTCCTAGTAAGATTTCAGGCTGTCCAAACTGTGCTTTTTCTCCAGCATAAATTATGTCACACATCATGGCCAACTCACAACCACCTCCAAGCTACAAGGAGACAAAATGTTCAGTGGTTATGATTATGGCTTGAATCAAAATATTCAAGATGAAAGAAAATGTACAGTCCAACATATTTCTTTACTTACAGCAAATCCATTTACAGCAGCTATAACTGGTTTTTTAACTGTTGACACTTTGTTCCAGTGAGCCAAAAAATTGCCACCGAAGCACTCCTGAAAAGTTCGGTTCTGCATCTCTTTTATGTCAGCGCCCGCTACGTAAATGACACATCTGATTGTGAATATAGATAACCCATGAACCTTACAGTCCAACAAAATTCTTAGATAATGTTAAGTTTAATCTCATGTTGCATACCTGCAAAAGCTCTTTCACTGCCTGTGATAACTATTGCACCAACTCCAGTGTCCTGTTCAAAGGTATCCAAGGCTTTTCCCACCTCAAGCATTAGGCCATCACAGAGAGCATTCAAAGCCTTGGGCCTGTTTATCTGAATGAAACCAACATTCTTCTTTTCACCCTTTTTATCAACTAGAATATGTTGGTACTGTCCACCTGCAAAAAAAAAAAAAAAACCTTTAGTTCAGTTCACATTTGATGTTCATTCAGAACAGACAAAAACAAATTAGATTTCTTCCTTGAAGATTCCTTTTAATGTTTTACAAAAATGTTACTCCTAGTTGAGTGGCCTGCATACCACAAACATGGCATTCCTACAAACTACATTTTTCAAAACTGACATTTAGGAGATGGGGCAATTTAAACTATGGAAATATGCACAAGAATAAGATCATCCTCAATTAATTCATTTTCTTCCGCTTGTTCGAGGGTCATTCCAGAACCGGAGGGTGCATTCCACCCTTTTCTGCCTGAGAACCATGGCCTCAGACTTGGAGGTGAACGCTAGTCCATCGCAGGTTACCTTTCCAGTATTTTTTACTGGAACCCATTTATACTGCTGGGTGGACAGAGGCACACTTGTGGTTAAGACCTTGCCCAGCACGGTGGGGATCTAATGGGGATTCTAACCCATGACCTCCTGATCATAAGCCCAGCACCCTAACCACTGAGCCAGCACTGCAGCATGACCCTCTCTAATATGACTTGAACAGCCATAAAACACAAGCTGTGGAGAGAACAAATCAGCACTGGAAGACAGGATGCTATCACAACAACTTGCAGGTAACTTTTACAAGGAATTTTCTGAACATGCATCTCAGTTGTACAAAACCTAGTGCAAAGTTTATAACATTTAATGTTGGCATTGTAGTGATGACACAAAACGGCTGATTACATCACACCACTATCTTATTTGCCAAGAAGCTTCATCCTTCTAGGGTCAAGTGGAGAACTGAGCCTACCTCAGCCAACCCCAGGTGAAGCCAGGGTATACTGTGAACAGCTCACCAGATTATTGCAGGAACAATAGATTATTTCAAAAAGTCTAATGTGCATGGCGTTGGACTGTGGAAGGAAACCAAAGTAGCAGGAAAACCCCCGAAGCAAGATGAGAACATGCAAGTTCCACAAAGAAATCGAGCCCAGGACCTTCTTGCTGTGAGGCGGATGTGATAATCACCCCACCAGTGTTTTCAAATGTCAAGATTGCTAGCATGCACCGTTGTGAGACCCAAAATAAAAACCTTTAAAATTGAAATGTTTAATAGTAAATGTAGCGTGACATTCCTACACTACATTAAGGGTGAATGTGTGCATTCAGTTCAGTTCTTTGGGTCATTTAAAGGAACTTGGCAAAGTGTATTCCCTATTTATTCTGGTGCTAATCAGCCTCAGGTCAGTTATAGGATTAGCAGAACGGACACGGGACAGCCACCTAAATCATGCTCCATGCCTACAGGACTAAATCATTCCATTTACTAGTATAACTTAATGATCTATGTTTTATCCTTATAAAACTTTATTCTGTCTTTAAAAAGCTTGTTTTTCCATGTGACACTGAAGGGTGAAAGGATAAAGATTTTATGCGCATATGTGACGCCACCTAGCGATTCCAAGAGTATGCATTACCTCTATTCCCCTGAACAGCTGGAAACCCTGACCCCAGTATGAGAACAGCTGTACAGTCTGTACTCTTTAGACCGGCTGGGTATCTGTGCGAGACTGTCGAGAGACGGAGAAGGTCACCTTTTTCTTATACCGTTAGCGTTTCGCTAATAAGGTCGGCTAGCCGAGTGACGTCAACAGCTAACGACACGCCAAACTCGACAGGAATGAAATTCTACACTTTACAAACACAACGTCGCGAAACACCAGCAATACGTTTCCGCCCGACAAAAACGAGACACAACTTTATATGTTTCAGTATCTCTAACGCTGAGTAGCCAGCTATGTTTCCACTGTTAGCATGGTTACATGTTAGCATGTTTAGCGTCCTCCTGCACTGGTTGCTGTACTGCAGGACGCACGAAAACAGTACGTTCACTTCAGCTCGTTTTTTAGTATTTTTACCTGAACTGCACTGTCGAACAGCTGCAAGTGCAGACGGCAATAAGTGAACTGGCTTCAAAACTGAAACGGCTGATCTGCAAAACACTGCCATTGAAATGAGACACCTGAATCCAACTCTTCGAAGAGCGTCACGTAGGACAGCACTAATATAACAAGCCTCGTTCACGGATAACCACGTGATCGGTGACGACTGAAGCATGGTCCCTGGTGTGACGCCATTGGTTAATTTGGCGAGTCGTCAGAGATACTCGGAAGTGGAGCGCCGTTTGTTGTTGTTGTTTTTTTAAAATATATATATAGTAATATTCATTCATACATTCATTCATTATCTGAACCGCTTAATCCTAATTTACGTCGTAATATAAAATACATAATATTATTATTATGAAGTCGTGATGTGTTAAGAATAAAGGCATTATACTATAAAAAACAAAGTAATAATATTATGAGAATTAAATTGTGGTATAAAAATGAAGTAATACTATGAAAATAAAGCTATAATATAAAATAATGTTATAAGAATATAGATATAATATAAAATAAAGTAGTATTATGAGAGTAAACATATAATATAAAATAAAGTAATGTTATGAGAATATAGTTATAATATAAAATAAAGTTATATTATGAGAGTAAACATATAATATAAAGTAAGATTATAAGAGTAAACATATACTATAAAATAATGTTATGAGAATATAGATATAATATAAAATTAAGTAATATTGTGAGAATTAAACTGTAATATAAAAATAAAGTAATACACTTACACTTAGAATTAGACTTAAATTTACTGATTCCTTTGGGATGACTCTCTCATGGAAATTTAAATTTCCAGCAGCACATAAGAAAAGCAGTACACAGATAAAGAATAAACAGTAAAAACTTAGCTTAATATACAAAATATAAAATAATAAAATATAAGTAATATTAGTGAATATAAAGAGCTGAAAATGTCTTTGTATTTAATGTTAAAATTATTGCACTATAGATGAGAATGAGGTTATTACACCATAGAATTAAGTTATTGCACCAAAGGAAAAGTGTCCATTTCTGTGTGTACATGTGTTGCACGAGTAAATGTAAAAAAATGTATATA
>JBCNYG010000025.1:29766633-29778561 GCA_039654305.1 Porochilus rendahli
ATACACATTTGAATAAAATGTAGTTTTACAGTTCATTCAGATTAAAAATCAAGCTTCAGAATACTCAAAAACCTAATATGTCAATGGGATTTAAACTTCACAGACTTTACACTTTAATTCTGTTTGAATGGTCACCATTCCAGGCACCATGCCAGAATCCTCACTTGCACTTATAGTGGCTCCCTCTGGTGACAGCATGTACTTAATTAGAACAGACTCGAGTGAAGGTGTACACATACTAACATACTGTTAGGGATTTTTAGGCCAGGACACCTTTTAATTCCATGAACATTAGTATACTAAAATGTGTCAGCTTTTTTTGTAGTAACACACTGTTACCTACATACTTATATCATCTAATATGTTATTTTAAGGCTGTCCAGTGGTACTATTTAAAATTATGGTTACATTATTAGCATGCTAGCACAAATTGCTTAATTTAAAATTATATTTAAAACTACTTCTTGGAATAGCAAAAATATTAGTCCGTATAAGCTCCTTTTATTTGTCTATATGTCTTTTGGCCATTTGTTTCTGTGTTCTTGGTAGAGCTCTGTTCGTCCGTGTGAGGAGTGACAAAGCACTTTGCTAAAACAGTGTGGGAAATATCTGCATAAAACCACAATGAACAACAGCAGTACAATCAGAGTAAACAATGTTGCTTTACAAAGACTAAACAAAGAGCCTTGTGTTTAATGAATAAGTTGAAAAGCAGATTTTCAACGAAGTGCTTTGAGTGAGAGTGTAACCAGTAACAGTATTTAAGGGGATCAGTCCCCAGTCTCGACTAAATCATTGGATCTTCAAAGTAACAATTTATGGAATATTTGTGATTTCACATTTTCAGTGTTAATAGGGATGGGACCCAATTTAGGAACTTACTGAATTATTTAAATTTCTTCTTGGAAATGCTTTTGTTGCTGCTACTTCTTTGATCGCTTAGGTACACATTATATCCAAATAAGCAGGGGTGTAAAGGCATACGTAAAGCTATAACACAGCCAAAAAGAAATTAAACCAATATTTTTTGTTTTACAACAGTTGATTACTTTCTAAAGAAAAAAAAAAACAACTATTTTTTAAACAGATATGGACAGCCTTAAAGTATTCCCAGTTTTCAGAAGGTTAAAAAATAAACAAATAAATAAAATAATAATAAGTAAATTAATGAATGAGTAGCCATCAGGTGGAATATTTTTTTTTAAAGTTGGAGGATAATGGAGAATCCAGAGGAAGACAGAATTTCACCCAAGACCAGGATTAAACTGAGGACTCTGGGACATTGAAGGTGCAACATTTATGCTGGATAATGGCACTAATCCAGTGTTTTAGATAGAGGTATGGGATCATATTTGTGCATGCCCGCATCCTGTTTTACATATACATAATTTGATAAGAGAAGAAACTGATATTGTACAGTTATCATATGATTAATTTTTCACACTGTCCTGCCTCTAGACCAGCAATCAGTGAATAATCCAGGAGTAAACTCTGCATTTTGATCCTGTTTATCAATAAACTTAACAAAATAAATAAAATCGGTCAGACAAGGTAATATTTGAATCACTGAAAGGTTTATTTTGTAGTGAATATCAGGACAAGGTAAATATGTATTGCTTAGTCGGGTGTTTTGTGTGGATTATTCTAAGAACAGTTTATGTTATCCATACCTTATAAAAATTATTTTCACATTAGAGAAGTTCAGAGAAATCTCTCACACATTCTAAACTTAGTTTGGAAAGTGCTGACGAAATTCATCGTCAATCAGTGAAAGATTTTGGTCAAATGTTAAATCTCAAATGCTCATTATTCCCTAGGCACAGCTTTAAATAAAAATGCAACTACAGAAACAGAAAAGAGCCAATGTATACATTTCACAACCTTTTTAATTGCTTATACAACCACAGTTAACACCCCACAAGCTGTATGTAATATAGGTGACTTCCTAAATATATGTGAAATAAATGCGAAATCAAATAACTGATATTTTGTCACAGTAGTGAAATACCAAACTATAATAAAAAAATCTATGTAATGTTAAATAAAACTATGGAAATAGTTAGAAGTATTGTGGCTAAAGCCAGGAGCAGTTGGATAAAATAACTCACATAAAAATCACACGTTTAATGACATTACATAGACAATAAACCCTGATCAAAATAATATACATCCAGAGTCAAGGAAATAATAGTGTACAACCCGTCACAATGCCACCATATCGAAATCCACCTGAATCTGGTTTACGAGGTTTTACATAGTAGTTAAACAATGTAACTTTTAGCACAAAGTATATCCATCTATAGACCCTAGAGACTAATTAGGATCATAAGGAGCCTTTAGCATTAGATCCAAATTTTAATAAATAAAGGCAAGGTAGTTACAGAGACCGTACAGTAAACGGTTGTAAATCTGGGTTCTCGGGTTAAATTGCTCCCTCCTCTATGCTCTAGGAGTTCTTCAAGCAGCAAAATAAAACAGCACCAAATGGAAACACACAATATATAAAAGATATTTATGACCATATTACCTTAAGCACTTGATGTTGGCTTTAGAAATGTTATATTATTCTTCACGCCGGCCTCACCCAGAGTCGGCTGAGATGGCACCAGCCTCCCTGCGACCCTCATTAGGATTAGTCGGCTTAGAAAATGAATGAATATTATCCTTCATTACTAAAAAAAGTTTCATGTCCATAAGTTGTTCCATACATTTTCCCTTACATTGGATTCATGAATCAAATGTATACATTACATTTATATATTTATTGTAAATTTATTCATTATTTCATTTATTTACTGAACCATTTTCTCCTACTAGGGTCACAGAGAGGCTGGAGCCTATCTCAGCCAACTCTGGGCCAAGGCAAAGTACACCCTGATCAGCTCCCTTGTCTATCTCGTTTATAACACACAAGCCATTAATACTCCCACTCACACCTAGGTGCAATCTGGAACAGCCAATTAGTCTAATGAGCATGTCTCTACAAGTGGTAGGAAACCAGAGTACATGGAGGAAACCCATGCCAACACTGGGAGACACACACGCAGACTCCACAGAAAAACGTCCTTGCCAAGCCAGGGACTTGAACCCAGACCTTCTTGCTGTTAGGGGAGCGTGCTGACCACTTTGCCACCGCAAGTCCCTGTTATTATTTAATTATATGTATGTAAATGTCTTCTGTCAGAAACTGACAGAATTTAAAATGTATCCTTTCCTGTAGACAAAAGAAAATAAACTGGGCTCTGGCAACATAAACATCTTTAAAAGCAGTCTGGAAAACAATGTGGAACAACAAAGACCATTACTATACTGTCAGAGAGAATGTTTCCGAATAAAAGAGACAATATGTTGATCTTTAGTGTTGTAGTTTTGTATCAGGAACTGGTTTGGGAAGAACAATTTTGAAATGCTTATTAAAAAGATAATTAAAAGTTTGGCCGGTACAATGACTTTATTCCCGTATTGCTAAATGACTGGTAGCTCTGCAAAAAGCTTTCTTTAAGGTGTCTAAAACACAATCAGCACAACAATTAAACTAATGCTACATTACTTTTAAAACAGCATTTTTGATTTAATATGTAAGCACCTGCAGGGTAAAACCTGCGAATAAACCAAAAATACAATATTCCAAGTAGATAGACTCAAAAATGTAAATGTAGTCAGATGATGGTTGTATCGTGTTCTCTGACCTGTTAGATCTCGGAGTTTGGTGCTTTTCTGTTGAAATTCATTTCGTTCAGAGTGCCAGTCAGTTTGAGTAATGTGAAGAAAGTTTCATCAGAACTTAATGAGCTTAAATATTTCATCCTTTACTCCAGTCATGCAGGTTTTTCACATTCTTGTAGCCCCTTAAATGGACGTAACAGAGTCTAGTGAAAATACAGAATGAGACTTCAATAAAATTCCGTTACAGAAAGTAAAATTAAGACATCAAGACAGACCCAGACCTCAAAAGAAAATAAACAAGATCAATTTTTTTGCCCTTTTGCATAGCAAGACAAAAGCTTCAAAGAGGGCTCGGGGGTATGAGATGTAATTAATGACACACAAATGGTGCTAATAATAATCACCATAATGTTCATGTCCCTACTATATGCAAGCAAGTGCAAGGTAATAAGGAAACAGCTGTGTGAACATATGCTCTTCCATCTGAGGGAAACCCAGCATTGTACTAAAAGTTCTAGAGTGCCAGAGTAAGTCACAAAGACATCTTGAATACACAGTATGACTGAAATGTAATGTAGACGATAGAAGGCCATCCTTTGGCCACAAAGTCCAGGAAATAGCTTGTTTATGTCATAAGAGTTTAGGTAAACAGCATATGTTAGTCAAGATAATTGATTATTAAGCCTGCGTCATCTTCAGCTTCCTCTTCCTCCTTATTAGCCAAGTTATCAGCATGGATCATGTTACATTCCAAGAAGAATTTATTTGCCTACAATCACTCATTATTATCACTAAGTTCGAATAAGAGAACTGTAAACATCATGTAATTTTTTTCCAAAGATAAATGTTCAATGTACAATACATGTCTAAAAAAACTGTGAAAAAATCCGGTTGTAGGATTTTTAATTAGGAGGTCATTGACTGCTTGATGTAAACCAATTCCTTCTACCACCAATACCAATGCTAGTAATAAAACACCTAATTATTTTACAATGTACTACATTCTACATTAAGTCAGTGCAAGATATTTATCCCAGAAACAGGAATGGCTGCAATAAACAGCAGTTATTTACAGTGTCAATTGTGAATGTTTCTATAATCATTGTTTGTCTTGACTTTTATTAAAACGGTAATCACTGAGATAGGTAATACATGAAATTCTTAGCTTTTGTAAGCCTTTGGCTGTAGTTATTTAAAAATGGTATTTGCAATAAAAAAAATATTTGTAATAGCTGAAAATTCCCGCTTCATGGGAACTACATAAAATAAATTTATTTTTACAGGGTGACCCAAAAAAACTCCCACGTTTCGAAGGTAAATGAAAAATCTGGATAAAGACAATCAGATTATTTGCACAAATGAAAAGCCATTTACTACAGTTTTTATTCATCATTATTTGCACACGTGAAATAATTAGTTTATCTTTTAACCCCCATTTACCTTTGAAATGTGGGAGGACCTTTATTTTTGAGTCACCCTGTATTATTTCAATTAATGGCTTATTTTTTTCAGATGAACTATGAAGAAATATTATAAAAACATTCAATCTTTAGGAAAAAATTATGGAATCATCTCCAAAAATCACAATTTGTACTTTGTTGAGTCATGGACTACGCTACAAAAAAAATTCTATTCTATTTTAAATTGGCTTCATATTAAATAAGGTTTAACAGATCAGCATTTCTGTATAAACCTTTGGCATAGACCCCCCCCACTGCACAATAAATGTTATGGGGTCCAGGTCTGGTAATTGGGTTTATCTGCGCCTCCTGAAGAAAAGCTTGAACACTGTTTGCTTTGTGGCAAAATGCATTATCATGCTGAAAATTTACTTCATCTTTACTAAACATTTTCTACTGAAGGAATGGAAAAGTGTTAAAAAGTCCAAAGTAAACTGACTGTGCACTGACTGTTGATGATTGCCATCTCCCCTGGTCGTTTACCTGACATGTGACCCTATATCATAATTGAGTGAGGAAACTGACTGGTTTTCTTGAGGCAGTTATTTATATATTTCATTAGAAAGGCAGCAGACATTGTTTCAGCATCATCTCCCTGGCCATTGCAAATTGACACATAATTGAATATTAACTTCATCCAATCATCATTCTTCCACATGCCATGACTGTTTAGGTTTTCGTGCTGGTAAACATAAATCTAATTTCATTTGCCAAACTGCTCGTGGTTCTGTTTCATGCCCTGAATTCTGTTTCTGCCTATTTGTTTTGATGTTTATTTTCTTTTTTTAATGCATACAGTTTTGTGTTTACACTTCTGACACTTGGACGTCTACATCAGGCTATCATATGTTTCTTTTACAACCTTCGCATTTTGCTTATACTTGCACCGTTTTTAGACACAGCATCTTTTGGCACATTTCTGTCAGTCGGTTCCGTACCGACATGGAGTTTTATACTTCTCATCACATCAGTTCACAAATATCTTGCTGGGGCCAAGTTTTTTTTCAATCTGCCTGCAGCAGTCCAGCAGCTTTTTAGGGTCTGCAATTTAAAATGCAAATTACAAGGTGATTCCATAAGTTCCCCAATACTTATGTGTACATATTGTATATGCAAAAACCCCTAAAGAGACACATAGCTGAGAAAGTAAAGTTTCACGTGTTACATCTCAACCTATAAAGATGAGCAGCTAGAAGATGGAATGTGGGAGGAAAAGAGAGAACAGAAACAAGAAATGTAGGTAGTTCATGATGTGTTTGATGGAGCAGAACCTCTCAGGCCTTCAAAAACATCACCAGACAAAGGTGAGTTTAGTCACCTGTCAGAAGGCGTCTCTGGGGTGTGCGCCGGTAGGCTTTATTAACCTAGCTTGGTGATCTGCAGGCTTCCATCTATCCTGATCGTATCAATGGTCAGCAAAGACTTCACTTTGTGATAAAAGTCAAACAGCTGATGTCCATCAACAAAGATCCTAAAGCGCTGGTGTTCACAATGGATTTCAATCTGCATGGACAGGAGTAAAAATACAGATAGAGGTTCTTAGAGTGAAGGAGGGTTAAAAGCAAAAGTCACTAAATTAATTACACTGTGTGTATTGTGTATGATTACAGGAAACACGTATACAGTTTTGCATGCTTATGTCTGCTTTGTATTGGATCACTCATTGATCTGAATCTGGAGTGAACTGTTTCCTCCAGCTCTTTTCACCAACCTCATTATCTCATCCATCTTTACATCCATCTGCTGTACAGCACACTGTTATTCACAGTAGCACAAACTACAGTTTGGAAAAAAAATTTTCATTTTGAAATTTATTCCTGTTATTCAACTTAAAATGTGAAACTAATATATTATATAGACTTATTACATGCAAAGTAAAATAATTGAAGCCTTTATTTCTTGATTATAATGATTATGGCTTACAGCTGATGAACACCCCAAATCTAAAATCTATGAAAATTTGATTATTACATGAAGTCAATTTAAAAAGGATTTAAAATACAGAAATGTCAGCCCTCTGAAAAGTATAATCATACATATGTACTCTGTACTTGGTATGGGCCCCTTTTGCATGAATTACCTCCTTAGTACAGCATGGCAAGGATGCTATCAGCCGGTGGAACTGATGAGGTGTTATGGAAGACCAGGATGCTTCAATAGCTGCCTTTAGTGCTTCTGCATTGTTCGGTCTCATGTCTCTCATCTTTCTCTGGGCAATGCTCCATAGATTCTCTGTGGGGTTCAGGTCAGGCCAGTCTACTGGCCAATCCAGCACAGTAATCCCACGGTCACTGAACCAGGTTTTGGTACTTTTGGCAGTGTGGGCCGGTGCCAAGTCCTGCTGGAAAATGAAGTCAGCATTGCCATAAAGCTTGTCTGCTGAAGGAAGCATGAAGTGCTTTAAAATGTCCTGGTAGATGGCTGCGGTGACTCTGGACTTAATAAAGCACAGTGACAAATCAACACAGACTGTGGAAACTTTACACTGGACTTCAAGCACCTTGGATTGAGTGCCTCTCCATTCTTCCTCCAGACTCCGGGACCTTGGATTCCAAATGAGATGCAAAATATGCTTTCATCAGAAAAGAGGACTTTGGACCACTGAGCAACAGACCAGCTCTTTTTTCCTTTAGCCCTGGTAAGACGCTTATTACGTTTCAGGAGGGCCTTGACAAGAGGACTACAACATTTGAAGCCCATGTCCAGGATCCATCTGTGTGTGGTGGCGCTTGATGCACTAACTCCAGCCTCAGTCCACTCCTTGTGAAGCTCCCCACACTTTTGAAAGACAATCCTCTCAATGCTGCGGAAATCCCTGCTGTTTGTGCACCTTTTTCTTCCACACTTTTCCTTCCACTTAACTTTCTATTAATGTGCTTTGATACAACACTTTGAGAACATCTAACTTCTTTTGCAATTACTTTCTGAGGATTTCCCTCCTTGTAGAGGGGGTCAGTGATGGTTTTCGGCACAACTGTCAGGTCAGCAGTCTTCCCCATGATAGTGAATTCTACTAAACAGACTGAGAGACCATTTAAAGGCTCAGGAACCCTTCGCAGGTGTTTTGGATTAATTAGCTGATTACAGTGTGTAATATCGACCCTTTTCATGATATTTTAATTTTCTGAGATTTTGGATTTGGGGTTTTCATAAACTGTAAGCCATAATCATCAAAATTGCAACAAGAAAAGGCTTGACATATTTCACTTTGCATGTAATGAGTCTATTTAACATATTAGTATCACCTTTTAAGTTAAATTACTGAAATAAATTAACTTTTGCACCATATTCAAATTTTTCGAGTTTCACCTGAAGTTTGTCCTTCCAAAAATTCCAGTTAGTGCAAACCTAATGTCTGCTGTCTGCAGAAAAATGCACTTGCTATAGACTGGCAGAATCTCAAACCAGACACATAAGACACTTAACTGAGAATAATGATTTTCCACAGGGTATACTGCTTCATTAAATGTATCAGTATTATTGCCTACAGACACTACAGATTAAATACTGATAATTACCCTGAATGGCTGGTCCTGGATGAAGGGGAAATATGGAATGGCTGACTCCTCTTCACTCCATTTCCCAGAAACTCTTGCATTCCTCAAGAACTGTCGTTCAGCAAATCGGACACTAAGTTTCAGGGCCACATCTCTGACCTCCTCCTCATCCTTGTCTGCGTTGCAGCTACAGGCTAGACTGACGTCAAAGCTGGACATAAAACAGCCATTTAGTAAGAAGAAACTTAATGCATGGCATATAGGACATTGATTTTAACATGCAGTTGTGACATATCCTGTATAATTAGTACCATAATTACCTCCATAGTGTCTAAGAAACCCCTGTTGCAAAATACTTTGTGCTTTCCATTCTCAAAAATGACTATTAATAAGTCAAGAGCTATGTATATTAATTTAAGAAGCAAATCAATCACCCTTTTTTCCTCTGAACAAATTGCTGTACACTTACTACAATAACTCTACAATTCAGATAAATGATTATCCCTCAGATGTAAATTACTAACCAATGTGGTTGGTTAGCCAATGACATTCATTCATTTATTCGCTGAACTACTTAATCCTACTAGGGAGCTAGAGAGGCCGGATGCTATTTCGGCTGGCTCTGAGTGAAGGCAGGGTACACCCTGAACAGCTTGCTAGTTCACTGCACGGCCAACACAAGCACAACCATTCACACGCACATCTAGGGGAAAAATGCATGTCATGGCGTGTGGGAAGAAACCTGAGTATCCACAGGAAACACATGTCCAGCACAGGGAGAACATACAAACTCCACACAGAAACTCCCTCACCGAGCCCAGGACTCGAACCCAAGACCTGTTTGCTAAAAGCTAGACATGCTAACCACTCCACCATCATGCTGCCAAACCAATATAAGCATAAAACAGTACTTAGTGTCCAGCTGTGGAAATTCACACTACAATTTCTACACAAGTCTAATCACTATCTATCAACATTTTACTGGCAGGGCTGGAAATGAATACTAGTCTGCTGGCCCGTGGCGAGTCAACAATCTGTAGGGCAAGTGAAATTAGCTAGCAAGTCATACTGCTGGCGACCTGACAAATCCAGTAGGCAAAGAAGATATTGCGTTTTTGACTAGTAAATATGAAGAAGGACTAGTAGTACTGCCAGCTGTCTGAACTTTTGCATAAGCACTCCCTATTACCTAAACCTTTGCGTGGGGTAGCTAATTTGCATATGTGACCTTAAACATATAAAGCTTGTCCGGGCCATGGCTCGGTTCATATGCATGGTAGCTTTCTGAACTTTTGCATAGGTACTCCCTATGACATAAACCTTGTGATGGTTTCATTCATTCATTCATTCATTCATTTTCTGAACCGCTTATTCCTAATTAGGGTCGCGGTAAGGCTGGCGTCCATCTCAGCCATCTCTGGGCGAGGGCGGGGTACACCCTGGACAGCTCGCCAGGCCATGGCAGTGCGATGGTTTCGTGTTTTTATATTTTAAAAGTCACACTTTGTTGCTCAGTTGTTTTCATCAGTGATTATAATACCATCCCAACATTGCAGTCAAACCCTTAAACTGACTGCTCTCCCTTTCTTCTTTTTTACCCTTTCACTTTCACTGACATGCAGTTCACATTTACATGTGCAAAATACTTTCAAATAGGCAATGCTGTATCTTATTCATTTTATAGTACACGTGTTCGAAATATGCCCTGCGATGTCCTGGTGAACTGTCCCGGGTATACCCCAACCTCACCCAGAGTAGGCTGAGATGAGCGCCAGCCTCCCCACGGCCCTAATTAGGATTAAGCGGTTTAGAAAATAAATTAATGTTCCAAATATTACTAGTCTTAAGTAAGATGCAGAAATTATTGAAGACTTGTACTATTTTACAGAATGTGTAGTGTCTTGTTTTTTGTTTTTTTGTTTTTTTAATTTTAAGGAATTGAATGCAAGAGCAGCAGATTTTAATCCAATACATTATACTGTTAAAATAAATGACAGCAGATTCACTGTAAGATAACAGTAAAATACTGGGGTCTCTGATGGCAATATTTTACTATTATATTTACAGTGAAATTCTTTACCGTGTGAAGTATACAGAATAAATCCAAAATACTTTTGATGTGGTTAACGTCTGGAAACCAACAGCATGTCTATGTAAGGATGAAGGAATTTCTACTAGCAATTTTCACGAAGAGGCATACTTCAGTTTGGTTAGTCTTTGCCCCACTTATTGGTTCAAAAACGCCAGAGTGAAAGTGCAGCTTATCAGTGTGAAAATGAAACGAAAATAAATTTGCACAAGGTGACATTCACTGACGCACCCACAAGCACTAACTGCTGTAATATCCCACTTCCTCAGAGCAGGTAAACAATCACTGACATGCTTATACACAAGCCATTAATCTACGAAAATCCAACAACATGCCCCTGCACAGGCTCCAGAATAGGGCCATATTATCTCATACCTCTATATATGAAAAATTTATGTTACAGTTTGTCCAAGCAATTTCTGTATGTGGTTAATTGACATTATATTGATGACACATAACTATAAAAATCAATAATTAAACCACCCTCAGAAGCACATCTGCAGGGGTTAAGTTCAGGATGCTCCCAATGCATGATAAAACTTCAGTAAAAAATCAGCAGGTCATTTGCATACTTAGGCTTTGATAACTCAGTATCAGTATTCGCAAAGGCCAGTATTGGCATCATGATGATAAATGATATAGTTCAATTCACAAACTACGGCACCATTCATAGACCAACTTGACAATGTGGTTCTAATAATAATGATATTGATCCCACAGTAAATGAGGGAAGGTGAGAATAAATTGAAAATATCATTCATGACAGCAAGCTTCTAGTGAAAGCTCTTTCTGAACAATACTAATGCTATGACCAAATGAAAATGACAATGATACAATGACAGTGAGCATATTATAATCACTACCTGACTGGCTCTGCATCCACGATGCCCATGACTATGATTTTCTTACCAGGCCTCATTCCTCCTCTGATCCGGCCTTTGAACGGCACAGTCTGCAAGATTAATATGAAGGGGATTAGTCAAAGTCTGGCCTAAGCATGAGCAGTAGCCAATTACATGGCTTTTATCTTTTACTATGATACAGTATACGAGGCTACTCAACCAGGATTCGTGAGATATCCTCTTTGTCAGGAGAGATTAAGCCGGCGTCTCCTAATGAATTGTTAAGATGATCATCCTCGGTTGTCTCCAGTTTTATCCAAGGTGGAAAAAAGAGCAAATAAAAAAAAAGGCAGATTAATTGTGCAAATTACGAT
>JBCNYG010000025.1:29788804-29802895 GCA_039654305.1 Porochilus rendahli
ATAGGAAGGCAAGAACCCCAGTTAACCCTGATTCTGAAAGCCCTGGGTGGACATATCCGTGTGATCAATCTGACACTAATTATAAAATACTTATAAAGATTTAACTAGACATTCAGTTTTGTATTGCAACAAGTGCAATAAGTATTTTACAATTCACAACTGACACAACTAACACAGTTATAGTACACAACATATTCCAAAATATCATACCCAAATGTGACAAATACTCAACCTGCAAACAAACAGACTAAGGGTGTTGCACATGGTACATTGATTGATGCTGTGGTTGCTACATGAGTGACTCACTCCTTCACATAATGACAGTGCTGTATGTAAGGGAAAAATCATCCACACTGTAGATGACTAGGCAATGCTCCTCCTGGCTTTTCTTCCTACTGCACGCAAATGAGACATAGCCATGTGCTACGAACTAAAAGTGGCTCTGCTCTCTGCAGCTGTGCGGCCCCAATGCTTGAAATAGGCTCAGAGTAACAGCTCATGAGTCACAGTTACAAAATGGTGGCAACTGTTGATGCAGAAATTCTTGATAGGAGCTTTGAGATACAGAGAAGATAAAGAGAAGTGATGCAAACTACTGAAAAGATCCTATAACTTAGATTGTTCTACAGTATACAGTGTATAGACATTGTGCTTTTAAATATTAGTTTTATATATTTTTATTAATGCTTATAGTGAATTTTGTAGGTAGGTGATGAAGACAAAAAAACAAAAGAGCAAATATCAGATTCATCTTAATTTTAATAGTTTATTGTATGATATAAAACTACAAAAGTAAGACTGTTTCAAATTCATAGACACCTGTCCATATTTTATATATATTCTACAGTCCACACCTTGTTTTAAATACAGTGATCATCAGTTGGTGGGTAAGTTTTTCAAAATGAATATGGTGGTAATTGCATAGAAAAGGCACAGCTCCCAAGGTCTGTGAAAAATACAGCCTCTCTTACTGAGCAGAAAAGGGACCCTCCACCCCACCCCCAAAGCACATAACATACCCCTATCAGCTCCTGGTGGTCTCTCTCAAAAACCACTGAACTCGTTATATTTCCCCACATAGGCGATCTGGGGTGTAGGCAGAAGACAGGGAAACACCGTGTCATACTAACAGTAACCGGCATCACAAAGTACTCCTTTCTGCTCTTCATATGTTTTGGCATTGAGGGTTATAGATAGACTTTTCTAAAAAATAAGCTTTGGAGTCTGAACCTCAGAAGTTTTTCAAGAGAATAAAGTATTGCTTCACAATCCCCCCCCCCTGTACACTATGGTGTACATCAACATTAAATACTCATAATTAAACAGGGGTAGGGAGTGTAGACCTAAACACTGCCACTAACACCACCCCAAAATTATAATACAGGAAATAAAACATAAATGAAAATAATACATTTTCAAAACAGAAAACGAAACAAAACAAAACAAAAAAATGATGGCTTCCAACCCAATTCATTGTATAATACATTCCTATAAGCAGAATACATTCCTACCATACATTCTGTACACATTACAATCCAGATGGTAGATTCACATCAAAATAAATATATTTACACAGGAAATAAAAAATAAATAATTTAAATCAAAAATCACTCCAAATCCAAACAACTTAAAATAATCAGTAATTATAATT
Source organism: Porochilus rendahli (assembly GCA_039654305.1). Classification (NCBI taxonomy): domain Eukaryota; kingdom Metazoa; phylum Chordata; class Actinopteri; order Siluriformes; family Plotosidae; genus Porochilus; species Porochilus rendahli. The sequence continues at coordinate 29,790,456 of JBCNYG010000025.1, forward strand.
ATGAACGAATAGCATTGCCTGCTTGGCTTTATACTACTCCTGATCATCTTTTCAAATTCTTATATAATCTCTTGAGCACTATAGGATGTGATCCGTTACTCTCGCCGAAGGCTTCTCTGCAAATAAAACATTTCAAACCCCATATCTAAAATGGTCACACTAGTAAAGAACCAGTATTATATTTCACTGTCTGATAATGCCTGTGTGAATCTATGCTAAGAAGCCAAGACGTTCTTGAAATCTGTGACGGGAAATTATATTTGTTACAAAGTCATCAATGATTAACAGCACTCTCCAGTAAACAGGTCTATAATACTAAGCAGCTGATATGAGAAATGGTCCCTTTGCACATGTATGATGTGATTAGTCAGAAATGAACTGAAAACACAAAGTCTAAATCCCCTCCATCCAGTTTGATTGCATTGAGTGGTTCGCAGTGGGTTTCAGAGCTGAAGTCATATGTTGCCTATTGTTGTGTACACAGGCTTTTAAACCATGGAATCAAGGCTGGTAATGCAAGCGTTAAATGATATAAATGAAAAAGAAAACTAAACAAAACACCTCCTCTGGTAATATTTCCCCCCAACAGTAGACAAGCATCACTTATGCTTGTTTTAAATTCACAATCTATAATGTTCATGTCCTCAATTGTTCTGGCCATTTCTGCTGGTCCAAAACTGTCAAGAGAGACAACAAGGGCCAAGACAGGACATGGTGACCATCCACAAAACTTATCCAACGGTACCCATAAGGTCAAATATAGCCCACTTGCCTAAAATCCTACACCTTGCTTTTGTACAGTAATGATGCAATCATGCATGCAATATGAAAAATATAGTGCTAGCAAATAGAGGGTGAGGGAGACGCTCCTAAAACTAACAAACATGATGCCAGAAAATCATGTTAAAAGTTGTGATATTATGCTTTGTTTTTGATATTTGTTTAAATCACTGTTAGTTTGAGGCTGCTTGTATCACAAATTGTGAATTTAATGAAGTTGCATTATCAGGCACATACAGGCCCTCTTCATAAGTTAGTCTCTTTTATCTTTTTTTCTTTTTTCTTTTTTTAACAGGAAGTGACATTTAAAAAATAATACAAATGTAAAAAAAAAATGCTTGGAAACCTGAAAATAAAAAGGCAGCGCTTGTGGGTATTTGCATCGCATAAAGGGAGTTAACACTGACTTTTTTCTGATGAGGAAAAGAAACTCCTTGTCATGTTATAAGAAATGCACAGTTTGCACTTATTGCCTGAAACCACTGGAAAATCTTCAGCAATGTCTTTAAAGGTAAATCTCATACCAAAGCTCATTATAAATACAACAGTTAGGGTAAAGCATGTCCATTTCATACTAAAGAGTAAAAGTAGATTTCACAAGATTAAATTTGAACAGAATTCACTTAAATAGTTCTTTATAATCATTATCATATGAACAATAACACTAAAGAATCGCATAAACCAAGTTCCTCTTTAAATTTGTTGTGCTTTATGAAAATGAGAGTTATACGAAAATAAACTTGGTTAAGCACATTCTTGCACCTGTACGCTGAGGAGGGGGGAAAAGAGCTGCTACTCCTTCTCTGCTTGTTCAACAAATTAAATACAGACAACAGTTTTTTTGTTTTGTTGTTTAAAAAAAAAGAAAGACAGGAATTTACCAAGTGGTCATTTTTGATGAAGGCACTCGAATCTAAGAGAAGCCGTGTGTTCCTTCATGTTTACATTTGGAAAGGCGAGCACAGTGCATGCACAGTGTTGAAAAGTAGTACTGGGTGACATCACCACTCATTATAATAATTGCCTTGCCTTAAAAATACAAACTGTACAAAACACCCACATAGATAAGTCTTTTTTCTGTTTATATCTAAAAAGAAGAAGAAGAAGAAGAAAAATGTATTTCTGCATTCCCAGCCAAATGTGGTCATGATCCTACCAGCACCTCCATAATGTGGTCCAGCTCATTGAGGTCCATTTTGAAAGGCTGGTTGGGAGTTAAAGTTTTGATGAGGTCATCGGCCGTCACCACAGGTGATAGTTTGGATGGGGAGGCCCCTGCTGCCGAGGTGCATGGATCAAAGTCATACATGGAGGTGTCGATGTCGGCAAAAAGAATATCGTCCAGGGCCAGATCGGTGAGGAAGCCTGAGGAAGAGGAGGAGGAGGATGGTAAAGTGCTCATGTCAAAGCCACTTGCAGGGAAAGTGTCCATCCCTCTGGGCTCAGTAGCTGCTGTACCTGTTGCTGACCTCTCCACAGCTAGTGGGCTCAGCCCCTCTGGCTTTGAGCTGCCGGATTTGGTGTAGTTTTTAGAGTCTGGGGCTGTTGCGGGCTGGCTGGAAGGCTGGAGGGGCATGGGGAGGGGCACAGTCAGTGAGGAGGTAGTGATAGACCCTGCCGCTGTGGATGAAGGATAGAGCTCCTCGATTTCATCCAGGGCCGAGGAAAAACTGTCAGTGGCCATGGGGGTGCGGAGTCTGGATGGAGAGTGATGGAGTGAAGAGGGAGAAGTGCAAAACACAGCGCTGTCCTCTTCCAGCAAAGAAGCAGGGGTGAGGCAAGCATCCAGCGGTGTGGGGTTTGCTAGAGCTGGGGACGGAGGTGGAACTTGGGGCTGCTGGGATAGCATAGGGGGTGGAGCCACCACAGAGAGTACACCAAAAGCAGGTTGCGCTTCCCTGAATCCCTCATCCATTGGGTGGTCTGGTGGAGGCGATGGAGGAAAGAAGAGTGGTCGCAGGCTGCCCTCTTGCTTTAGCTCATCTTGAATGCGTCGCAACATGTTGTTTATGAGCACGCGCTTCTCCAGGCTCGGCTCGACTAGCGCTCGCTGACTGTACAGCTTCATCAGCGAGATGTTAAAGATGGTCTGCCTCTGCAGAGTGTATGAGACCTTGGAGAGGCCGTCGGCCATCGCCAGCGCTTTGCCTTCCACTCCCTCGTCATCCTCGTCTAGCTTTCGCTTTGCTCCTTTACCCAACATATATCTGGACCAGAAAAAAAAATGAGACAGGAAGGGAGAGGATTAGATCCAAAGACAAAAGCTCTTTCTTTCTCGCTTAGTTCTTGATTGCTGATGACCAAAGTATGCCTTTTGAAGTGTATAAACCATGTTCATTTACATGTTTCATTAAGAATCAAGTGGAGGAAAATCTAACACAATGTGTAAAATGTGTTAGGTGTTTTCTCATCCAAAATAAGGATGCTAAATGAAACCAATGACATGGTTTATAAAACCGAACAAGATAAATCCACAAAAAGCCAACTCATAAAGGCGAAATACAACAGTAAATTACAAAAAACGCTCCTTCGCGAGGAAACACATGGTGTTTAGTCAATGAGATGGTATGTTAAAACTTGTTAGGTACATAAACTGAAGTAATCATAAATAAAGGCGATAAACATCATGAACAGCTATGTGGTATGTTAGACAAAATACACAACCAATGAAACAGACACCCAACCCAAACAGCAGTTGGCTTGAGCATCGACAGGTAGACTTGGGTTAAAAATAAAAGACCATTTCTGTTACCAGATTGTAGCTTTGTTGCCATGACATTGGCCTGCAAGCTGTCATCATATTAGCATTCTGAGCCTCCACTGGGTTGAGAGTCTACAATATCTGTACGGTGGCCGCAGAGAAGAAAGAGCACACGGCGACTCGCGTTACAACTGTGCCAAACAGATAAGGTAACACAACATGGGGAAAGGACTTTATGCAAAACCAAACTCTTCAAACTGCTATGATTCACTCAAATTATTAATCACCACACAGAACTATTCACATTTTAAAAAGAAAGGAGCAGTGCACTGAAACAGGGGCAATTACAGGAATCCTGTTCTGACTACTGCTTCCTGAGACTTGCTGCTAAGAGAGGGAGGCAAGTGTGTGTCAGACTTTCAGTAAGAGCTCATCATGTGAGTATGTCGTATGAAAAACGCAGTGTTGTGTTTTGCTCCAGTATGCACGGTGAGAGGGAAACGGAAAAGGCAGAACAGCATGCTGGGTAAAAGAAAGGGCAGCGACGAGGCTGCTCTCGTCCTGTGTTAGGAAAGAGAGCTCTCGGCTACTGCACCAACCCAATATACACCAGATTTACAGCCCATCTCAGGGGCCGCCATGTTGTTACGGTGCAGCGCTGTGGAGAGAGCAGCAAGAGTCAAACAGAGAGTGGCACAACAGTGTGAAAATGGGAAAAGAAGGGGTATCATTTGGACAAAAAGTTACCATTACAATATCTGGTTAAAGCATGAATGACTTCCAACATGAAACATACTTAATGACAGTTTAAGATATTTTATGAGTAATCCAACATCTATACATGTCAGTGATTTCTCAAGCTTGTAACTACATACCACATTCCCTTTCAGTTTAACTGTATTTATAATACAAATGCTTACAAAGGTTTTGTTCAGGTTTGTTTTTTGTTTTTTTTCAGAAAGAAATTTGCAAAATGGAATCCAGCTTGTTACTTTGCTGCTTAGCTGTTGGTTAGATCGCTAGTTAGATAGACGAAAGGATAAAAGACTGAGAATAATCAGCATCGGGAATTTGGCAAAATAGCACCGCCATTGACTGTGGAGAAACTTTACATAAAATGGGTTCAAAGAAGACACTTTTACATGTAGGGGCGTTTCGTAAGGATAAACATGGACCTCATTGCTAATAGGCCGTGTCTCACAGAACTAAAAAGATGACTGTACCACCTTTACAAGAATTTGCTGCAATGCTCACTTCATATGTAAAGTTTCATAACACATGATTAGATTTAAACACTCGAGCTTATGAATCACATGATCACGCTGTATGCTAACATTGCATTTGTTTTAAAATGCAGACAGTTTTTAGGCTTTCAAGTCTTTACACTACCGAAAGTATTGAAACTGAAAATGTCTGCATGACTTTCTTTTTATCATGTGACTTGCAAGCCTGGCTGTGTTCGAAAGAAGAACATTTACGTTCATGTGGAATTTTTTAAAAGAAATAGTGCAAACTTGATGGGTATGTAAAAAAAGACCCAGATGCTTGTGTCACAAGTGTTTACATGATGTTCTTGACCATATGCGGACCATGCTGTACTAATGGCATGTATGTTCTACATGCACATTGTACCGAGAGGGTGCAGCTCACTCACACAACTCCTGTGACAAGCTCAATTCTCTATTCTCTGTGCATTTTTACAGTCTGTCTGAACCTTTTCCTTACAGACAACAGAGACTGGTAGTCTGGTACATATTCAATTCTGTGCTATAATGGAATTGTAAATGCTACAGAAAACCCAGTGAAGTAGTCTTCATGTTTACAGTGATATCATTTTTCTCCTTGTCAGTGTAAACACGTTCAATAAAAGGCTCGGGCTGAAAAACAACCACAAGCACCGTTATCTAAGCAAAAGCCCAAAGATAAGGGGAGAGTATGAAGGAGAGCAAGAAGCAAAACTTAAACCAGTAGAGGAAAGAGAGAAACAGAAGGGAAAAGACAGAGACAGAGAGCGAGAGAGGAGGGGGTGGGGGGTGGGGGGGGGTCGAGAGAGAAAAAGAAGCCTGTTCCCGAGGCCTCTCCTCATTACCATAAAGTGAAGCCCAGTAGCAGTAGGCAGCATTGCAGTGTGCTTGAACCTAATCCAGGCTGACAGCTTCGTGCACCCTGGTCCTGTCTGTGTGCTCACACACACACACACACACACACACATACGCACGCACATACACACAAACGCAAGCAAGCAAACAGCGCGCAGGCGCACCTCTGTCAGGCATTTCCACTCAGTCAGGAAGTGCAAGTGGCTGGGCCTGTTGCCTCGCTGCCTGTTACCATGACAAACATAGTCAGCTGGGAATCCGCCCAGAGAGATGACAAAGAGGGAGAAAGAAGGGTGGGAGAAAGAGAAGAGAGAGAGAGAGGGAGAGGGAGAGAGAGAGAGGGAGGTGGGTTTGAGGGAACGTAAAGAAAAAAAGAACCGTTTTCTGGTGGTGTACTGCTTCTGAGACAAAGCAACTGAAACAGAAAAATATGTGTTGGAGAGCAGAACAAGTTCTGTCTCCTGTCACTTTGTGAATTCCAATACTCACAGACAAAGCGCAAGCTACTTAGAAATGAATGCATAAACAGTACTTTTAAAGGTAAGAAATAAAAAAGGCACCATTCAGTAACAATTTTCTTTCTCTGTTGATTAAATGAGGGTTTTTTTACAAAGATCCAGCAGAATCTGAAAAATTAAATAGCAAACAAATCTCATAAAATTACTGTTTGTGTTCAGGGGGTGATATTTTGGTTGATTTATTTATTTGTTTATTTTAAGTGCAAAAGAAAAAACTGAACCATGAGTAAAAAAGTATGTAGCCTTCTAGCCATCTGAACCGCCGGCACAGATGTTGGCATGTCAGTGGAAACAGGGAAAGAACATGATTCAAGTTAGTGGTTTTCTTCTGATTTACTGCCTTCTTCCTTTACGTTTGGTGTTTGGTGGGAACACAGAAACAGACATTGTTGTACAAGTTTTAAGCAGGAAAAAAAAAACATGAATCAAAGTCCCTTTCGAGAGAACTGGTGAGGGGGGAAAAAAAACGTCAGGGCAGCTGAACAGGTCCCTGTGACTCACTCTGAGGAGTGGAGACGGATATGTGCAGCACTACTCCACCCTGCACATTCCTTTTCTCCTTTTTCTCCTCCTCCATCCTCTTCCCTCCATCTCTGAGGTGAAAGGTCAGAGAGAGTAGAGGAGCAAAGCCGAGAGTAGGACAGTGTGGTAGCAATACAAGCTGAGGGGAGGGGACATTTGGGTAAAAACAAAGCTGCTACCTCTTGCCTCTGACCTAAAACTAAGGAGTGAGAGAGTGCATAGTGGAGAGAGTGCATAGAAAGAGAGGGAATGAGTGCAGAGCACCGTGTTCCCACCTCACTCAGCACACTCTGTTCCCCAGCACACAGAGACACTGAGAAACACACGGCACACTGCCTCTCCATCACTGCTGCACCAGCACTCGGAAATGACCCTGTTTCCATACGCCCTCTACATCAAATCTGGAACAGAAAAGACGCAGCATTAAACGAGTGCTTGTTCTTTCTTCTTTACTCGTGTTGTAAAATAGTCGAAGATGACTTGGTTTTACAGTGCTGCTTTAAAAGCATGGCTCAGCTGCAGCTCACTTCCTGGATACCGCTCCTGGCAGTAGCTAAGCGTGAAACAGAGCACCAGATAAGTCCAAAATTAGTGTAAAAGCAATGCTGGGGCCTTTGGACAGGAGAACACAGGGCTGTGAGTGCAGAACCTGGAAACACTGCAGTGCTGCTCGGCTGGCTGCAAAATGTATACGAAGCAGCACACGAGAGAAATTTCACACGAAGCACCAGACTAGATGGATAAAATGTGAGAAAGGTGTACTCTAGATCCGAGCATGCTCATGAAGCGAGATCTCACTGCTTCAATGCCAAGACGTCACTCTCCCAACAATAATACTTTTAGGATCACACTTTTCATTTGGTTGTAGAATTCTTTGTATTGTTTACGCACTTTCTCCCTGTGACGGCAAATGACTAAATATAAATGTGTGGATGAAAAGCACAAGTAAATGAGGGAGTGAGTGCATGCATGAGCGGATGGACAATCTGCAGGATGAATGAATGAGCGAGCATGTGAGTGCGCAAAGGAACAGGGTGCACGAGCAAATGACTGAGTGAGGGAGCAAGCGAGCTGAATCATCAGTGATATTATGATCCTGTAACAGGATCTGCACGTTTCCATGCCTGTGCTTCTGACTTCCCCTCCCCCCTTCACCTCGGTGCTTTGCTATTTCAGGTCCTGAGGGGACGGATTCACACACCAACATGCATGCGTACATACATGCATAGCATGCAGTTCTGTTTCAAAGCTCCGTTACGGAACCACGAGGACAGAGGGTCAGGCTACAAAACACGAAAACAGCCTGGACAGTCAACTGGAACATCACTTGCTTGGTGTGTATGTAATAGCACACACATTACTGTCAAATGAGAGAGCTGGAGGGAGAATGACAGCGATAAAGAAGGAGGGAGAAGGCGCACACTCTCTGGTGTCATCTTACAGTATCATTACAGGCGCATAATGCATGTTCATCCTCCTCTCCGCCTGGCCTCGGTACTTACTAGGCGCGCTTTGTCACGGCACTTGACGGCACAAAGACGGGGTGTCATTTGTGCAGGCTCTCCTGAGGAAGGCTCAATACCGAGCACGAGCGGGAGAGGGAGAGAAAGAGAGAATGAGTTTAAGAAAGAAGGAGAGAGAAAGAAAGAACAGTAATATAGCAAGAGGCAGACCAAGCGACATGTTCATAGCATATATTTCACAGCAGTTTGGTATCATGCATCAAACACTCTTATGTACCTCATGACTAAAATCCAGCTGTATAAATAAAGAAGAATGTGCTACTACAATTACTGACTATAGCAATAACAGAATAAACAAAATCAGATGCTAGGCATACAGTTAGCTTTGTGTGTTTGGAGACATTTGAATCTTATATTTATATCTGTCATCTTCTTCAACAACAAATTAAACACCTGTGTGCCCCTCTGTTTAATGCATTAACATGGTATATTTCAACCTCAGTGTCTATCCATAGCATATACTGTACTGTATATAAAACTTGTTCAATCAGTGTGAGGAGGATGTCGCTGAAAAGGACGGTTCAATTTAGCGAAAATTCACCAAGCTTGAGGCAAATAATTGTTAAAGTATCCGGTGGTGCTGATCCCAAGGTCGGGGGTTCAAGCCCCACTGTCACCGGGTTGACACGGCTGTCCCCAGTGCAGCTAACTGGGTTATCAAAGGCCAGCCATGTTTCTCACTGTTTGTGGGGAGAAGCATGAAAAGAGCCATTGCCGACTTTTGTAAAGAGTAGGCTGAATTGCTGTCAATATGTTTCTGCCCTGCGATGGCCTGACCAGGGTGTACTTTGCCCTCACCCAGAGTCGGCTGAGATGCCTCCCTGTGACTCTAATTAGGATTTGGCGGTTCAGAAAATAAATGAATTCTAAATGGGAACCTTAGGAAAAAAAGCCACTAAAATGGGTTCTGTATGGATTATTTTTAATTTTATTTCCAACCCTGACAGATTTGCGTGAGTTCCGTGAGGAGGCATACATAACACTGTGTAACATTGTCTTTTTAAACTCATTTAGAGTTTATACTACATGTACAAATTAAAGTAAAATAAATTTTTTTTGCATATTTTAACCATGATAGGCAGGTGATCTCCATGTGTGCGTTGTTGGCTCCGCAAAGCATGAGTGCTGTGTAACAGAATGTTTTTTAACTCATTCAAAGTTTTAGCATATACTAAATGAAAACATAAAATAAACTAAAACAAGTTTATAATCTTTTTTAAGTTCTTTTTTACATATTTTAAACAGGCATGTGGACTTCACACATGTATTATTGGCTCAGCATAGCATAAATGATCTGTAACAGTGTGCTTACTCATTATAAACTTTATTGTAAACACAAGAGAAGCAAATTAAGACAACACATTTATGGATTATCTTTCCATTTTAAAGTGTGACAGTGATGAGGCCGCCTGCATCAGTTCGCTGTGTCAAACCATTAGTAAGATGTTTTGGTTCATGCACTATCAAGTCAAGAGTAGGCAACATTGCTGTCAGCGTGTTGGCCTGGAGAGCTGTTCAGGGTGTACTCTGCCCTCGCCCAGGGGTGCCTGCCTCCCTGTGACACTATTTAGGATGGCTTGTTCAGCCTGATCAAAAATATATAGCACCTTTACTTTTGGGTGCAAAGAATTATGTATGCTACAGATTCTGTTAGAGATTACGCAAAATGAGAAAATTAATAAAATAAGATTAAAATAAAAGCACTGATAAAACCAACAACTCTGTACAGGGAATAATCACATGAATCTTAAGGCCAAGTAAATAAGAGAAAGGTGGGTTGGAGTGACTCATTTTCTAACTGACATCCTGTGGTCATTATATGCTTTTTCACAGCGAGGTGTTTAATCCAGCATATGCTATTTCCTGCACTGTGGTACTGCATTATTGTTATAGCATACAGCATACAGGAAGAATGGACGTGGTGGCTATAGGGATCAGGCAGGCACATGTGCAGTGAGACAGCAGCATGCAGACTGCAGCGAAGCTTTACGTCATCAGCAACTAGAGAACTCGTGGAACAGCCCCTCCAAGAAGAACAGTGAAAAAAAATTTATGTGCCATACATCACTCTCTATAAGCCTACACTTGTGTACATTGAGAGTGCATGCGGTGTGATTTGCTTTAAAGAATACTTTCTGAGAATGTAATAATGCAAACAAACTATAAATAAATAAATCAAGCAATTCTTGTAATCAAGACAAAAATCATAAAAAATATATGCTTCTTTTTCACATACAGCACTAAACACTGTGCAAAAACAATGCATTTAAAGCGAAAGTAGTTTCACTGCCTTTAAATTCCCTGAACTCTAGTCTTCAGCTTGGAGAGTTAAATGCTGGCAGAGAGAAGAACGCTTTCAAACCGGTTTGACGAAAGGGGCCAAAGGATTGGTGTGTGCGTGGGGGTGTAAGACACAAGCTTACACTCTGGTTCAGGAAAAATACAACCAAGCTAGCAGCAATAAACATCACTGGCTACGGAAGTCCAGCAAGCACACTGACTTAATTTCCAAAGGTTCTTACTCTACTGCACCAGCCCATATCAGACTTTATAAGAGCTTAATAAAAAGATCTCAGTATGGGTTACAGACCACTATTAAGAATATCTAACATTACTAAAGTATTTTAAGAATTTTTGGGTTTACTGGAGACCTATGTTGGACATGTGGGTCCTTTCTTTTTCTTTACAAAGAAATGTCAATGTGCTTAACGAGAGCCTGCAGTATAATTCTCAAGGCGGAAAAACAGTACAAAAGGCACACTTATAAACACACAATGGACTAACGGTATACAGTTATGTTGATTTTGGGAATGCTGCAAACTGAACTAGACAAACTGAATCCAGAAAGTCAAGATATGAAAGCTGCCCACATCTTCTGCATTAACTTAAATGACCTTGCTGCATGCCAATCAGCCTTGGCAAATCATGCCTGACCTGTGCTACATTAGTATGCCTTGGTTTTGATACAGTGCTAAACACACATGTACAGACACTCATACACAGTAAACATTGTTAAACATACACAAGCTGCACATAACTACATTATTATGCTACATGAGGTCAAAAGGTGTGAGGAAACTGGTATATATCTTGGTACAGTTCTGCATTCTACTATGGAGCTACTGTTCAGTAGTGTATCATTAGGAACTGACAAAAAGTTGGACATGAATAAATGTAGTGGATATAATCTATTCCAGAGTGAACATTCACAAGCAGATCTAACTGGACCTTGATCTCTTCAGAATTTACTGTGCGTGTGTGTGTGTGTGTGTGTGTGTGTGTGTGTGTGTGTGTGTGTGTGTGTGTGTGTGTGTGTGTGTGACAGAGAGAGACAGAGAGAGAGAGACAGAGAGAGAGCAAGTGTCCTTTGGACACTAAGCCTGCGTCTTACAAGGAGACTCACTAGAGTGCTGAAGAGTGCAAAAGCGCAGTTGTAAATTCATGCTGATTTTTCCTCAAAGATCTAAAGCTATCCTGCTCTATATGAACCCAACAGGCTACAACCCTATATACGGAATGCCACAGAATACCCCTTTGCTGACATAGCAAGTAATAATTCAACAATCTTTCAGTAAACAGTCAATACAAGAAAAAGCGAAGAGAAGCTCAACTCTTTTCCAAACACTGCGTTCCACTGCCCTAGGGCTTTTCTTGCATGTATTCTAAATTTAAGCTCCAGCTAACAGTTGAAGCAGGTCACCGGCTATTTTCTTTTCCAGTCACCTGCCAAATGACACTCTCAGTCAAATACCGCAGCTATATTCATATATTCAGCTATATTAGCCGACCATGCTACGGTACCTCAACACTGGTGATACCTTTCACCAGAGGAAGGAATTTATCAGAAAACAAACGAGAGTACATTTGAAGTGCTTAGTGGTAAGTGTTTGATGAAAAGACAACCCCGAAGCACCAGTTCTGAAGAAAAGAGCAATGTTAGTAGCAACAGTCCACCCACAATGTTAAAAACAATACAGTTAGGTTGTTACTATTAACTCATTACCAGCTTTATACAATTATTGTCTGACCTTTAAGATCTTTTAAATATTACTCGCATGAATATGAAATGGACGATACTGTGAGAGCTTATAAAACAATATAGTGTATTTTCTCTGATATTACACAGTTATCATCAGCACTTTTAAATACCAGTGTTTAAGCAAGAGTATTGAGCTACTGTCTGGATGGTCAGCTTGCATTTTTGTGAAGCATTTTTTTTTTATTAGACATCAAGCAGCCAATACATTATGTTTTTTCTTTTCTATGCAGCAGTAGGGCTACCACTGGCAAAATTAAA
>JBCNYG010000025.1:29854151-29865967 GCA_039654305.1 Porochilus rendahli
TAATTAGGATTAAGTGTCTTAGAAAATTAATGAATGTTATTTACTTTTAATTTTAATTTGGTAAATAAGTGGCAAAAATTGTTTTAAGGTCCACAGAGCCAGTAAAGAAAGGTAAAGCAAACACAGTGTGATGAAGATGTGTTGAATTGTATTTATGTATATATTAATGTATAGTATTTAACTTGAATTAATGGTAACTAAATCATTATACCTAGATTAAATCCATGAGCATAATTTGTTTTTTAGCCTGAATCTAAATAGCCTTTGAACAATGCTAATCTAAACATTACTTTAAAAGCCAAGACAATGTTAAATTTTTATTTCCACGAGTCAGTTGACGAGTCATTATCCACAAAACCATACATTTAATACAAATTTTTTTTTAATCAAAAGCAACATTCCCTGAAGTTGCATCATTGCGTTTTTAAACGTAAAAGACGACAGCGCGTGCGCAATCACTGTCTCCCCATTGGCGCACACGCGAGTCGCGCCGGTAGTACAGTCTCCCTCACGCACCCGGTCTTATTGTGCACGCACGCGTTCTTCGGAAACAGAGCTGCCGTCTCTGCTCTCGGTAATTCAGACAGATAGACAGACAAGCATTCTGTCTTATATTCATTATTTAAAAGGCAGCACTCGTTTTTAATCATGACGGAGAAGAAAAGCGAAATTAACGGACACGCGGTGTCGGAGCCCGTGATTTCAGCCGTGTCCGGGAAATCCGAGAAGAGGAATTGTAAAGAGAAGTTGATGTCGTTTTTACGCAGAAATCTTGTAGTGATACTGACGGTGTCCGGGGTACTTGTGGGAGTCGGGCTCGGTGTGATGGTTCGTAAAATGGACCTGACGCGAGCGCAGATGACTTACTTCGCGTTTCCCGGCGAGATGCTGCTGAGGATGCTGAAGATGATCATCCTTCCTCTCGTGGTGTGCAGCCTGATCTCGGGTGCTGCAAGCCTGGACACCCGCTCTCTCGGCAAACTCGGAGGGATCGCCGTGTCGTACTTTTTGGTCACGACACTCATCGCGTCGTCCATCGGCGTCGCCCTGGCTTTTCTCATCAAGCCCGGGGTTGGCGCTGGAGCGCTCAACACCAACTCCCTGGCGCTGGAGAGCGTCAGCAACAACAAGGAGACCGCAGACTCGTTCTTAGATCTGGCACGGTACTGATATTACCCGAACATTTTAATCAGAAATCATCCAACAACCAAGGCATCTAAAGCATTTAAAAATAAGTTTAATTTAATTAATTCACCTCTTAATTATCCCAAATTTACGGCGACATAGTAATAATAAAACTGTATCTTAAGCTCTGTTTCAGATTTATTCTAACCTATTGAAATCTAAGGACTTTTTTCTCCTTTACACGTGTTTTACTGTTGTTTTTGGGTTGGTCCTCACACTTTCTCACTTAGGGTTCTTTCAGTCTTTGAGGCAGTGACGTAGTCAGGAATTGATTTTGGGGGCTCGAGGGGGGCGTGTGAGGGGAGGCATGAGGAGGCTTTATTAATAACACTTCGACAAATACTTTTATAGTAGTACTACTCTATATTCTCTATTTGTATTCACGGTCTGGTTTTAAGGAAGAAAAAAGGAAGCATAAGTCTGATTGGTGAATAATTTCTCACCTTGGCATCCGCTGACCAATCATGTGCGACAATTAAACGGGTAATTATGGGGTTTTAACTATGGAGGAAAAACAGGCAGAAAACAGTTATTTGATGTGAAAACAATTGTGATATAACGATGGTCATAAAAGATGAACTTGTTATAATGGTTTAACCTTTATAATGGAACCTGGAAATATTTGGGAGTGTGAATTCATTTAATTATATTTAATACAGTTTTTCAATAAGTTGCAACACTTCTTCAAGTTGCATCATTCCATGAAATCAGAAATCCACCCCCAACAGCTGCACCACGCTATGATAATGTCTTTCTCTCTACATTATTTTGGGACCGTATTTCAGAATGATTGTTTTCCCTTTGCCGGTTCTCAATTCCCAGGCCCTGTAGGTACTGTTATGTCTAAACCTGATATGTTTCTGTTTTGTGAAAGGCCATTATTTTCTGTTTTTAGGTCTAGAGAAAACCATTCCCTGGTCCTATTTACCAAACTGCTCAGAGTACAGTGCTTGAAAATTTGAACCAGTCAACTTTTCATAATTTTTTGTTTGCTTAAATGCAACATCCATCCTTGGGTACACCAATAATTGTATGACCAATTAAGGTTTAATCTGTCCTGAAGAACTAGGCAAACAAACAACTTTAAGTGAGCCTGTGAATGGAAACACGCTACTGATTAGACGGGTCAGAGGAGAACAGAAGAGAATTGGCCTGAGCCCCAAGAAGGACAGAGTAACTCATATAAGTTTATTACAAGTTTTTTTTAATTACACTTTTTACAAGCTCTTGACTTGTATCGGCATAAAGATGAACTGTGCTGATTGTATAGTATTAATAAGGAGGTGTATGGGTATTGCTATTAAAATGAACAGAGAATGTATATGTTATAAGTAGTTAAATTCTATTTGGATCCTACACCTCAAAGTAATTATTTAATATTTAGTTTGAATTAATATTAATTTTGAAATAATGTTTAGTTCCTTTTCTCCACTTTTACTGTCCAGACATATTGTGAATCTTTCTCTAAAAATCCACTGCCCACAACCAAATAATTTTGCACTTAGCCCTGGCTGTGTTTTTACTCAATAGTATTTGTCTAAAATAATATTCTGTCATACTTTGACATTGTGTCCCTACCAAAAAGCAGGTAAATCATGGTGCACCTACTCATACCCTCCTCACATTGGTTGCAAAGCTTAGTCTGAGTGTGAACTCAGAATAGAGTTGCCTAATACTAAAAGACAACTAAAATTCACCTTACAATTCACTGGCATGAGTCTGGATATAGTGCTAGACACTTGTCATGCATCCGATTTTAATATGCTTTGCCAATCAAATTCAGTCATGCCATGCTTCATACTGGTGATTCTGCTGATGGCATGATGGAGTACCACATGTGTATGGGTGAAATGACAGTAAAAGCCACTTGACCTGACACGAGGGTTAACATCATATGGCTAGACATCACAGATTGATGAGTTGAGCACCTTTCTCTGCCTTGCACAGAGTCTACTCAGGACTACTCTAATCTTACGGGGAATAATTTATGTGCCAGTTGCACCAGTCTCGCCATTGGTAAAATGGTGTGGGGTGTTGCTTCTGTTTCAGTTGGTAACCCATATTTGGGAAAGATTGGTGAGGTAACGATAAATCATTCCACCAGAGCCAAGGGTACTTTTGCTTTTTGGCTCCAGCACAGCCAGAAAGTTATTAGGTTTCACTACTACTTTCACTGGTGGTTGGATACCCATGAGCAGATCTGTCTGAAACAGGTGGAAACTACAAGTTGCACAACTTTATTTCTAGGCTTTAAGGTAAAATGTGTAATTTTAATAATAGATTTCTGTTGGGTTTGCTGTTTACTTGTTCATACAGAAGGAACAGTGAAACGGCAAAAATGCTTGCTTGCGTTTTTTTTTGTTTTTTTGTGTTCATGTCAATGAACAACTCAAGCAGTGGATGGAAGGAAAGTAAACACACAGCTGGCTAAATAAACTTGTGGGTCACTGTGGGTTTTAGTCCATGTGTGTGGGAAAAACTGATGGTGCTGCTTGTCATACGTCATGAACAGATGGAAAGTACAAGGAGCCTCATAAATGGCACCTGTTGTGACATACCAACCTAAAAAAATATTGATGATGACCTGGTTTGTTTTTAAAATCTTTTTAATTTAATATTGGTGGTTAATAATGTGTTATGTTTATGTGAAAAGCTTAGATATTTTAAATTATCCAGTTTATGTGCTCTTCATATTAATGGGCTCAAAACAAAAAACATCTGTTCCCTTTGTCCAATGGGTTACCAGCTTAATCTGCTTGTGTCATATGATTCTAAGAACACGGTTTCTGATAAGCCAAAATAAACAAGGGTTTAAGCCATGATTTAAGACTGCTATTTCTTACTGAAACACAGTGAGAGCCCAATTACACACTATTTAAATAGCATGTCTCATATATAGCGCTGCCTTTAAACGTTCATTGACTTTAGTGGTATAAATGATTGCACATCAACTTTTTTTTCTTGCAGAAACCTGTTTCCATCTAACCTGGTAGCCGCTGCTTTCCGCTCAGTGAGTACCTTTCTTCTGTCCTCCTGATGGTTCAACTCAGAGTGTAAACAGTCTCTACAAAATCCATACACTGGAAACACCAGATTAGCTTTGGGATTTATGGCCAAGCACTTACAAACCTCAGTCCCTCCACATTAACAGCCCTACAATGCTTAATGAAGAGAGTCTCCAACCGGTGTGAGCTTTTTACTCTTTAACCAATAAATATCTCTCATGCTTTTTCTCAACACTAAAAGCTGCCTGGTCGTTGCCATAGCAGGCGTATTCCATTCCCTGATGCCTGGAAACCTGGCGCACTTTACTAGGACGTAGTACACGGTTGACTGCTCGGGCTTGTGTGAGTTTGGCAGAAAACACAGAAAAGGTCACAGGGTTGTGTTAGGGTGGAGGATAATGTCACCAGGCACAGAGGGGAATTTGTACAGCATGTCCCTTCACAGACTCAGGCCTAAGTCAACTATTAAATAGTAAGTAATGAGATGGAAATGCTGTCCCTTTTTTCTTCTACTGAGAACCAAAATGGAATTCTCTTCTTTATATGCATATAGTTAAAAGGATTGATGGGTCTTGTAGACAGATTATTGTCAGAGATTGAAAGTATTAAATGAGAAGTACTATATCTGCTAAAATACCAGTTTACTGCACTTTGGGGGTTTAAATATTACCCAAGAGATTACCCACTGTCTAACTGGGAGGCATTAACCAACATAGTTAATGTTTGGGAGCATGAGGAGCAATGACAATTCCTGGGCACATTTTCTTTAAATGCTGCTTTTGGTGAGACTTAATTGATTCATGTTGGTGCTAAACATGACAGCTTGCTGAAATTCCATTGGAAGCATGCATATCTGTTCTTTCTTTTTTGTGTAGCACCACATTTCCATAACCTTTTCCTTTTTGTTGTAGTATGCTACAGATTACACAATGATTGCGGTGGGAAACACAACAAATGGGACTCTACTATATCAAAAGGTATCCTTTTCCCCTCTACTGGTTATGTCAACAGACATACTATGAAAGTATTGTTTTACCCCATGACATGCTCTAACTAAATTATTCATTTTCATCTTTCTCATCTCTGTTGTTTTTAAGAAACTGTTAAAATGTACATTTTATCATCTATGTATTTTTGTAGACATCACAAATATTAACATCAGTGGACCTGCAAAACAAGCATTTAAAAAGAAATGGCTTTAGTGTTTTTTTCTTGTAGATGCAACAATTTATCAGCACACTCTTTAAAGTGTTTTAGACACTTCAGAGTTGACTTTCACAACCAGGGCAATAAGCCATTTTTGCATCTCGGCCTGAGCTATGAATTATGGGATTGGATGAAATGTTGTCTACAAAGCACCCCTATGTAGATGGGGGAATGCAACATGAATGTGAGCAACCGGTGCAGTGTACATAACTTTAATACGAAGAAAATATTTTATAAATGCTGAGGTGTTGGTGTTATTGGGATACAACCTTAAGGAAGTTCTATTCACATTATTAAAATTTTGACAGTTAGCTGCAGCATGAGATACATTAACACATGTAAACTTGAAGTGATAAACATGTGGCATGATTCGCCTCACATAACCAAAACAAAACTATCAAAATACTTGAAATAAGGCATAAACTATGGCTAGCCCTGTGCTCAGAGGAATCAAAACAAGCCATATCTAAATAAGTTTTCGTATGAAAGGCATTCATTATTGTACAATTATACTTGAAACAAGGACGTATTGCGGGTATTTCTTTAGAACATAGATATATATGTATATATTAGAATTTATAGAGGTAAT
Source organism: Porochilus rendahli (assembly GCA_039654305.1). NCBI lineage: Eukaryota > Metazoa > Chordata > Actinopteri > Siluriformes > Plotosidae > Porochilus > Porochilus rendahli. The sequence continues at coordinate 29,860,137 of JBCNYG010000025.1, forward strand.
AAAGTTATTTTGTTTTGATGCTATTCTAAATATCTTTTTAGCATAATTTCTGTCTGAGATGCTTGCTTAGACCTTTTTTTTAGACTTCATTTCATTAAATTGCAAAGACCTTATAATTTAGTTTTGAGGTGTCTGGCCCAGGCTCAGCTTGGATTCCCTGAAAATCTGCTCCATGGTAGGGTTGGCTATTTTGTAGCTCTAAATACACATGCTGTTTTTTTGTATGCTGAATGGTTACTCCAGACACTCTTGCCACTCTTTAGTTGATAAATGAACAGCTTGAGACAGCAAGTTTTTCCAAAGGAAGCTATTTAATTCTCATGGAACATTTAGATCTTTTTCTGAGACTGTTCCTGGATTTCAGTAGATTTCATTACATTCACCCTGATAATAAATTAAAAAAGGAATGTTTATTAGTTTATAAATGGTAGTTTCCACTTTGTGAACGTTCAGCAGATTTCATTATATATATTTTTTTGGTTACTCAAATCAGACAGAGATGAGCCATATTTATAGGATCCCAGTATTTGGGTAAATGCCAGTGTGGTCCCATCACATTCTCCTCCCAAAGTGAATGCTCTAATCCATGCCCGTGTGAGACATGATCTGAAAGCTGATGCTGTTTGGAAACGAATTAACCATGCTCAGTACAATTAGGGGTACAGGCAGAATAATATGGTTCAACGTTTTTAACTATCCAAACTGTTTGTTTGTTTGTATGAAATTGATTTAGATATAGGCGTGAGATTAGGTTGGGCATAGAGTAGAAATAACAAGCAGTCAATAGTACATTTAAATACTTCACATAAACACTCTTCTGTTGTCATGCGTGCACAGAAACTTCACACAGCCCGTCCCACCATGGATGTTATTGACGAACGTAATTATTTTATACCATTGGAAACTTCAGCCTGAAATAAATCTGAGACTTCACGGGCTCAGGATGCCAAACACTGGTGGACAGTTCACTGTTTATTCACTTTTTCCTCTGCTTTTTCTACTGTTGTCTTACCCTTAAACGTTTAATTCTTCAAACCACAGACACACACTTCTAGTGTTGCTAACTCTCTCTCTTTCTCTCTCTCATTACTCTCATTACATTAGTGGTTAAGGCGATGGGTTAATGATCCGAAGGTCAGTGGTTCAATCCCCACTATCACCACTGTTGGGCCCTTGTGCAAGTCCCTTAACTCTCAGTTGTATAAACATGATAATTGTAAGTTGCTCTGGATAAGAGCGTCTGCCAAATGCAGTAAATGCAAATACAGGGGCAGTTTATTAATGTGTTACACTTTGGCTCTACATGACTCTTCTCCGTATGCAGAGGTCAATAGATCACACCCTTGCTGCCACCATAAGTGCAAAAAAAATATTTTTTTAATGGCCGGCAAAGTGGTGCGGTGGTTAGCACATCTGCCTCACAGCAAGAAAGTCCTGAGTTCGAGTCCAGGGCTTGGAGAGGGCATTTCTGTGTGGAGTTTGCATGTTCTCCCCATGCTTGTGTGGGCTTCCTCCGGATAGTCTGCACATTAAGCTAATTTTCTGTTCCATATTGCTCCTAGGTGTGAGTGTGAATGGTTGTGTGTTGCCCTGTTATGGATTATCGAACTATTCAGGGTGTATCCCACCTTTGCCCAGAGTTTTAATTAATTATATAATTTATACAATAGCTGATCATAACCATTTTTGATACCTGATCGGTTCCCTTACTCATAATGTTTGTGAAATGAAACACCTTGAACTAGGCTGATATCTAAAGACAGATGTGGCTGTTTGCAGGTGCCAGTGGGAACAGAAACAGATGGGATGAACATTCTTGGCCTGGTTCTGTTTGCTATGGTGTTTGGAGTGGCCTTGAGAAAGCTGGGACCTGAAGGGGAGGAACTCATCCGTTTCTTTAATGCCTTCAATGAAGCCACTATGGTACTGGTATCATGGATCATGTGGTGAGTGAAACCCACTGATTAGGGACCAACTTCATAACAGTGGATACAAATAGTCTGCCTTGATTTAGTTCTTTTCTGAAATGGTCTAATCTAAACATTTTTAATGATTAATGTTATTAAAGCTGGGCTGGTAAGGTTGAGCTGTATAAACAAACTGTTATATTGCGAATATAATATCTGTATTCTTGTGAAAAATGATGACCAATCACTGCCTCATGGTCAAGGAAATATCCATTCAAATGCTCTCTTGTGTACGTGCTCATGTGTGACCCTAATGTGCTTGGACCTGCAGTCAAAGCATGTGTGTAGGGGACATGGTTTTGGATGGGGTTCTTAGGGCAGGCAAGGGTTTAGCTGGAACCCTGAAGAGACGCTACTTTCAAATTTCGCTACCTTTTCAGATTTCCAGTCCCGGCTTTAATGGTGTGTGTTAGAGTGGCTCACAAACATAATCACTGTCAAGATGTCTTACTGGATCATATGGAGAATATGATTTAGAGTGTTTTTAATGCACTTTAGTGGCTGTTTAGACCAAATAAAAATGCATCTGGAAAAGGTCTTCCACTTCAACATAATTTTTTCACTATTCATTCCTGGTAATGGCAGAATGTTTGCTTTGTGTTTAAAGCCATTCTGGAAATGTATGGGTCATGGACACGAATGCTTTGCCTACCTAAATCTGTCCTGTGCCAGACAAGCTGTTACTATTTTTTTAAAGGTTTTCTTTTAAAATGACCTCAGTAAAAATTGTAAAAAAAATTCTCATACTCATTGATGCCAATGTGTTTTTCAGGTATGTACCAGTTGGCATCATGTTCTTGGTAGGCAGTAAGATTGTGGAGATGGAGGATGTGGTTCTGCTTGTCACGAGCTTAGGAAAGTACATCTTCGCTTCAATCCTGGGCCATATTATCCACGGTGGCATCGTCTTACCTCTTATCTACTTTGGTCTCACCCGTAAAAACCCCTTCAGCTTCCTCTCGGGCCTGATCACTCCTTTCACCACAGCCTTTGCTACCTGTTCCAGGTAATTCCGGTTGTGCATGTTGCAGCCTGTATTTGGTTCGAGTTCTCTTTTCCGAAATAGATTTTTTTCTGCCAGCTCACATTTCAGTCCACATTGTGATGTGTATATCCAACTTATTTGCACGCTTTGGGGGTTTCAAGACTGCTACCAAAATGGTGGCTTCATTTGGCTAAAAATGTAGACTTTGGGAAACCGTTAGCTGTATTTCATGTGTTCGCAGATTAACCATTAGGATAATTCAAGGTTGAACTTTACATCCTTTTGCATTAAACACTTCCTTTAAATATTTAATCCAAATAAAAAATAATTTGATTATGATCATAATGTGTTCATACACTCTATATCACAGTATCCTACACATCTCTGTGTTCTGGACCTCTTTTCACTTTGACTTGTTATTTCTGCTTTCTCAGCTCAGCAACTCTTCCCTCCATGATTAAATGTGTTGAGGAGAACAATGGTGTGGACAAAAGGATCAGTCGTTTTATCCTGCCCATCGGAGCTACTGTAAACATGGATGGAGCCGCTATCTTCCAGTGCATTGCTGCCGTATTCATTGCTCAACTCAACAATGTTGATCTCAATGCAGGCCAGATCTTCACTATTCTGTGAGTGCATTACTGAAGGCATGGCTGCTGACAGAGTAAGCTGGCATATTAATAGACACAGAGAATATGTTCTAGGCAGCATTCCTGTCCTGAGTGTTAGAACAACCCATGTAGACTCTGTCTTATGCCAAGCCAGTGCTATTAGGAGTGATCTAATTTTATGACCACAGGAACCTCTAACTTCTCAGTTTCTTTAACTCCTGCTATCTTAGAGAGGGGATCCCAAGAAAAAAATGATCTGTGTTGATTTACCTTTCTATTTATCCATTTGCTTTATTTATTTTGAAAAGTGATTTAAACTTGAGATAGGGTACAGGCTAAGCACCTGAGAGTGAACTTTGTTCAAGGGCCCAATAATGGCTAAATATCAGTAAAAGGATTTCAACTCATTGTTTTACTCATTCGCTCAGAACCTTAACCACTGCGGCAAGATTGAGAGAATAAAAGTTAATGATATTTTTCTCTCATTCTTTCAGTGTGACGGCTACAGCATCCAGTGTTGGAGCAGCAGGCATTCCAGCTGGAGGAATCATCACCATCGCAATCATTTTGGAAGCCATTGGTTTGCCTACCAATGATCTGTCACTAATGCTGGCTGTGGACTGGATTGTGTAAGAACTCCTTTACTATGTAAAGTTTACTACACATGATTTAGACTGATTGCTTTTACTCCTCAGCCGGTTATGGCTGGAGGGGTATTGTCGTTGGCTTGGCGGGCGGGCTGCATGACAGTAAGTTTATCCGGCGCATTGCTCGGCTCATGCACAAGCCAGCTTTCTGAACTTTCGCATAGGTTCTCTAGCTAATTTGCATACGTGACATTTGACCTTGGCACAGTGAACTTGAACATATAAAGTTTGTCCGGGCAATTGCTCGGCTCATATGCATGATAGTTTGCTGAAACTTTGCACATGCACTCAATATGACCTAAACCTGTGTGTAGGGTCGCTAATAATGTTGATAGTCTGAAACTGTTTGTATGGGGGATGACTTTAGTCCTTTGTGCACTTGAGGGACTGGGGTTACGACGTTCTATAGAACAGCTATTTATTTATTTTTTTTATCATTTATTGTACCATGTATCTGTAATACATTTTTCTTTATACACGAGAAGTTTCTTATTGCAGACACAGATATATGAGTTTGATTTTTCTGTGTAACCTCTGACTCCCTTTAAATATCATGTGTGATGTAATACATTCTTAAGAATTTGGTGACAAACTATTAATATAGTGGTATGGTGCGCGTGTGTGTGTGTGTGTGTGTGTGTGTGAATTCTTTTTTCAGGGATCGTACCACAACTGTGGTAAATGTGGAAGGTGATGCTCTGGGTGCAGGGATCTTGCACCATATTAATGAGGAAGAGATGAAAAAAAGAAAATATTTTGTCAGTGAGCAAGAAGGGGAGGAGTTAAAAGAGGTTAAAGTGGAAGCCGTGGCTAATGTTCAGGCTGAAGAAGAGACCTCGCCTCTTGTCACTCACCAGAAACTAGGCGATGACTGCTCATATAACTCTGCTGATGAAAAGGATGGTGTGGAGTCTGTGTTCTAAACTTACTTTGTTCTAAGCATTGAAAGTATCAATTCAAAGTATTTCCAAACTCCATCCTTGCTTACTCCTCTTGAAAATCTGGGAATACAGATCATATCTTCACTCTACAAGTTGTGAAACTTACTGTATATTTGTTTAGTAGTATTAGTACAGTGGAATGGATGAAATAGTGAAATGATCATAGCAAATTTTTTTTGTGCCAAAACATTTTTTTTTAATCTGTCTTTTGGGATTCTTTAATTGTAATTTTTTTACATATTAAAGGGAGACTATTCCCTATTTTAAGTAGATAAAGATAGCGAAGAGAATCATTTACAGACTGACCTCTTTCACTGGCTGGGTTTATCCGCTGTACTTTTACTTCACTTGTGAAACATTAACCATTTTGAAGATGGATAAGAAAATGTGCGATAAATATTTGTTTCCCTAATAGCTTAATGTTCTATCACAGACCAGTTGAGTCTGGGGATGCAGGGATTTGATGGGGACTGCACTGCAAATTGACAATCTGACTATGCCTACTGGTGCATGATTTCACTGTTTTGTTTTGTTTTTTGATTGTTTGTTTGTTGGGGGGGGGGGGGGGGGGTTTTAACACGTGTTCCCCCCCCCAACCCCTCAACCACGGGTTTTCTTTTTTCGGCTTCCCACGTCCAATGAATTTTTTTTTTTTTTCTTTTTTTTTTCAACAATCTTTT
>JBCNYG010000025.1:29870843-29883952 GCA_039654305.1 Porochilus rendahli
AAGACAGTCACAGAGTTTGGGGCGGGGGGGGGGGGTTACTTTTCCAGCTCTGGGGAAGAAGCTGTTTTTGAGTCTGGTTGTGCTGGTCTTAATGTTTCTGTACTGCTTTCTTGAAGAAACAGGTACAAACAGTCCTTTACCTGGGTGAGTGGGATCCGCCACGATGCGGCTGGCCTTTGTCTGGTCCGGGACAGCATATATTGTATCTAGATCTGGTAGATGGCAGCCCACGATCCCCTGAGGCGTTCTCACCACCCGGGCCAAGTCCTTTCTGTCCTTTGCAGTATAGCTGCCATACCACACCATTGCACCGAGACAGAGTATACTTTCTAATGTAGTGCTGCAGAAGTTCTTGAGCAGCCGAGAGGAGAGTCCAGTATGTTTTAACTACCTAAGGAATAAAAGCCGTTGTTGGGCCTTCATCACCAGGTGTGAGGTGTTGACAGACTAGGACAGGTCAGATTAAATGTTTACGCCCAGGAGTTTAATGCGTCCACTCCACCACCTCCCCATGAATAAAAATAGTCGCTTTCTTTGTCTTCCACGTCCTCCTGTAGTCCACTATGACCTCCTTGGTCTTGCTGGTGTTCAGAATTAGATTGTTGGTTGAACACCAGTTTATTAGGTGCTGGATCTCTTCTCTACAGTGGGTCTCATTGTTATCCGATGTGCAACCCAAAACAGTGGTATCATCCGCAAACTTCTCAAGCGTGTTTGTGGAGTGGATAGCAGAAAGGTTGTGTATGAAAAGGCTGAAGAGGGCCAGGCTGAGCACACAGCCCTGAGATGTTCCAGTGTTCAGGATCAGGGTGGAAGTTCCCTTATCTGGTCCTGCAGCCCTGTTGATATCGATTTTCCTCAGGGTAGAACACACTTGGTGCCGCTGCAGGACGAGGGGCTGCTGCTGCTCCTCTGGCAGAGGAAGATGTACAGTCTCTGATTTCAGTTCTACATGGTTAAAGTCCCCAGCCACGATCACAGAAGCTTTAATCTGTGTTTGTGTCTGTGCTCACTGTTACGTGTCTGCTAACTTTGGATAGATTAAACACAAAGCCAAATTACTTTTGTGGGATTAATACAGTAAAATGAAAAAAAATATCACTGAGCTTTGGGCACCCATGACACTTTTGCCACTTTACTGTTTATCTCTCCTTGAACCGCCTTTGGTAGGTACACTATATCAGACCATATATACTTTCTTTCCAAATTTTGTGCCACAAAGTTGAAAGCACATATGTGCAGAATGTCTTCATCTGCTGTTAGGTTATAATTTCGCTTCACTAAAACTAAGAGGCTCAATCCTGTTCTAGCCTGACAGTCCCCCTGGGCACACAGTGAGCTCCATGAAGACATGCCTTACCAAAGTTAGTGTAGGAGAAGGTGAGTCACTTGTACAGAGCACTGACCTCAGCCCCCCTGAACACATTAGGGATGAATTAGAATATCAGTTGCCCGAGGTGTCCCCACCTGACACCTGACAAAATCTAGTGGACAGCCATCCCAGAGGAGAGAAATTTATTATAACAGCAAAGAGGGGTGTAACCTGGGGTCCAGCGATCAAGGAACACATGTGTGTCTTATTGTCAACTGTCCATAAACCATTGTCCATATAGTGTACTGACCACTGCATACCAGATTCACCCCAAAAGACCTGTTTTGGATGCGAATGGACTGCATTGTTAAGCCATGTCACAATGTGGCCCTTGTCAAAGTCACAAGGATCTTTACACTTGCTCATTTTTCCTACTTCCAACACATCAACTTTAATAACAGATTATTCACTTTCTGCCTAATACATCTGTCTCCATGGTGAATGATAATCAATTTTCATCTCTTTGTCACTTCTGCACCAGATCCTATTCCAAGAATACTAAGTGCCTAGCAGGGGATGGTACATTAATATGCAGTCATTTGCTCACGACACCTAAAAGAATCATCAAACCTGGGGGAGTGCTGAGGTTTTGGAATTGATGTTCATTGTACTTTTAGGCATTGTGTTGCACTCAGCATGTAAGCAGTATTCTAGACAAGCCATCCTCTGTCGTTCACCATGGAAACCAGAAGTACCCGAAATGGCTGAGTTAAACAAGCTGGAAAATGGCAAGAGTACTTTTCCACAAGCATTTCTCCTTGTTTCATATATTACTTAAATTCATGATGAAAATGCGCTGCAGTCGGATTTGATAGCAGTAGATACCGGCAGTAATTATAGTGAATAAAAGCACTGGATCGATCATGGGTGAAACAATGTTTTTTTTTTTCACTGGATCTGTTTTGTCTATGTTCATTTATATTAATCTTCAGACTTTCTCTTTGTATTTTCTGCATCGGTTTAGTGGAAAAGTCTTGGGAGATTGTCGTAGTGCACAAAGAGCAGATGTAACAATGAATGTCAGGCAGGCCCGAGCATGTACTCACTATGAGTTCGCTGAGCCATATCAAGTCGTAGCCGTCGTAGCCGTATCATCATCATAAGTTTTTTTTGTTTTTTGCATGCAGCCACTTGTGATTTGCCATGTGCTACTGCATAAAGGTGTCTTACAAATAATGTTGACTTCACCATGTTTTGACAGTTCATCTGTCCTCCTGAGAGCAAATGGGGTATACCAGGGTTGCGGTGTGTACCTATGGCTTTGGGAATTGACTGAGCTTTACCAGACACCTTGTCTCAGATGGAGCAGAGGAACTATGGGAGGCATAAAAGCAGCATCCCAGCATTTATTCGTAGTGGCTACAGGAGATTCCGCACACATGAAGCCAGTGACAGATCAAGATCGCCACGTAGCCAGGACGTTAAGGACTTCGACAGAGAGAGTGGTGCTAGCAAAAAAACTGTTACCATGGCACCTACTTCTAGGTACATGACAGGCAGAACCTTGTATACTACCCGAAAGCCACTGATCTCAACCGACCACCAGATTTCAATCCTGAAGAATCCTCTCACACATGAGTATTCAGAAAGAGTAAGTTGATAATTGTTTTAAATTTTGATCTGGTAAGGTTCTATTGCTTTAGATTTGCTTTTATTTTCTCTGGATGTGGTTAACAAGCTGCTTACGTTTATAGAACTGTATGTGTATGCCTAGGAATTTGCGTCTTGGTTGTTTTTTTTGTTTTTTTTTATTGTAGAGAAACTGATGAAAAGTGGTCATATTCATCTGCAGTATTGTAGTGTAGTGCGATATCATAACCTTTATATGCAACCTTTTTTTATTATTATTATTTCACAGGTTCACACAAGTAGTGCGGCTAATTGTCTATCACAGGATAAAGGGATGGATTTAAACATTTTGGATAGCACAAGTGATCCCCAGACCATTGTGTCTTCTCTTTCATCAACCAGAGAAGATCTTTATGCTCCCTTGAATTTGTCAGAGCTCAGGCTGTGTTCTTCTCATGAGGAACCCAGTTTCAGCCCTGTTCCTTCAGAAAGCAAAGTTGAAAGTAGAAGCCTTTCTAGTACACACTTAGATGATTTGAGCCTTACAATACCATTAAGCCCCAAGTGGACTTCTACTCAGCGGATTTCTCCTCATTCACACACGTCCAAAATTCATACCTCCCAAAAGGCCAACACAGGAATATCCAATCAAGAGAGACATTCTCTTCTTAACACTGGCTTCTCACTCAGTAACAACAAGAGCAAATTATCTCAGCCTAAACAGGTGTCCCATTATAAAACCACTCACTGGGCCTGTGCTGTACCTAGTACCTTGCCACCCTCTCCAGACCGCAAGTCTCCCAGCTGGGACCCTGACAAAGAATATCAGACCCTCCTGGATTATACATATCCTTTGAGGCCCAACATGACCAACACCTGGACTCCAAGTGAACGCAAGATTCAAACCGATCATCCTTTACAAGACTCCGGCATTGAAGTGGATAGTTTTCTCAGCTCTTCTAGCCTTTCTTTTTTGGACCAGCCTGTTCCTCGAATGAGGCAGGATGGATCCCGCCTAGCTTCTACGCAAACATTTCAAAGTCCGAGTCAGAGAAAATTATTATATTCCAAGTCATCGGATTTCAGACTGTCTAAAAGCCTGAATTCCTCTTTGGAGCAGGTGGGTTTATCATTGGAAAATGTGGATTGGGAGAGGAAAGACAACTTTCACGATAAGAAATTTGGCATCTTTTCTACATCCAGGTCTGCTCCAACCTTTATCAGGTCCACAAATATTTTACCTCATCCGGGGTCATTTGGTGAGTGGGATGAGGAGTTTCTCCCGTTGCCTGAACAGCTACAGGAGATTCAGGATCTTTCTCAGAAACTGAAACACATCACAGCACAGATAACTCAGCCAGTTGCCACTAACTGGGGGTCTCTGCAGAGTGACAGTGCCTCTATTAGGTCTATTATTCCTCTCACAGAGCAGATGAAGGGACTGGATACTAGAATGCAGCTAACCAGAGACAACCTGAGGGACATGGAAGCAACAGTGGATCAGCCGAGTGAAATGTCTTTGTGTGAGTTTATGAGGAAGAGAGAAGCTGATGAGGGAGCAGAAGAGACCCCCGAGTCCCTCTTACATCACTTACAAGTGAGTTGAAACTTTTTGTTGGATTAAGTGAATTAACTGAATTAACTGTCAGTGACACGGAACCTAAAGTCATTTCAGTTGTTTCTCGTCAGACTTTCTGCTCTAATTTAGAAAAACTGATTCAGTGGTTGCACATGGTGGCAGAGAAAATGGATGTCCTTTGCCCTCCATCAGTAGACATGGAGAGTGTTAAAACGTCTCTGGCCGACTATAAGGTCAGTAATATGAACAGTATATAAAATGCCTGGATGGATGCCTTGTCCAATTTATTATAATCCTTTCCTACAATCTTACTATCAAGAAATCAGTGACTCAACCAGTGAATTATTTCCAGAGTTTTCAGGAGGAAGTCCAAGCCCATAGGCCACTTACTGCATCAGTCCTCCAGACTGGAGAGATGCTTTTGTGCTGTATGAACTCAACCTGTCCCTGTGAGTCTTTATAAGTACAATTTTTGATAGTGAGATAGTGAGTAAACTATATTAATTTTTTTACTTCTGTGTATTAAGTGGTTAAGTGGATGTTTTATGTAACTGCCTTATTTTATTACTATAATTAAATTTTTAAAAACAAAATTTGCTTGGTTATTAAAACGACACTGTTACTGCCTAAACCTGTCACATTAAGTTTACTTTCTCTATAGGTGTCTTTGCTTGCTAAAAGAATTGAATAAATTCTGGATCAGGGAATATATGTGTGATCAGCACAGACCTAAATAGACAATTTAATTTTTACAGATTTTTTCAGAACTTTTTGTAAAGTCAGGACAATCTTTAAAATACTGTATTAATCCTACAAGGGGAACTCCACAGAGCAGTTGGGGGTTACGTGTCATGCTCAAGGGCACTTCAGCTGCGGAGGACAGAAAGGTGCTGGTCATCTTTAGGAATTGAACCAGCAGCCTTTATGTCCCAAAGCCACTTCTCCAAGCATTAGGCCATGGCTTCGATATGACTCTGCTTGCATTTCTCCTTTTAGCAAATAAACGAATGTGATTCAAATGATCTTATTTTTTGAAATCAACTTTGTTTTTTTAAATCCACAGTCAGAACTTGCAAATTAATTTTAATGGACTTTGTGCTATGACCACTTTTCACCACTAGTTATTAGCATATTTTATAATAAAATCATTAATTATAATTTTATTTTATTTAGCTGCTATGTCATAGGAGTCCAAATGGTTTAACAAGCAAGGTTTTTTTTGTTTGTTAATAGCACCCCCTGGTGGACACAGTCTTAAAAACACTCTTAAACTAAAGTAATGTATTCATTATTATTGTTTCCATCCAGAACTGATTGTATCATGGTTCTTTCACTTCAAACCCAAAGAACAATATTTTGTTACTGAACATTCAAAGGCATCAGAGTGCTGTTCTTTCCTTCTTTACTTTACAAAGGAAAAACAGTGGCTCGTTTTTTGCTGTGTGTGTGACACACACATGCAGCTGTGAACAAATAGACAGTAACCCTATACTACAGTCATGTGTGACAGCAATCTAACTGGAGCATATTACCATGCATGCATGACATAAAGTCATTTCTACTTTTGTCCCCTTGCCATTTTATAACTTCAGTCTGTGGTAGCCATGCCCTTTAAATATGTACAGTACAGTGCTCAACAACTTTATTAGACCACTTATCATAAATGAGAAGTTGATTATAATTCACATTTTAAATCTGAAAAGGGGTTATTCCATGTCAATTCAACTAGAAGTTCCCATCTCAGAATTAGTATGTAGGAAATGAGCAACACGGCTGAAATTTTGTGTGTTGCTAGATCTGATATACATGCTGCATGTGGTAAAGTCTCATAACCTTGGTGAACTGTGCACATCTTCTTCAGGGGCTTGCAAGATGAGCACATTTTAACCTACCGTTTAGTTTTTGGAAAAGGGGGTTACAAGCTTTTAAAAATGTCCAAAATAGTTAATTGCCGACAAATGGGAACTAGTCTGCGATCTTTAAATGAACATGTCTCAAAGTTTTTGATCTAGGACCTTGAATTTTGCATGTGTTCATGTTTAAACATGTTCTATGTCTGGTTAGTTTCATTGAATTCAGAGATAGTCACCTGGGAAGTTTTCTGAAAGTCAGGTGATTTGTCATGGAATGACCCACAAATTATTTACCATCAAATACTTTAATTCCACATCTTGTTGCCCTTCATTGAAATTGTCTAGAGTTAATTGGAAATGGCATTAGTGAAAGAGCATGCTATAGCTAGCGTCACCGCCTGCTGACTCATACCAGCTATTGTGTTCTTTCTTCTGGGCACCCTCATTAGGCCATCCTGCACTGACAACTCACTCATCACTAATATAGTATTTTAAATATTTTGAGTGAATTAAAACAGTTATGGGCAGTGGTGGCCCGGTGGTAGGGTGCTGGATTATTGTTTTATTGGAATATTATTTACTCCAAGGTCGGGGGTTCAAGCCCCACTATCAGCGGGTTGTCACTGCTGTCCCTCCAGTGTAGCTAACTGTGTTATCAAATGCAGGCCATGTCTCTTACTGTCTGTGGTGAGAGGCATGTAAAAGAACCATATGCAGTGGGCTGCATAGCCGTCAGCGTGTTTCTGCCATGCGATGGCCTGGCGAGCTGTCCAGGGTGTACTCTGTCCTCGTCCAGAGTTGACTAAGATGGGCGCCAGCCTCCCCACGACCCTAATTAGGACAATGAATGGATAAAACCGTTATTGACTTAAGCCTTTGTATGATATGGAGAATGGAGTGGATAATGCTTGAATCAAAACGACTGATGTTGGAGCTGGTCTGGCCTCTCTGTCATGTGTAAAATGTTTGCTTTTTCTGTTCCTATGTAGTATATACTAAAACAAAAGTTCACCACAGGCTGAGTGGATGTTCTTGTATAGTTTACTTGATATTCCATCTCATCCACTTCAATCTACTTTCATCCAGTCAATCCAATATCAGTGAATAATTGGTAAATATGTCATGATATGTTATTACAGTCTATTCATTTATTAATATGTTTATCTGACTTTTTCATTCATTTTCTTACTCCTATGGGTACCCAGATCTGAGGGACACACTAATGTTGATAAAGAGGCAGTCCTGTGCTTTGGAGACTCATTCAGAGCAACTCTTCTCTTCAATCCTGTCCACCATGGACTGCCTCACTGAACCAAGCTCTCCGGATGATCCAGGTAAGCAGTGATCACTTAAACTATTGTTTTCAAATCCTGAGCTCAGAATGTTTAATTGTTTGTTTGCCTTAATGAATCACTGAAGAATGTTAAAATATCTCAGAACATTTGCAGTCATTGGAAAAAAATAAGTACATCAACATGGAAAGTGTTGAATTTTTGAAAAAATATGAAAAATATGAAAAAATATGCTCTCTTTAATCCAGTGCCTAAAGACAAATTCGCATTTATCACATCTTCAACTCCATAAAATTAGAATCATCTGTTACAGATTAGGTGCATTTGACGTCCGCCTCAAGGCTTGAAGGTCCTGGGTTCGATTCCTAGTTTTGGGCAGTTCTCTGTGGAGCTTGTATGCTCTCCCTGTGATTGTGCAGGTTCCTCTGGGTACTCTAGTTTCCTCCTACAATACAAAGACATGCACATTCGACTAACTGGCTGTTCCAAATTGGCCCTGGGTGAGAATGTGAGTGTGAATGGTTGTGTGTTGGCCTGCGATGGTCTGACAAGCTGTTCAGGGTATACCACACATTCACAAGTGTCAGCTGAGATAGACACAAGCATCCCCCTGACCCTAATAGGATTAAGCAGATAAAGCTTCGGCAAATTGGTGAGTGCAAGTGGAGGCTGTATAATTTAAACCTGACATCTAGGGCTTGGTGTTCTCTTTGCTCTTGAAGTGTGTGGCGTCATCATGGCAGGAACTAAAGAGCTCTCTGAGGCCTTCAGCAAAAAAGGTTGTGGATGCCTATGAGTCTGGCAATGGATTTAAAATATCTCTAAATTATTTGAAAGAAATAGTTTCACTGTAAAAAAAAAAAAAAAAAAAATCTACACATTGCATAGATTTCAAATGACAGCCAAGACTGAGCAGCCCAACAAGTTCCGTTTGAAAGAGGGTGATTTGATGACATGCTAACCGCTGTACTACCGTGCTGCCCAGGTTCTAATCAGTGGCACCTAATCTGAAATATAATGCTAAGTGTACTCTGCCTTCGCCCATAGTTGGCTGAGATAGGCTCCAGCCTCCTAGTGACCCTAATAGGATCAAACAGTTTGGCAAATGAATAAATGATATAAGAGACTGAAAGATTATTATGTGAAAGACCAGCAAGAAGTTATTTCTGCTAAGGGTACGACTAGCTTGTTTTTTCTGTCTACTTTTTTTTTTTCGTGTTTTGTTTATCAACTCTATCTTTAGACAGTACATTAAAGAAGGAGATGTATTTGATGGTTCAATGTGTTTTTTAAAAAAATAATCGGTTTCCTGAGGATGTACATTTAAGAGGACCGTATATGGAGTATGTTGAAAAAGTTATAAAATGTCTGATTTTATATTAACTGTTTATATATTAATTTACATGTTAAATGGATGTCATTTGTAAATGAATGTAATTTTAGTGCTATCTTGTACTATAAACCTTCATTCTCTTTCCCAACAGAAGATACATCGTTCAGCAGTCAGGATCAGTAGAGTTCATTTTACCTGCATCTTCAGTTACCCATGTTTTATGACTGTGTTTAAGTACATGTGTATAAACTTGTGGTTGAGGTGTTTAACACTGTTTATTTATTGTACAGTTATGGTTAATGATACCTAGCACTAGTAATATCACATCTTTCCATACCAATGTATATGGATATGTTTGAGTGTTATGCTTTTAAAACATTTACTTTAAAGAGCTATCATGTTCTAGGCATTTCAAGCACATATGTCTTGTATGTCAACTGTTACCACCGATGCACTTTTATTTTTTCACATTTGCATCATATGTGTGTATATATGTGTGAGATATACATGTACTGTTCATCACCCTTATGGTTACAAAAAGGTCTCTCAATGTCATACTAGTATTTACCATTACTTTGTGTTACAGTGAAGTGCTCTTCTGTCCTGGTACACATCAGGATCTCAGGTTATTAGGGCTATTCATTAAGTTTTGATGAGCTCTCTGGTCCTCAATAACAGAGCTGCAGCTTTAAATTCTATCCAAGCAGAAAGGTACACAGTACACTGTTATCCAAGCTACACAGAGTGTGCCTTTTCAAGTACTAAGTCCTAAATAATACAGTTAGGCATCTAACTATTTCTGGATTGTGGACTAATTAAGACTTGTCTTGGGTGCAGTTTTCTATCCAAAAAAAAAAGAAAAAAAAAAATCTTACTTTTATAACCTACTCATCTGTTCTTTGTTCTAAACACTATATTTTTAGCTTGTGCTTTTAAATAGAGCAAAGTAATAGTATTTGACTACACTTTTTTTAACGTAAGGCTTTTAATGTGTTAAATTTTAAATGATTGCTATTGAATAAAAAGAAACCATTTGAGATATTTCAACAGCATCACAGCTTTGTTTTTTTTTCTTAAAGAGTCCCGAAAACACTGCAAAACAATTATTTTCATATT
This sequence comes from Porochilus rendahli, assembly GCA_039654305.1. NCBI lineage: Eukaryota > Metazoa > Chordata > Actinopteri > Siluriformes > Plotosidae > Porochilus > Porochilus rendahli. The sequence continues at coordinate 29,880,958 of JBCNYG010000025.1, forward strand.
AATACATGAGGGAATTGTTCATGTTCCCCCTATGAGGAAACATGGACACTCCAAGAGGTTTGGTCCGGTATCCAATAATCAGGATCGAGCAAGGTCAAGAATATATACTTGGGCATCAGGCAACACAAACTGTATGCCATAAGTTTAAGACGCTCTTTCAAAGCGGAATTCAGTTGTCTTTATTATGAAAATTGAGAACATAGTGTTTTATATGCAGTTGGGCCACTTGCAATAAATTCCACAGGTAATGGTTAACTTGAAACTGTTTTTAAGATTACATTAGGAACAGTATTTCTTTTCCCATTATGAATGTTGAATAAATAATCAAAATCATACATTCTCTTCATGTTCTATCAAGAACCGCCAACATATGTGATATTGACAGTGTGGTGGTACAATATTTATTTTTACTTGTTTGTTAAATGTTACATGTAGCGCAACAAAAGTACAAGTCTGCAGCCACAAAGTAAATACAAAAGATTTAAAAGTAAAACTACTTCGATAATGTCTTCATTTCTACAGAACTGGCAATTCGATCTTACATATATATATATACATAATGTATATGTACATATATTTCACAAAACGTGTTTGACATTGGACAGCCACTGTTGTGCAGTTGGTTAAAATGCGGATTGGCAAATCACCGTTTATGGGGACAAAAACCTACACATGCTGATATTAACAGTAAAATAATCAACACAGAAATCATAAGAACCCAAAAGAAGAGAAAAAAGGAGTCATTGTATTTTGACCACAGTAGCCCTGCAGTAGGAATGCAGTGAAATGCAGTGAGAGATACACACAGACACACAGTTGTGTGAAAATTAAACCTGTCTGTTGTTTTTTTTATCTTTTTGGTGGGGGTGGGGAAGGGGTGGTTGTAGTGGTGGTTTAATGCACCAAATATCTGGCATGTTAGCATGTTTAAAAGGGAGGGACCTGGGAAGATCGATATTGTTTTATGGGTTTGTTGGTAGTGCGGCTACATACAGTACAATTTAGGCAACTTAAGTTGTTTCCTTTCTCTTGATCTCACCCTTGTCTCTGTGGAAATAAGTGGTCTAGTTCTGTTTCTCTGGTATTGTTGGGCCTTGTTGCATGGGATTCCGGGGCGTCTTGGTTGAGGAGCATGGCACCCTCAGCAGCAGCCTCCAGATGCAGGCTTCACTGGAGTGCTCTGAATCTTCACATTGGTCTTCTCTGTGCCTCCAGCTGTTGCTCCAGGTCCCATTCGCTTCTTGATTTCAGCAGCCATGGTCATGAAGGCCTGTTCCACATTGGTGGCGTTTTTAGCGCTAGTTTCCAGGAAAGGGATTCCAAGGGAGTCAGCAAATTCCTGGAGAAAAACAAAAGTCTTTTAGCTCCTACACTGTATGGTATGGTAAATAAAATCACTGAATTATGAATTGATACTGTTTTATGCACACTGGACAGTTTTCATATAGAAAAATAATTAGACAGGATAGTGTCATTCATAGTCAGTTATTTTCCTATAACAGCATGTTGTGACATGTTTTATATCTTTTATAGCACTAAAATTGTAAACAATTATTTTTTATCAATTAATGGGGAAAACACTCCAGCAGTTTAAAGTTACATTTAATAATAGTGGCATGTCCATGAAATGTGTTATTTCCAGTGATTGCTTCCATTTCTAGCTGGTTGTATCAGTCCTCTTCCTTGAAGAAGACATAAGCTGCAGCTTGTCATGTTACTGAATAACCAAAACACACAGTCCTCTGTCCTGAAGAAAAAGTACCAGCTAAACCAGTTACAAAATACTGAAACCAGAGATGACTCCATAAATGTTAAATAAATGCCTTCTTGCATAAAACATCCACCTATTAATGATGAACAGTTTTTCTTTGTTTTTCATTTTTCTTTAATTACCTGGTGGACATTATCCTGAGTACATAATGCTGGAATTTAAACTCTGGGATTGTCATGGTTACTGATTTTGAAATCATAGAAACTCAACATAATGCTATCTCAAATGGCCTTCATGGTTCTAAAAGCAGAAAAAAGCACTATATTCAAATGACGAATACGCGTCAAAAGATGTTGCCATGAGGAGCGCAAGAGCATTGTAATAAAGTAGGTGGCATGATCCCCCCCCACCCCACCCAAAAAAAAACAAAACCTTAGTTTGCATTTCTTATAGTTGGTATTGAAAAGAATCACTTCTTTGCACCTGAAATGAAGACAAAAATATTTTTCTAGCTGTATTTACTTAGTGCAACTTATAACAGCCAAGCAAAAGAAACAACAGCAAAAGTTCAGACATACAGCTGGAAATACACTTTGTGTATGTCTCTTTATTTCAGGCGGCAAAGCAACAAAATAGGAATATTCTGAAGGGGTTGTTTTTTGTATTCCCACTGTATTCACCACACACTTCACTGTTTTTGTGTAGTATATGTTATAATTATGAATGAGTTAAAAAAAAAAAGCCATTGTTACCTAATACATTTATGCCATGCTTGTGGAGCACTCAGAGATCACCTGTCCTTACCGTCCTTTTTTTTTTGGCTATACCGTATTAATCCCACAAGGGAAATTATTGCCTCTGCATTTAACCCATCCAAAGTGAACTCACACACACACACACACACACACACACACACTTGGCGCAGTGGGCTGCCACACACATTGGGGGTGACCAGAGAGCAGTTGGGGGTTTGGTGCCTTGCTCAAGGGCACTTCAGCCATGAAGGTGGAGGAAGGGAAGGTACAGCTCACTTCCCCTGTCACCACTCATTTTCCCTGCTGGTTTGGGAATCGAACCAGTGACCTTTTGGTTACAGCTGACTTAGTTTGCTTTTTATGTTCCTATTTATTCATTCATTCGTTTTCTGAATCGCTTCAGATACAATACACCCTGGACAGCTCGCCCGGCCATCGCAGGGCACAAACATGCTGACGGCTATGCGGCCTACTCTTGACGAAAATCAGCAATGGTTCTTTTACATGCCTCTCACCACAGACAGTGAGA
>JBCNYG010000025.1:29891296-29901495 GCA_039654305.1 Porochilus rendahli
TCTTCTTATATTTCTTTACATCTTGGACAGTCGTAATAAGCATTTCACTGCATATTGTACTGTGTATAATTTGTATGAGACAAATAAAATTTGAATTTGATTTGATTTGAATTATCTTTAGGTATGGCTACAAAAACACATCACAACAAATACTTGTATGAGACCGAGGCTAAACATTGTATAAATATGTTAAAACCTAATTTTATTATTGAATGATTAGCTGCTGAACTGACTAAGACATATGAGAAGTGTCTGGGTGTGGCCCTTACATTGTAAAAGGCAGGCTTGGTTTACATGTGTGTCCGAGCCTCCTTGTTGGCTACAGCAACATTGGTTAATAAAGCAAACAGCAGCATCCCAATTGCTGCACAGCTATATTTAACATGATTCATGTACAGATATTTTAAGAAGAATGGCTGGATTTATTTCTACTGACAAAAGAACCCTATAACAAGTAACTGCACTAGTTTTAATAGATATCACTGAGGCACTGCTACTTGCATACACAGTAGGGTACATCAAAATATACACTACCAACACATCACTATGTCTGGGTGCAAAAAGTCTTCCATTGGATATTCCAACAACACACACACACGCAATTTTACTGCAATCCATGCTGTTTTCGAGGTGCATCAGCATGTCACTGTAAATAAATTCAAATAAAGGCTGAAACTGAAAATTAGATGTTGACTGTGGTATATAACCCAACATAACTGATTTCACCGTATTATTTAGAAGCATTCTGAGTTAACGGAAGTGTATTGTAACAATAATAGTAACTACATGAAAAGATTCATTTTGATTCATTTGTCACTCGGTTATCATAGCAATACGTAGCAACAGAGTTATTTTACATATAAGCATTAGTTTATCACTGAAAGATAAAAATTTTAAATGCTGAAGAAATCTTGCTGAACAATTTAGGATTTATATCTTCGATTACACATATTTATCTCCCTCATCTGAAATTATTGTATACATGTCATCTATGGTCTTAAACGGTCATCTGTGGACTGTTGCATTGACTTTGTTGCAAGTGTTAATGCTGTCTTGAAGCACAAGTCAGAAAACCTTGCAGTACTCCCACGGCATCGTTTTGGTAAAAAAATAAAATAAAATTCCGGTCCTCTCACTAACCACATGCTTGGCTGACCATGTCAACTCGGACTGTTGGTTCAGTATGTGCCAGCTGCAAATTGACCCAGCATTTCTTTCACTTGAAGTAGATGAATGGGCTACCAGTCCAGCACTCCAGATGGGTGCAGCAAATGCACATGCCATCAACATTGTCAATGACCGTGCTGTTACGTGGTATTAAGCTCACATCAGACTTTGTGGCAGCAGCAAGGAGTGAGGAGCACCTCTAAGGGCTGTTGAGAATGACCACTCAAAACAACCAAATCTTTGTCACTGCAAACATAAGTTGGACACAGACTAGCAGTCCACAAAACCTGTATGAAACTCCTGTTTTACGAACAGTCTCTAGTGTGTTGAATGTTGTTTTCATTTATAGTCTGTTTCATACTGTTTATACCAAGTAATTGATTTTTCATACAATTCATTTCACACACTGGTGTTTCTTTTCTGAAAAATGTCCTCTAATGCTCATCAGTGCTGTCCTTAAATAAATTTTGGGTTTACATCCAATTCATATTTCTTCTTCATTGCAATATTAATGCCCAAATATGTTCTAAAATATTCTTTGAAATATCAGCCTATCAAAATGTAATGTATTAAACTATTAGTTCTTAAAAAGTCAAAACGCTAATATTCTACCTTCGACATTTTTAATGCACCTCTAAATCTCAATGAATTTTATCAGAACTTTATAAAAACTACTATGAGCAATGGAACAGAATGCAACTCCAGACAGTTCTATATTTTAAAGTTAAAATTCCACCTTACGTTTTGATGCACCCTGATAGAAAGCCTTGCTCCTGTCCACTAATCTACATTTCACGAGTAGGTAAAATATGTTCAGATGAGATTGCAAAATAAATAAATAAACTCTCACTCTTTAACCATATTATTGGCCTATTTAGACTCCATGTATTTAAATGCTACTTAAAAATATTTTGCTGTATCATTTCAAACTGCAGCCAATTATCACACTTTACACTTGCCAATTTAGTACTTAACACAATAACTGTAAGACCCTGCCTACTTTAATCCATTCTGACTACAATACTGTATTTACTTTAGATTCTGGCTCCCCTGACCACAGGCTGGACTCCGTATTCTTCCTAATTTGACCAGACTGAACTCTTCTATTAGAGGCATGGACTGAGATCAACAGATCAATAGCTTCATAGCTCTGGGATTAAGACTGGGATCCCATTGACTAGTACTCGAAAGGAATATGTACATTTCAACCGCAGACAGACTACCCAGGTTTACAACCACAAAAAGTTCAGGCTCTTCGGAGAAACCCTGATGCATGACATTAGTGTGTGACATTATTTGATAGTGAGTGTAACGGCTTCTCTAGTGTTACAATGCCTGGTTGTGTGCATGTGGGGCTTGACGCTCAAGAAATTTGAGTAAGCAGATTAAGGATTGCTCGGAGGGGGAATTTAGATTGCTGTGCTCAAGACTCTAAACACTTCTCTAGTGTTTCCATTCCCAGCTGATCGACAAGGCAAAGATAATTGGCTGAGCCACATGTTCAATTTCAGAGTAAGGATCTGCATTCTTGTGTTCGATGTAGAGCACTTGGCCAGCTTCCACTCTGTTTCGTATTCATGGGACAATAGAAAGTGATGCAACCGTATGATTAGAAACAGAGGCAGCATGCTCAGGTTCTGGGCAAGACGTCTAAATAAAGGTTCTATTGCTATTGATGATAATTAAAACGAGGCAGGATATTGTGAAGTAAGGCTAAGTTTACTAAAACAGGCAATTACACATGATTTCCTTTAAGATAAATGGTAAATAAAACACCAATCTAAGCTTTCTGTAAACGGATCAGAAACCCCAATATGACCTTCACGTCTGACAGTGTACGTAGTATACATACAAATTTAACCATATCAATAATTTCAATCCATATATACACACTGGCTTCTTAAATTTATTGTTTAGGTCACTTCATTCCCTGGTGCATTAGCTGTTCTTTATGAGCTGAGAACAACCCTGCAGACTGCATGCATTTCATCAAAGCAATAACTCATTGTTTTGTGCCCGTAACAGAATATATTAAGGACGTGCTGCTGTGAACCCCCTGCATACACTGTACGTGCTCCAACAACCTGCTTTCGGAGAACTTGGTTATAAAACGCTAGGTAACAGAAACGAGACTATACACATGGCGGTTAAAAAACACACAGCAAGGGTGGTATGAAACATGGTCGATATATGAAAACTGGAAAGGCTAGGTTGTTGAATGTGTGCAGTACGGAAAGACGGGGATTAGGAAAGCCTGTTTTCTCAGTCGAAGAAATGCAAAGCAAAGGAAATAAGTCTGTTTGATCATCTTCCTGCTTTGGTTATTTTATTGGCTCTGCTCAGGGGCCTTGTATGTTCTTGCACAAGTTCATTGAAAGCAATTTGAATCACGCTCTTCTTATTAGAATAACAACAAATGACTATAAATGGTGCTGTGTTCTACACAGACATCCTGTACAAAATATGTCTAATTTTAAGCAGTTTTCTTAAAACATAAATAAATTCATTAAAAACTTTCATATCACAAGGTGTGTCAGTGTCACCCCAAAAGATAATGAACAATCGAAATATAAAGTCGATGGCTAATTTTTTAAAAATGCTTCTTATTTACAGTAAAAAAAAAGAAATAATAAAATAGGGTCAATTCTAAAAACGTGGGGCATTTTAAGCTAATTGTTCGGTACATAATAAATGAAAAAGGTCCCCTACACCATGGTAACTCCCAATTTTTAAAATAATATACCTTAAAAACTCTTCCATTCACTAAATAATGTTTATCTTCTCTGTTAGGACGGCAACATTCTTGATAGTAACTCCTTTCTGGTTTCATCTAATATTCACAGTCCTATGAATGCTGCACCAGCTCGATATATATACACTGGACTGGCACAAAAATGTCTGCCAATAAGGAACATCAGCACTGAATTTTGATCCCTACTTCCTAAACACAAAAGAGTACCATAAACTTAGAGCACTTTTTTAAGCTGTCCTTATTAGACTCTATATGCTTTACAAAATATGAGATGAGAAAAATAGCTAAGCTACACAATGCTGGGTAACATCTACTGTCTAACTAAAAGATAAGCAAGGTGTGAACAAACAACAAGTAAAAGCCATGCTCAAAACCCTTTCATTTAAACAGCAGTATTAGAAAGAGGTATCATGGAAACTGTAGGGAGCTCATCCTGAACTCAGTGTCTTTCCAGTTGTTCAGAATTTAGCATAAAGGCCTGTAAGAGGGACGTCATCTGGCATGTGATCTGCACATGACTAACACACAGCTGAGCAGAGGAAGGGTGGCTTCTGTTCCTAAACCTGCACTTATCATCATTTTTCTAAACTGCATAAAAGACGCACACTGAGAACAATATCTAGGCAAGTAATAAGCAAATCTGATCTGAAGTCCACAGCAAATGAAGCCACACACCCACATCCATTCCTGTTTATTTAGGCACATAATGCTGCACAAACCTTTCATATCCTAAAATGTAACAGCTTCTGATTGAATCATTAATATAATGAGAATTACTTATTTGGCAATTTATTGAACACACGTTATGTATTTACTGAGCTGCAGAAGAACGATACAACTAAGAGGCAAGGGATTTTGTCTGCAATAGTTTCTTTGCCCTACTTAAGCATTTTGGTGCATCTAACATCACAAAATATAAGAGTAATTAAGGTTGGTTATTTGTAAACTGACCCAAATGCATAATAGGAAAGTTCAGATGATGATCATCAGTTACAAAGTCTTGAACAGGGTCTACATACCCTACTGTATTAAATATCTCGGATCAAGGGTGAACCCATAACCCTTTGAATTGTATACAAGAAGTTTACATTCATTTGTAGATAAACAATATAAAAAGGTCAAAAACTGAACTTGATATCCAGCTGGAACGTGTTAAACATCAGGTTACCACCATAATCTACAGTTACTCACTGAAATTGGAGAAATAGAAAATCATCACATTGTTATACTGTTCTTGTTTTGGGGTTTTTTTGGTCCTTTTTACGCTTTATGCTGATTATTTGAATAAACCTCCAACATACAAATTGAGTTAATAGATTATATTCACAACAGCTAACCAATGTTACCCCCTCCCAAAAAACAAAAAAACAAACAAAAAAAAAACATTAACACCGTAAATATAGTACGAAATCCTCCCACTGAAAATATGCCACTTTGCTGGATATATTACTAACCCGGACACATCAACAAGTTAGCAGTAACTGAGGTTAAACGGGTAGTTTCCCACAAACGGCTAATAACCGACTGCTAATTATTAAAGAAACACTAACGTAAACATCCCCGAGATAAAAAGCAATCCCATAAGGACTAGCATTACTAATTACAAACCAAAATGTCTCTTTCTGATACAGCCAAATATCTGACAGTCTGCTGACAGCTAACTACTGGATAGTTATCCTGGCTAGCTGTCAAACCTGATCACTGTTGAAAATTCTGCTAACGCTTCTAGCTGAGTAGGAGCTAGCAGGCTATTCCGGTGATTAACCCACTTACTATTCGGGATTCATCGTGGATGTGTGATAGTGTGAAAGTTTCTCCTCTTCTTAAAGAACACTTCGCTCGGTTTAAACCAGATAGAAGCGGCAAATCTCCTCTGATTAAAAAAGTAACTATCCGGTTAGCTACTCCTTCTGGACCAGAAGCTCCTCGTTTGAGACCCAAAATGGCTGACTGTTCAACCAGGAAATAGCGACTCTTCAAACACCCTGCGTCACACACCGCAAACCCAGCTTCCCGGAAGTAGTAGTTCTATTTGAGAAATACAGGAGCGTTTACAGTTGAAACCGACAAACCTAAAAACTACAATTCCCTTCGCCACACAGACTTGGTAATGAATTCATAGTTGTAAGGCAGTCTCACTCTCTACTACTGCAATCCTGCCCTCTATCATAAGAGGTAAAAATTACGTCATTAGTGAAACGTGGCATAGACTGGTGAGAATATGAATCACTGATCAATAATATGTGTTAAGAAATCCTGAGTCAGATAGGTTATTTCTTTATTATTACAATAAGAATATTATAACATTTAAATGTAAGGCATTTGGCAGACACCCTTATCCAGAGTGACTCAGAGTTGTAATTTATTACCAAGTGAGGATTAAGAGCCTTGCTCAAGGGCCCAGCAGTGCCAGCTTGGCCTGAACCCCAAACCTCCGGATCAGTAAACCAGAGCCCTAACCACTGAGCCACAGGTGCCATTATTCATTCATTCATGTTCAAACCCACTTAATCCTTATTAGGGTTGCGGGGAAGATGGCGCTTATCTCAGCTCTGTGCGAAGTCAGGGTACACCCTGAACAGCTCGCTAGACCATTACAGGGCCAACACACACACACACACACACACACAACAATTCACATTCACACCTTAGGGCAATTTGGAACAGCCAATTAGCTTATTGTACATGTTTTGGGACTGTGGGAGGAAAGCGGAGTACCCGGAGGAAACCCACGCAATCACAGGGACAACATGTAAACGCAGACAGAAATGCCAAGCTTGGAATTCAAACCCAGGCCTTCTTGCTGTGAGGCAGATGTGTTAACTGCACCACCATGCCGCCCGAGTGCCTTTTTAATATTAATTATATCTTTTTTAGATTACAACCCACAAAACATTACGTTATTTAGTCCCAGATTAAACACAAAGGTGGCACATAATAATACAAATGTCAATCTGTAAAACTTGAAGTTCTGCACTGAACTTAAAACTTTTTTAAAAGTCTAAATACTTAATTACAGTAGCACTTATGTATTCAGATTACTATTATAGAACATACAAAATGCAATAATCACAAAATTGTGGAATCAACACATTTAAGCAAAAAAAAACATGTTGAGCAATTTTTATTATTACAAAATAACATTTCAATTGTATTGAAATCTTGGGACAAGATGCATAGTCTTTTTGTTTACGTGTTAGTGCCGGGGTTCCATTGGATTGTAAAATCCCATTTTATTCAGTTGATTTCTTAAGTTCTGACACAAATATTGATTCCTGCTTCTGCTCATTTGTTTTATTGTGCATTTTCTATTTTCCAGGCTATTGCTTTCAGGTTTCTATCATGATGCTTTGACATTCTGTGGTTTATCTGTATGTTATGCTTTTATGACCTTCCCTTTTTTTTTTACTTGCATTAAATTTTAGACACAGCTGACTATTAACTACCAACTATCTTTTGCCACGCTCTGTGTTGGAGTTTCTTTGTTTTACAAATTCAAATTACAAAGTTTTTATTTTTTTTCCATAACACTGAATGATTCCACACCTTTTTCCTTTATTAGATTTTGTGTCATATCTGTGGTTTATTTCATACAAAGTAAAAAGGCAAGTAAAAATCTTTAGGTGTGGTGATTCCATATATTTTGCCAGGGGATCTGCGGGATATTTATCTCTTGAAAGTGTAGAGATATTAGGAGTTTTTACTGTTGGGGAAAAAGAGTAAACTTAATGAGAAATTATGTGTTTTTCCACTGAATCCAATCCCTGGTTCCAGAAAATATATGGGAATTCCACAGAGGAAGCAGCACCAACCTCTCCCTGAAAGAACAAAGCTGATGTTTAGCAATTTTACATCACCTTACAGCTGCTACTGCAATTCAACAGTAACAATCCTTATTATGTTTCCTATTTTTTGTCCCTGAATTCCTGTGTAACAGGTTGTGTACATGGTAGGACTTCTACACACAGCTTGTATATGCATGTGAAGTAATTCTGCTCTGTATCCATCTTATATAGAGAAATACGAAATTAACTTAGAGTCTACTCTATAATATAAATGTGTCAAATTATGGGCCTAACTGATGCAGACTGTGGCAAGAAATATATATAATTTACCTTCAAGTTTAAGGCAATAAGTCCAATCTCAAAGCATTTTTCTTCTCCTGTTCTTTTCCTTATATCAGCAAGGGCAGAACAACAAGCCTCTTTAGGAGACAAACCCTTGGATGCAAGGACAAGAAATTGTAAGTTGAACTGTGGCAGCTGCTCTACACTTCAGGCACTATATACAGTCCAGAATATCATTACCTCCACCAAGGAGCTTATGTTTTCACCGGCGTTGGTTTGTTTGTTTGCCCGTCTGTCTGTCTGTTAGCAGGATTATTCAAAAAGTTCTGAACGTTTTTTTTTTTATTAATTTTTCAGGATGAGTCAGAAATTATACATTTGGTTTTGATTAAATTTTGGCATGGATCCAGATTATTGTCTGGATGCAGAGAACTTTTAAAGATTTTTATTTTTTGTTTTTCTCTACCCCCTGGTGGTTATTCTACAAAATAAAAATGTAATGTTTTCACCAGCATTGGTTTGTTTGTTGGACAGCAATTTTGATTAACTTTTCAGGATAGATGGGAAACGATACAAGGTACATTTTATTACAGTTTGGCAGTGATCCAGATTATAATAGGATCCAGAAAATGTTTTTTTGTGATTTTTTGTGGCCTTGGTGGAGGTCTGCCACTCTCTCTGAGTGCTTTTCTAGTTTTTGGATGGATTCACACATGACCTATTAGTTTTCGTGGGCTGTCCCATTTCATGAGATAAACCACTTAGCCATGCTCTAACACTTCCACAGTACAGTAAATGAAGTAGAACTGGTTCACAACAAATTTCTCACCTTTCATTCATTATAAAGACAAATGTGAAAGTAAAGTAAGTTCTTTATTAAATAATACATTTGCTTAAAGCCCTGATCACATACCTGTTTCATCAACTGTACAATTTGAAAGCTAGGACAGTAGCACATGATTTTGTCCCCATCACCTGATGCTAGGATAGACAAAATAGCTTTAACGTTAAAATACAAAGTCCAACAAGAACACAAATAAATCTCTTTTTATAGAGTTCTTATATGCTGACTTTGTAGGGCGTCACTGCAAAATGAGATATAGCGAGATACAGTGATCAACAAATAAAATGTCCCATTTATCATTTTCTTTTTTTTGATTTACCATAAAATTTTTCCTTAATCTATAATGTATCCATCACCTAAATATATACAATATAATACTGTAAAACAACCTAAAAATATGACTTTGTAGGCTAAATAAATCAGTACTATGTATTAATTTCAATTTACATGACAAAGACGACTTTCTCCAAACTTTAATTTCTAAAATGACACCTTTAAATAATCTCTCTGGATTGGTTACATAAATTGAACAAATGACACTTTCTTTTAAACATAACTAATTTAAAACTGACCAACTGAAGGAATTCTGTGGGGACACATCTCAAACGTCTAGTGATTCGTATTCCTTTCTGTAATTCGTACTGTGAAAGTCGTAATGAAGAGAAATCATGGATCTGATCAGATTAAAAACTACCCACCTGCTGCAGCACCCACCTAAAATACAGAAATAAGGATTTAAGCCACACTTTCCAAAAAAAGTGATATTAAATCATAATAATATTCTCAAAACTGTAATCTATACTGATGTGGTTACAGATATCAATACCACATGTTGATATTTAACTATATTGTTCTTGGTTGCTGGGAAAAAAAATAAATGACACACTATAGCAATGAACTGTAAATGTCCTGATGCAACACAGGAAGAAAAACTTACTGTGTGGTCAGCATATAGGCCACATCCAGGAAGTGGAGAGTCTCCCACTCGCCCTGGAGCCTTGAAGGGTTTTCCAGACGTAGAAACACCTTAACAATTTATTACAACAACAAATTAGAAATGATGGGGACAGTTGTAAATAATAAAATTACATTTACTTTGACTTGGATTTCACTGCAGTCCATAGGATAGGTCTTTGTGTACTCCGGCCCCAGGTATGTAGTGAATTTTGGAATAAAAAATACAACAACAATGACTTTACAAACGGTGCACACCTTTACACCTATTATTTGGGGTTTTAGAACCACACGAATACATTATGTACACCTAGAAATCATTCCTTTCTTTTTTGTCCCCAGTGAAGAACATATTGTCCAGGATATCCAGGTTTTTCTTTGACCTCTACAACCTGGAATATTTGTTATAATTTAC
>JBCNYG010000025.1:29931268-29944640 GCA_039654305.1 Porochilus rendahli
TAATTAGGGTCGCGGGGAGGCTGGTCCCTTCTCAGCCGACTCCGGGCGAGGACGGGGTACACCCTGGACAGCTCGCCAGATTACTGCAGGACCAACACACACACCCATTCACACTCACTCTCACACCTAGGGGTGATCTGGAACAGCTGATTAGCCTACTGTGCATGTTTTTGGGCTAGGGGAGGAAACCGGAGTACCCGGATGAAACCCACGCAAGGACGGGGAGAACATGCAAACCCCACACAGATACGCCCGAGCCCGGGAATCGAACCCAGGACCTTCTTGCTGTGTGGCGGACGTGCTAACCGCTACGCCGCCATGTAGCCAATATTTATAATCTACAATAGTATTTGTTCATTTTAAGGGTGCCAATATTTCTGCAAATGTCCACTGCAGCCTATTTTTCCCCAAAAGATAGTAAGAGTTTTAAGATAATAAGTTTGTAACGAGCTTGCTACATTTATCACTTATGTTATAGCAGCTATAAACAGTCTTCCCGTCCCAGAGCTCAGAGCTGAGTGTTCATGATAAGGTAGATTGGTTCGGTACGGAAGTGTCTGTCTGACTCTTCATGTCCGGGACGAGCCATAAAGGTCAAGCTGACTACATCAAACACCCATGAGGTGAGCGCAGTACATTCTCCTACAAGCCTCCATTCTGTTTAGCTCGGCATCTTTTTTTACTCGTGCTGACCGAAACTCGGTTGTCTCGGGTTATTTTTAGCCCCGATGTACCACTGACAGTGCAAAGGTTCGGTACTTTATTAAGGTGGACATTCACACAATTAAGGACGAATCAGACGACGAAGGTCAGTTCGCTCAGACAGAAAGTGAAAAACTGTACCTCCGGGCTTCGACATTGGAAATAATTACTTAAATAAATTCAGGAAAAGCTCTTGATCAAATATGTAAATCGGTTTGCTAAACAGTAAATAATGTGTTAAAAGATCTAAAGATAAATGATTTGCTCTTCTCTCCTTATTGATATGTTTGATTATATAAAAGTCTTTGTACTGTGGAACCTCGGTTTTAAGCGTGAGCTCAAATAATTCCAGTTTGATGAATTGTGACAGACCCAAATGATATATTACATTCTCCACAATCTATCACTACTCGCGTTACGATGTGAAGTGTGTGATATGACCAGGCGACGATGAAAGCACGGCAGTGCTGGTTATTGGCGGTTACAGGTGGACTGATAGATGGATAGACAAATGCTTGGTTGGATGGATGGATGGATGGATGGATGGATGGAGCAATGAATGGATTGTGGAATGGATGACTGGATGGTTAGCTGAATGGATGGATGGACAAATGCTTGGTTGGCTGGATGGGTAAATGGAGGAAAGGATGGATTGATTGATGGATGGATTGAGGGATGGATAGATGGATGGATGAATGAATGGATAATTAGTTGTTTGTATGGATGGTTGGATGAATGGATAGACGGATGGATGGATGGATGGATGGATGGATGGATGGATAGACGGATGGATGGATGGATGGACTGATGCTTGGAAAAATGCTTGGTTGGCTGGATGGGTAGATGGAGGAATGGATGGATTGATCGATAGATGGATAGATGGTTGGATGGATGGATGGACAGATTGATAGACAAATGGATAATTGGTTGTTTGGATGAATTGATGGTGGGATGGATGAATGGATGGTTAGATAACTAGATGGATTGTCGGGTGGATGGATAGATGGATGGATGAATGAATGGATAATTGGTTGCTTGGATGGATGGTTGGATGAATGGATAGACGGATGGATGGATGGATGGATGGATGGATGGATGGATGGATGGATGGATGGATGGATGGATGGATGGATGGAAAAATGCTTGGTTGGCTGGATGGGTAGACGGATGGATGGATGGATGGATGGATGGATGGATGGATGGACGGACGAGTGCTTGTTTGGTTGGATGAATGGATTAAAGGAAAACACTCCTTGTCTTTTATTCATTTCACAATACTCCAGTAAAGTAGAACCCCTAAACCTAAACTTCAGTGCACTTTCCCCTTTGTGACATTAAACTAAACGACTTATTCGGCTCATCATAAGACAAACACAAAATTAGCTGTTAGAACGGACACCCTTCAAATGGCTATTGTTACACAAAAGCCTACACAGAGGGTAATTAATTGACTCGTTGTGCTATGAAACGTGTGATTTACTGAAAATTCACGCTGCATTCCGTTTTCTTTTAAGTGCTTAAACAGTGGAAGCGGTACAAACAGGACAAGGACGTCAAGGACGCCACTCGCGGATGGACGCTCTCCCTGTGGGTGTTGCTCATTTAAATACAAAGCCGGAATGTTCTCTATGAAATGAACCCAGACAAACAGGTACAAAGGGACGTGGGCAGGTTGAAAATTAATCACAAGCACAAATGTCCTGAACTTCACACCCAAAATTTATATTTTATTGTAATATTTGCTCGGGTGTTGCAACACTTTGTTTATTATAAATGATACTAGGGTGCCAGATTGTCAATACATGTCGTATATGCCTTTACACATTAAAAAAAACTCTATATTGGTTTTAAAATCTTACTCATGAAAAAAACAACAACAACAATGAGTAACACAATCTCACACAGGGGGCGCCATTGCACTGCAAAAAAAGCGACACATGACTCCCATAGAAGAAGCAGCAAATACACAAACGGTGGGCATTTAAATGCACTGTGCTGTCTACCTCAGTATCACGTATGCTAGCAGACGCCGGTCTGATGTATATAAATAAATGCAATGTAGTATTGTGTGTAGATGTGTCTACTGTGTTTCCGCGGTAATAAGACACTGTCTTATTTCTACTTTCAGTT
Organism: Porochilus rendahli; assembly: GCA_039654305.1. NCBI lineage: Eukaryota > Metazoa > Chordata > Actinopteri > Siluriformes > Plotosidae > Porochilus > Porochilus rendahli. The sequence goes on from JBCNYG010000025.1 coordinate 29,934,101, forward strand.
CAAAAAACACCATAGGGCTTATTTTCAGGGTAGGTCTTGTTTTAATTAACATTAACAGCAATTTCAATAAACAGGTAAGTGAGTCCTCCACTATTGCTTTCTTGTACGCTATTGCACTTATGTCTGGGGTCAAAACAGACAGGATAATAAAACCCGTAAATAAAATGATGACCGTTCTGCACCCCCAGTCGTTCTTTTATCCCCATCATGCCCCTCAGTCCTGCTTTACAATACTTTACTTTTTATTTTCGGGGTAGGGCTTATTGTGGACCGTTCTGCAGAAGTAACGGTAGGTCTTATTATCGGGGAAACACGATATATATATATAAAATGGCCCACCGTTTTAAGAGCTACCTTGTTCCAGACTGTCAATAAACGTACCTTTAAAACACCGGCTGTCTTTCGCAGTGTAGCACCCAGGTGTCTTGCAGCAGAAAACGTACAGTGTCCTGTGAAAACTGTGATCTTGTCCGGCGATAGGAGCATACACTTGCAAAAGAAATACTGTCGGAAGCTGGCATTTCTCACACACTAACTCGGTGACGGTCGGTAAATTCAGCTGGCTCAACCAGGCGGGTTTCCCACCGACTTTACTGGGAAACTGAGCGCTAGCGAGCTGCCAAGGTTCTGCCTTCTCTAAAAAGCCCAAAACAACCCCAGTTTCTCTTTCCGAGTCGGTACGGTTTCCAGACATCTGTGCCAACCTGAACCTAGAACATCGGATAACTACCGCAATGTGCTTTCTTGAGGGAGTCGGAATTAATGTCCGGGTGAAACAAAAGACATGGTGAAAAGTGGCCGGGCTGTTATCGTCCCCAACAGATTTTGAGTAATGGATGGAAAAAGTAAAGGTACACGGATATAAAATGGGGTCTCACGTGGTGAAAGGGCCCTGCGATGGCCTGGCGAGGGTGTACTCGGCTGAGATGGGCACCAGCCTCCCCGCGACCCTAATTAAGATTAAGCTGCTCAGAGAATGAAAGAAAGAATGAACGAAAGTTGAAATAGTAATTCAGGGAGCATGAAGAATAATTTTCCCATACTGCAGCCATGAAAACTATTAAGAGACCACTTACAATCTATTAAAACTGGTTTCAATAAAAATAAAAAATTTATGGGAAAATTGAACCACTCCATAAAGTCTTCTTCAGCACATACAACAGTAATATTTTAATGTAAATGGTTTGATATTATTCTTCATATATATATCTTCATATATATATGCTTCACATATGATATTATACAGTATTATCTGATGTATTTATGGAAGTATAACAGCTACCTGTTCTTTTCTAAAAGACAGTTAGCATTTATGCTACATTGCAATATTGAGTACTCAGTGGCTGAGGATATGAATTGCAGTAAGGATAATTTATCAATATACTGCCCAGCCCCAACTACAAAATCCATGTGCAATTTGTATGGTATATATGTTTGTATACATGTGAAGAGTTTGAGTTCAAAAACAGATGCCATTGTTTTGATTGTGAGAAAAAAATATTTTTAAGTAGCTTTTGAAAAACCTTTCTCAATAACTTTCAAAACTTTTTTAAGCTTTAAAATAAAGCTACTGAAAAAGTCATTTTTCTCATTAAAACAATTGCATGTGTCTGTTTTTGAACGCAAACTCTTTGTGTATATTCACTTTTTCTGTTAATTGAGTTTTCTTCTTCCTTTTATCCTTTTCATCCAAAGGCCTAATCAGATACTAAAGAGACACATTTAGACTACTTTAAAGGGGGAGTAATCAATTCTGAAGAAAGAAAAGATAACTGAACTTAATATCCAAACAAGTACATACCTTAATGCAGTCAAGCTCTCCATCCAAAATCACAGAAGTGAGCTTTGACTGCAAACACAAATAACCACACCATGATCTTCCCTCTAACCAATCAGCAATAGGGTGCAGAGCAATAATGTCCCCTGTATTGATTGGCTGGAAAGAGACACTTTATTTGTTTCTCATCTGCGAAGCCAGGAGTTAACACCATTGTTTGAAAAAACATAGAATGGACATTTAGCAGACCCTGGGGAAATATTATCTAAATCAAAAGGTGTAGATATGGAATAACGACAGACCCTTGTGCATAGTTGTACAACTGCAACACACCACATATATCCACTAGATGGCATAATTGAGCTTGACTTACTGTAAAATATCTCTTAGGTATATTCCAGTGGAATAAACATCTCAGAGAAATATTATATGTATTATATGCGTGTAGCCGGATTAACATCACTATACAGCCCATTATTATGGACAGTCAACATTAGTATAATTTACTCTTCTGTTTATTAGGAACTAACTACTGTACCCAAGAGTAAAGAAAAATCCGCACAATAAGATCAGGAGTGATGGCGTATTCACTGAGAGCTCCATAGTAAAGTGTCTGTAAAGTATACACCGTGCACGTGTTCTTTCTTCTCGGTGGTGTCTGTGGGGTTGAAATGTGCGCGCGCGCTTGATGATGTCATCCTGTTGGAGTAAAGCGATGGGGCTGGATCACATGGTCAAGGAGAGGAGGAGTGGACCCTTATCATCATCATCATCATCATCATCCTCAGTTGAAAACTGAACCCAAGTGTGTATCTGTGCCATACACCGTTTTCTCTCTTAGGCGAGCTGAACTTTCTATAACTGGAATTATATTTGCAGATGGATATTATTTTAACAACAGAGACATCTCATCATGAACTGCGGCTAAGCATGAAAGTGTGTGGACTGGAGAAATCAGGGATAGTCTCTGTGTGCAGCGATGCCTCCGCAGGGTGTTGGGGAATATAAACCCGTGGCAGGTTCTTGGGTACCACCGGTACCACCGCGCAGATTCAGGAGTAAAGATGTGACCAAAAGGAGCCGCCGGGGCTCCGCGCTGGAGCGCAGGGTGAAGTGCGTGCTGGTCGGAGACGGAGCGGTTGGGAAAACGAGTCTGATCATCAGTTACACAACCAACGGATACCCCACCGAGTATGTTCCAACGGCTTTTGATAACTTCTCAGGTAATTAATAAGAGCGTGGAATGAATATTCTGCTATTCATGAACTATTCTGCAAAACAGTTTATTTGTTTGCCTCACTGAGATTCATTGAGCTATTTGTTCAGGTTTTAACAACTTGTGGCTGGAAAAGATCCTGAATATTGCCTGCAAATGAAGAAATACTCCTCAATTCATCAAAACGAAACAGATTCACTAAAAATATATTCTAACTAATTCAGCAACAACTTTAAGGTCCAAAGGTACCTGTTATTTGAGTGTTAAGGGCCTTGATCAAGGGCCCAACAGTGGTGTTTCAAGAGATTAAATCCCGACCTCTTTTGCCACTAAGTTGGAGGCATAGACCATTTATGTATGCTGTATCATTACAGTTCTCGTTCACCAGAGCTAAGGAGCCTATAGTCCAAAGCTTTTACAGAATAATAATTCCATGTGTTTCAAAGACAGGTCCATGAAGGCATAGTTGGTGTGGAAGGGCCTGCATAAAGCTCAAGCGACATTTCTATTGAGCACCTACGCAATGGATAATAATGCCAACAATGCACCAGTCCTTCTCACTCATAATCAGCGCCTGACCTCACTAATTCTCTTTTAGTTCCACCGTATTATTCCACCGTATTGTAACCAGGTGTCCACTTTTTTTTGCCATATGATGTACATAAATGCTCGAGCATACTTTTACATTGCATGTATCTTGTGAAACAAAAAAATGAAAGAAAGAAAGAAAGAAAAAAAGAAACAAATTTGCATTTTTTTTATTTTGTGCATACCAAAAGGAACTATAAGATTATGTTGTTAGACATAAGTAATAACTGCATGACCTGAAAACTCTATAATGGATTTTTAACCCATCGTTATTATCCAAGTCCGTCTACCATACCAGTGCCCGAGAGAGAAAGATAGAGGAAGCCCCACCTGACACACATGATTTTTTGATTTGGATGTGTTTTTCTCTACAGCGGTGGTTGCTGTTGATGGCAAGCCTGTAAAGCTTCAGCTGTGTGACACTGCGGGCCAGGTCAGTGAAATGTTCCTCTGATCACCACACATCACCTCACTTGCATTTTAAGGTCAGGCAGCTTCTGTCTCCGTAGCCTCTGGATCCTGTCATGGTGTAAACATATGACATTGTTTATGGAAGAGTGCTTACTTCAGCTATGATTTTATTTATGCACACTCTGACAGTAGTTGTTTATTCTGTTTGGAGGAAGTAAATAGAGTAATTAATTAGTCATGACTGGGCAAAAGTAATATAAAGTCCTGTTAGTCACGAGTGATGAATGAATGAATTCATTCTTTTGCCAAACAGCTTAATCATACTAGGATCACAAGGAGGCTTGAGCCTACTCAGCTGACTCTTGGCGAAGATGGGGTGTACCCTGAACAGTCTGTTGCAAGGCAGCACACACACAACCAGCCACACTCACACCTAGGGGCAATTCGGAAAAGCCAAGTAGCTTAATGTGTAAGTGTTTTGACTGTCGGAGGAAACCAGAGCACCCAGAGGAAACTTACCAAGCTTGAGGAGAACATGCAGATTTTATTCAGAAACACCCTCGCTGAGCCCAGGACTTGAACCCATGACTTTTTTTTGCTCTGAGGTGGATGTGCTAATCAGTTGAATAATGAATTACTCCAGTTTTTATTTTGTCATTCCTGACACAGAGGTTTTTTTTTTTATTTCACAAGTGTGGCCTTACAGCTTCCTCCTGAGGGAAATGGTAGAAATAATGTTACATAAGTCAAATACTCTATATAGTGGTCTAAGAGCAAAGAACCAGCTCTAAGGGACTGCAACTAGGAAGCTCTGTAATTGTGATAAATGATTCGTGATCTGGGAAAAAGGAGGCCCACTTTCGGTTGAGGCACAGCTGGGGCTAGTCAGTGGAAACGTGAGACCAGTGTGTTTTAAAGAGCCAAGATGGCTGGGGAAAAAGCAAGCAGGGAAGTTTGCCAAGAGAACATGGATCAGCACTGCTGCCCTGATAGAGAATAGAGAGATTTAGATTGCATTCTGGGTTCAAGGATGCAACAAATGAAAGCAAAATTATAAGTGGCAGTAAAAAAATAGCTTTGATCATTATTATTTGTCTTTCTGTTTATCATTTGTTTTTAAAAACACAGCATGGTTAGCAGCAATAAGCAAAATCTACTGCAATACTTTGTTATTTTCAAACATTTATTAAAATGTAAATGATCCAACCATGTCTGATATTAAGGAGTCTGAATATACACACGGCGCACTGTAACAGGTATATGGTATTTTATATTGACATCTGCAAGCCAGCTAAAGAGAGTCGTTTTTATTAGTCACCATACCAACAGTAACTTTATAACTAACTTTTAAAAAAATCTTTTAACTGGTGTTTAAAGCATGAAGGTTTTTCCCTTGTGGGGAGAAATTCCCAGTTTAATGTACTTAAAGGAAGTAGTTTTTTTGCCATATCAACCAGTTACAATCCAAAGGTTCATACGGAAAATTCAAAGTGGTGGAAATCTGTGTTAATAAACAACAGTATTTTCTTCAACTTCATTTTCGACATTACAGGACTTTATAAAGTCAAGACAAATCATTTCTACTTTTTGCCTTGCCACTTCAAATATGAATAAAACATTGCAGCAGATAAAATACTGAAGGAAAAAAGTTCACTATGCTTATCAAGCTTTGTTTGTATATGCCAGCCCGAAAAGTTAATTTGCTGTAATCGAAGTAAAGAGTGACCACAATAAATATTGATTTTTTCTCAAAAATAAATTGTTATTTTTGTTATTACTATATGTTGTTGGTTGTTTATTTTTTCTCATCAATATGATCCAGTATTACATTAAATAAATATTTGAATAGTACTTGGTTTCGGATTTAACTTCATTTTGTTAAGTGTATAATCATCTGCACGCTACTGTATTTTTTTATTTTGTCACTTGCTAAACCATTCCATATGGTTTGAAGAAGTTCATTCGTGCTATCCAAAAGTCAAAAAAATAAAATTTTACGACAATATATATATCATTATAGTATTTTCAGTGTTTTTGTTTATTAGCCTACTTTTACCTCAATATACTTGTCGGAATATTTTTTTTGGTTGTCATTGCCTACAATAGCATTGTTCAATACATTTTCACCAAAACATTATAGAGAAGTAATTTTTGACTTCTTTTTATTAGGAGCCATGTTAGACAAAAATGGTGGTGTATAATCTTCACTGACACTACTGCAGGTTCCAGCCTCCCTGCAACCCTAGTAGGATTAAGCAATTTGGCAAAAGAATAAATATAATAAACTTCTACAATTTGCTTTCTTTGTGTATTATTTATTGCTATAAATATGTATTTATCTGGGTGTAAAGTAAAATAACACTTCCAGTTGTTTGTTTGTTTTTAAAATATAAAGTTATCCAGATGTCTTGATATCATAATTCATAAACTGTAGATTGGCATTATCTCATGGAAAAAAAACATCTTTTGAAGAACAAATTTATCTGTCTACTGATAGGGTTGATGGCCTTTACAAACTTTTTCTGCATTTCCCTTCCAGGATGAGTTTGATAAGCTGCGACCGCTGTGCTACACCAATGCTGACATCTTCCTGTTGTGCTTCAGTGTTGTCACACCATCCTCATTTCAGAATGTCAGAGAAAAATGGGTGCCTGAGATCCGAAGGCATTGTCCACGCACCCCCATCCTGCTAGTAGGCACCCAGGCTGACCTCCGTCAAGATGTCAACATTCTCATCCAGCTGGCCAAGTACAAAGAACGTCCGGTGGAGCCCCAAGAGGCCTATTTGTGTGCTGAGGAGGTGCGCGCTGTGTCTTATATGGAGTGCTCAGCACTTACCCAGAAAAACTTAAAGGAGGTGTTTGATGCAGCAATATTAGCCAGCATTCAAAACACAGACAGCCAGCAGCAGAGATTGATGAAACGCACACCTAATAAGATGAGGACACTCTCCAAATCATGGTGGAGGAAATACTGCTGTCTGACATAGAGGAACAAGAGGGATATTCATTCTTGGAGCTTTCATTTATGGCCTTAAAAAACAATGACTTTCCGGGTTGCTGGAGTAAATTATGATTAGAAATTGAAATTGTGTTCAAATGTGATGGAACAGTGCGGAATAACCGTACAAGTGAAATGAAAAAATTCTTTAAATATCGACTACACGTATCATTGCTTTACTGTAGAAAGTGCAAAGTAAACTTGTGAAATTAGTTGCTTGTATCTAGTTTCATGTTCCTGCTCCACCCAGTAATTTTGCTTTGTCTCAAATAACAGAGAGCACAGAGAAGCAAACATACAATATGACATTGAATACCTTTCTTCATTGACAAATGAACTGACCACCGCAGGTGCAGTTAATATAGCAGCAGTATTTTATTATGCTGCAGATACTCTATAACACTAATGACATACAATGTTCCTGAAGTTTCTGTTTTTAAAATTCACACTTCTCAGCCTGTATGTGAAAGCATATTTGTGTGGTCCCAGATAGAGGACAATAGTCCACTAATATTTATGTGTGTCCTTCTTTTACAGAATAAATTTGTTCTTAAAACCTAATTAATCTACCTAGACGAACAGCTTTCCTTAAGCTGGAATGTCACCATTCCCTGTTAGTTTATCCGCCAAGGCTTGCTTCCATAAGGGTTACTAAAGTGTTAAATCACTATCTGTAAAAAACAAATAAATATTCTAGTGCATTATCAGTAGTTTGACATCAATTTGTTTTTAGCAATTTATAAGGTTGAAGGACAGCCTATTTCTAAAACAGCTGAACAAAAAAAGGTTGATCTGTTTACTTTATGACTGAATCCAGAGCTTCCCTTCAAAACATATGATGAGGTCATGGTCAGTAAGTGAGTACTAAACAGTACAGTTAAAATTAGTGTATGCACTGTATATTCCTTCATGCCAGAAGTGCATTATATATGACTAGACAATAGAACAAACTGTTTTTCTGTCATGAAGATAAGGTGCAGAATAGGTTGTAATGTTTAATACAGGAGTTTCCCTCAGAATTATATATTGATATCTCAGTGATCTGAAACCTATTGACGTCTTGATAGTGATTATTAATTTGAACATGTAACTTATTGTTAAATCAGTACAGGTATATGCAATGTGTTTCATTTACAATTTGTGTATTTTTATGTTTCTTTCCATAAAAAACATTTAACATTGCTTCATAAATTCTGTACCACAATCCTGCCGTGAAACTTTAAAAGCTGGACAATAAGTAGCCTAAACGTATATGATGTGGTTATATACAGTAAAATGTGATACAGTATGTAGAAAAATGTTCAAAATGGTTTCTGTATAGCTCAGGTAAAGGTGTACCATTGTTTAATAAGTCTATAATAAGGGACCCAAACAAGAGATTATATTACTTCCCTGCTATTACACTTTCAATGATATAGCAAAAAGAACTTATTGAGTATATGATCCCCCCCCCCTTTCTTCTACTTTTTTTTTTACATTTTTTAAACAAATCAAAGACATATATACATGACAATAATATCACTGATTACAGTTCTTAATAAAAACAGTACCAATGTTTTTTGCAAATTAATTGCTATGACTATCTGAATTTTATGCAAGGAAATATCTGTGACAAGATATCGGTATAATTTAGTGCCCTGTCTCATGAGACATTTCAATGAGAAGTCATGTTAAACAGTGCAGCTATAAAGCACTAGTGTGGCAGTGTAGTGTAGTTTGGCTCAATATTTCCCCAGTTGATGGAATTGTAAGCGCTACAGCTTTATCCTTTGGTAAATAATTGATGAGGTCCTCCTACATAGAAAGTCACCTGCTGAAATGGGACATGAGCAAGTGAAAATGGAATGGCACAGCAAAGAGAGGTTAAAGTTTTACAAGATAAGCAGTGGTAGACACAGGAATATCAATAAGCCTGCCCTCCTCTACATGCTTGTATCAGCAGTGAACCGAATCTAATATCTCTTGAATATGTATACAGTGACTTCAAAAATAATTTACCCCGTGGCATTTTTCCTATTTTGCTGTTGTTCAACCTGTAATTAAAATTAATACTTTGGAGGTGGAGGTTTATCATTCGTTTTACACAATTAAAAATTAAAGCCAAACTCTCCTGGCTCCTTCAAGAATCTTTCTTCCCCGCTGATGTAAAACATCCCCACAGTATGATACTGCCACCTCCATGGGTATGTTCTCATTGGGGTGATCAAAGGTGTTGGGTTTGTGCATAGTATTTTTCTTGATGGCCAAAAATTTTTTTTCTCATCTGACTAGAGCAACCTTTTCAGTATGTTTGTGGAATCTTTTGCCCATGTGCCTTTTTTTGAACTCTAAACATGTATTTTTTATTTTTTCTGTAAGCAGTGGCTTTTTCTAGCGACTCTTACATGTTGTTGTGGTATGATATTCTAACCATTTTGTGATGATGGATTTAATAGAAAGTGGGATTTTCAAGGTTTTGGATTTTTTAATTACCAAACATTTCCACACCTTTGTCCCTGACCTGTTTGGAGAGCTTGGTATTGCCTCTTGATTAGTGGTGTGAGTTGAGGACTTTGGGGTCTTTCAGAAAAGGTGACACTTAGATTGCACACAGGTACACCTTATTCAAGTAATTATGTGAATTTTGAAAATAACTGGCAGCACCAGGTCTTATTTAGGGGATTCATAGCAAAGGTGGTGAATACATATGCACATACGACTTTAAATTTGTTTGTTTGTCTGTTTTAATTGTTTAAATCACCTTTTTTAATTTCACTTCACAAATTTGGAGGACAGGTTGTATGGCAACAAAATTGGAAAAATGCCAAGCGGGTAAATAGTTCTACAACACACTGTATATAATTTATTTATGTCATCAGCCATAAAAATGTACATGAATGTGGAGAGAAGTTATTGGCTTTCCGAATGTGAAAAACGTCTGTAAATGTACATGTGAAGAGAGTGCTCAGTGAATGCTTATACAACTGGAAATTAGGTTGCTCTTAAAAAGATTTTTGAATACAATACTAGGAACATTGCAGTCAACATGTTTCATATGTAATTGTTCAGTTACATGATGTAGGAATTGTGTGTGACTCAGTGCTATCTTTGAACTGAATCAAATTGAATGTTGATCAGTAAAAGGATAAGTGTCAGTGCTGAATGCTACAGTACAGTGTGCTTTTGCTGGGCCTATTTCTTTATTGTCACATTGTTTGCAACACTGTGAACTGTGTATTTTTGGGAAGCTTGTTACAAGATGCAGTAAGATTTACAGTAGATGAGGATATTCTCAGGATCTGGTCATGATATCAGACAATAGTGTATATAGGTTGTTGTTCTTTTAAAAAAAATGCAAAATATGAAGAATCCGTGTTGTTTATGTTAATTATATATTCATTATTTTAATAATTATTATGTAATTATAGTATTTCAAAAAAAGGGAATAAACACTACTACTACTACTACTACTACTAATAATAATAATAATAATAGTAGTAGTAGTAGTAGTAGTAGTAGTAGTAATAATAATAATAATAATAATAATAATAATAATAATAATAATAATA
>JBCNYG010000025.1:29974763-29987124 GCA_039654305.1 Porochilus rendahli
CAATTTGGAGTATTTTTCTCAAGGTAAGTGGTGGTTGTCTTCTACAAAACACTGTTTTTGTGCATTTTAGCATTCAGTTACCTTGTTATGGCTTTGGCAGGTGAAAATGTAGTATGTTTCCTACTGAAATTTACCAAAAAAAAAAATCTGTAAAATTGCACTGTTTCACATAAATTGGCCTATATCTAGAAATCACTTCCTGCGACTTCCGACTCATTTTGACAGATCGGGTCACATATATATTTTTTACTGGTACCCATTTATACTGCTGGGTGGATAGAAGCATGGTGGGGGTCTAACAGGGATTCGAACCCATGAACTTCTGATCATGAGCCCAGCACACTATGGCACGCCATGTTTATAAGAAATATAGCACTAAGATTCCATTACAAACATTGAAAATCAACTTGTGCTAGTAGTAGCCCATTTTGAGTCTGGCTACTTCACATCTCCTCAACCGTGATTATTTTCCTAAATCTGAATGCTGTTTTTTATTTCTTATTTATATTCAAGGTTTCACTCATTTTTCTACAGAAAACGTTTCATAAAGACTATTGTGGGAAGGAGACTACACGTCCAGAACATTGGAGAAACTCTTTCCTCTCCTTCCTTTTACCTCACTTCAGACAAGTCTGAGATCCTGGGACGCCGCTGTGCTCTAGAACTATCCGGCCCGAGCCAAGACACCAGAGGATGATGAATCTAGGCCCTTGCCGAATGTTCTGCACTAAGCCCGGCTCACATAACCCTCTATTTCCTGTCCTATTCCCATAAAATATTTAGGTCTTGTGGAAAGAATAAGTTAAATCATTTTTGAAGCATGTTTTTAGAGTGCATTTCCATAACCTGAATGATTAGGTTTTTTTCAGCTCAGGAGTTGTGTTGGTCATTGATTGTCATATCAGCTAAAAAGATTTAAAATCATAATTTTTCTGCAGATTATCAATATATCATTTGAGATATATATATACACACACACACAGTCCTTACACATACACACTAAGTTTTATAAATGGGATTGCTTTCTTGCAACTACTGCAACGTTTTTTAATTCCACTGTTTTGATTTTACTTTACTTTTGTATATACAGTGTATATAGTGTATGTCAAAAGTTACTTTTAAAACCTGGAATGTCGAAATATAGTATATAATGAGTCATAGACCTATCTTTTCTTCATATATAGTAGTAAAATACATTTTAAAAAATAGCTTGAGAGGTCCCTGTTACATGGTGTTACCTTACACAGCATGCTTAAATGCTGTTGTCCTGTCTCAAAAATGTTCATTTGACTAAACAATGCCAAGTGGTATTAAATGTGCTATCCATTTTTTAAATGTTATTTCTATGTATCTGCATTTAGCTTTGTGCATTTATGGAAAATGTGTTCAGTCCTTTATTTCATTTATTCCTAATCTAGCTGTCTTTCTGAGAACAAGGGTTGGGAAATGTTGTTTTTGGTTTCAGCGTTGTACTCATACACTAAAAACTGTATGCAGTTAATGGGAGCATGTGCTTCACAGGCCAAACAAAATATTGCAAAAATCTTTTCCTGCATTGTGTTTAACAAAGGCCACTTTTTTAAGGAGAGAGAATCATGTCATAATCATTACCTTTGTTTGATGTTTGTTTGTTTTTGTCTAATGTAACTGTAAAATGACAAAATGGATGTAAAGGTAGGACCAATATATGATCAGGTATGTTATATATTGTGATGAAAATATAATTACGATAAAGTTCAGCATTACTTGATGGCATCCCATTGAAATTCCTATCAAGCATATTAACATTATATTAAATTATTTTAAGATACAAATTTCCCCAATGTTTAATATTTCATGTTGTACAATAATTTTGGATGGCATATCTGTGAATAATAAAGGTCAGAGAAAAAAGTATAAACCATGCTAAAAGTGGCAAAATTTTATTAATACATTTCAGAAACACATTGTGGTGGCACTGACAACACTCACAACTATAATATTTCAAGTATTATGATATCAACACTGGGAAAAAGGCTGGAAGTAATTAAAAAAATAAAAAATAGAATGCCGTTACTGTCACTGTTTATATACATTACTACACATTCACATACAGCCAAAACCACAAACCGTAAAGTGATATCTATGCACCCTTATAACCAGTTTCCACAGCTTTTCACACAAACAACTGCTGGTCTTTATGCAACATTATGGCTTCGTTGTAATCGCTAACAATTCACCACTACACAAATCCCAACTAATACAGATGTGTAACTTAGAATCCTTGAGAAATACTAATGTTATATGTATCTTTGCAAAACCTGGAATCAGTGGTAGCACAATCCTCAATTACAAGCTAAGCAGACTTTTAAGATGTTATTTGTGATTAGGTTATAGTCACGAGTAGAACATTCTGGTGCACCATTGGGCACAACATTCTACAAAAATTAATGCTCATTTGAAAAGTCTTCAGGAAAAGCTGAAGTGTGCAATACCTGCGATTCATGCATTTTCATGTTATTTTAACATTATGTTCCAATTAATCCCTCTTCTTATTTTAGGCATTATTTATCAAACACATGAGGTAGAGCACAGCGCTACACACTTAAATCATGAAGAATTAAATTACGTTGAGCTGAAGTTCTACAAACCCTTACTGAAAAACCATATTTCACACAATATCTGTGGCATTATGTAATTTATTTTGAACAATATTAAGCAGATATCCACTTTAATTAAGCTATGCAATTACACCATGGATAATGAGTAGAACTTTTAAAAGTGCTACAACATAATGCCAAAAAAGATAGAGTAGTTTAATTAAAAACCTAAAGTTTTCTATAAAAAAAACAAAGTAAAATTAGGATCATGGATGCTGGGAAAGTCTTACAAAACCAGATATATCAAAAGATGGTAGGAATGTCTCAGAATTAAAATATAAACCACTAAATCCAACATTTGATACATAGAAAATAAAGCTGGACTCTAAAATCTGCCTACACCTTTAGTACAGACGCTTAATCTACCGTTTGTTTAGTACTATAGCAGTACATGGCTGTTGTGGATTAGTACCTGGCAGGCTAGTTTTGAGGTTTTATTTTAATCAGTGTAGAACATACAACCTATAATTTACCATTGACAAACACTAAAAGAGTGCTGTTGTGACTGACTGAGGCTTTAAAATGCCGTATAAAGTCTGTTATTTTACTGGTACCCGACATCTGTTAAAACCCCGAAACTGATACCAGTACAAAAGGAGGGTAAGGAATTGTCCAGGTAATATCAGACTTATAGCACAAACCAAAAAGTCTTTTTGTAATTGGATTTTCATGGTAGCAGTCTATTGAGGAAGACAGGCAAGCTGGATTCACACCTCTACCTGTGATTGGAAGGTATGTTGCTGGAAGTCTCGGAGATTTACTGTGACCTAGCAGAGAAGCAGCGCATATACTCAGTCATCCAAGGGTTGTAGTCAGAAACAAGCTTGGCTTTATTCGACTTTTCCAAGTCAGCTGATTTTGCTCTTCGCTTGTCTGTTCTCTTCATCTGTTTCTCAGCCTCACGTCGAGTTTTCGCACGTAATGCTGACTCATGGATCTAAACACAGAGGGAAAAACAATTTTGGAACAAGCATGAATCAAACCGTAACAATTTACCACTGAAACAGTTTACCCACTTAACCACTGTTCTAAGTCACTCTAGTTTAGGATGTCTGCCAAATGCCTACCTATGTTCAAGCTTGACCAGGAATAAGTGTTCAACCTAATTTTCTACAGTAATCAAAATAATATTGCTCTACTGTAAAACCCCCATCACACACTGACATATTCCCAATACGTCCACAGAAAATTGGGATGATGCTGTAAAAACTTGTACAGCGTAGGAGGAATGCAGTGGAAACTGATAAGGATGTGGTAAAACTTTAGACATGTTAAAAAGGTAGTGTGGATGTAGTCGCTGAATGTATGAGTAGACACAAGAAAACTTGCAAAACGAATAAAAAGGTGCACAGTATTTATAAGGACCAGATGGACATAGTTAGTGCATAGTAAAAGTGTAGGGTGAGCTGAATATGGGTAATGTATGGTGGCCCTCCCAGACATCAGGTCAAGACTCTTTTCGAGGAAAAGTGATGTTATTAAGTACTACATATGGAAACAGTGCGATTTTAGGTCACATTATTTACTCTGTAATGCCAAACTTTATCTGAGTGTGATGGCGCTTTAATGTAATGTTTCTAACCAGATTGTTCAGAGAAATAACATTTTGCAGCTGGAAAGCAGCTCACCTCCTTTGTGGATGCAGCTGGACCAACGTTGTGGGTTCTTTTTGAGGCCATATCTGCCTGTTTCTCTCCTGAGCCATACAGAGCAAAAGGATGTCTGCTTTCTTTGCCAAGGTCTTTGGAGATGTTATGGCTGGCTTTAGTTCTGGTTGGCTTGTATGAATGCCTTGGTTTGCTTTTCGTATTGCTTCGAATTGGTAGGATGATAGGCACAGCACTTTCCCCTGTTGCCCCTTTCTTTTCCTCTTTTTCCTGAGATTTGACATCCTCTGTGACTTGTTCTGTTATAAAAGAAGTGGTTAGTTGAGCCTTTTTGTTTTTAGAGAGAATAAAACAGACTTTTCTTCCACTGTTGTTCTGTAAGAAATGGGTTACAAAATGCAACAAATTAGTTATATCTTTAATAGTACCACAATTTTGTGGGACTGATGTGTGTACGGGGCTGATAGTGGACTGAAAATGTAGATTTATTTGATGATTTCATGCTATTAATATGTCGTGCTGCGAGCTGTCCAGGGTGTACTCTGCCCTTGCCCAGAGTCAGTTAAGATGGGCACCCCTAATTAGGATTAAGAGGTTCAGGAAATGAATGAATGAATGAATTTGGTAACTGAATCATAAAATTAATCTGTGACTTTAATGTCTGTGGATCCTTAATTCATTTTTATTTACATTTTAAGGTTTTCTAATTGTCCATTCCATTTATTGTATAACTAACTGAAACGTTGCAGCCACATCACTCTCACCTTTCCCTTATTATCCTTATATAAAACCTGAAGAGCACCTGTTTTTGTTTCAGTGAAGCATCATGATCTTGAGGATATGATATCTGTAGAGATTATTATGACCACCAATAACACTGGGTTATAACCCATACTCTGTTATCCTACCTTTAATCTGACTCCTGTCAGATTCCCTCTCCTCTTCTGCGCCATGTTCTTCATGTACTGCTGTCTCTGTTGTGTCCTTTTTTGTAAGTGCCTTTTCTTCTTTTTGCAACCTGTGGTCTTTACCTTTCTCCTGAGGTGTACTTGTGCCACTGGACTCTGTATCACTTCCACTTTCATCCCAAAAACAGGGGCTGTGTGTTTGCTCCAACAACCTCCTCGTCAGTCTGTACTTCACCAGATCCTGATAACACTTGGCGTACGTTTCCCATTTCGGGTCCTTAAATTTCTTCATATATTCCGACCTGATCCGTTTGGCCATTTCTCCTAAAGAAAAGGGAAAAATTACTGTCGCCTAGGATACGGAATGACGCGTCTTACGAGGAAAACACAAAAAACAACCAAAAAGGCATTTGTTTATGTATCTGCTTGAATCTATCTGTGCAACATTCACGTGCTCTTCAAATTGTTGTATTACATACTTGACAAAAAAAGCAATTACGTCTGATGTCTTTGCATAATATTTATCTACTAACGTTTGGCTACGTAGTTAGCACGATTAATTTTTTTTTTTGCTGAAAAAGACAATGTAATGCCTATCTATGACTACATGTAGGCAAAATTTGTGGCTCAAATAGTGATTCTAACACTAATGGGACCTTATCTAAAATCATTGGTCTGCTCTATATTATTCTACTTCTTTTATTCTATCTTCTGTTTAAAAAAAGTTAGAGTATGCTTTAAATAACGCGGTTATCAATAATTATGCACCGATTGGACAACGGTTAGTCCGAAAACTCGGGATTACAGTCATTTCAAAAGCACGTGAAGGCAGCACAGTCTCCCGCCTGACATTTAAATCAAAACACGTCATCAAAAAAGGCATTTCCTGGGAGGGAACCAATCACAGGGCAGCTGCTCGTGACAGCGCTTTATCACGCCCCTTCTCCACATCCTGGTATTTAAACTGTATATGATTATTTAAACCGTTGATTTCAACTCGATTACACAGATAAACACAGATAAACACAGATAAACGAGGTGCAATGGTGAAATGATGCTGCAATTTAATAAGCTGCCACCAGTAAATGTGTCTGTTTACACAGTGAACCACACTAAGTGCTTTTGTATCAACTACACTGAGCCTGCAGGGTAAAAACACACAGTAGTCAGAATAATACGATATAACGATTTATTTTTGATTTATTTACGGTGCGTATAGTGTTCCGCTCATTAGCAGAAGCCAATTTTTTATGATGCTTATTTGAACTATTTCTGTTGACAGCAACCGTTCACACACCCGCCATGATATTTTTTAAAGGAACGCTGATGGATAAATCATCATCCCCATCGCGTCATGACAGTTCGAAGTAAATGTGGGTAGGAGAGGGGAAAGGATCTCGGTTTTTACTTACAGTTTCAGGTTGCACACCAATCGAAAGGGAGCAGGTGGTCTCGATAATGCGACCCGTCTGTTGTTGTGCTGCTGATCTGCCTTAAGCTCCGCCCACCGCTTAAAGCCAGGACGGAGCAACAAGTGGAGATTAGACTCGAGTGTCGCACACAGACAGGCACGATATCTTTTAAAGAAAAAACAATAAAACATCATTTTAAAAAATAATAAAAATGTGTTCAATATCACTACTGAGAAAAAAAAGCAGATTGCTCTGACCAGCTGGCAGAAATCAAAACACATAGTAATCCGGTTAAAATGCTACCTGTGGAAAAAAGAAGGCAATTTCAAAATTAAAATTTAAATTAATTTTTTTTACATTAATTGATTAATTTAATCCAAATCCAATACACCAGATGGGGGATCCTAGTCAATCTATTATTGTTGATATTGTCATTTTATTGTACTTGTTTTCCTCCTTTTCTCTTTAAAAATATAAATTTTAAAATACTTTATTTTACTCCCATTTTTTTTGTTGTACTGATCACGTATTTTGTTCTAATATTATTGCACTTGTTTTAGTTGTGAAAAATAAGAAAGATGTTGCAAATACATATGTGAATGGTATGCTGATTTGTTTTTCTCAGTAATAGAAACCTTTTTTTTCAGAAATTAAGAAGTGGTAAAATTATTTACTTGATAAAAAAAAGAAGAAAAAGAAAGGAAAAAAGGTAGACCAGCTTGACTTGTGTTCTGAGTGTTCCCCGTGGATTTTTCAGTAATAGTTATACATTTTCTGGTCAGTCCCTATAATTATTAAAGTTTATGATGCTGTCATTTTTAGAAATGTCTTGGCTAAGCTGCACCCTGGCCAACAAGGTTGGACCTCTGTGTCGCTTTGATGAAATTACGTATAATGAGTATACTGAACAGATTTTCCTTGTAATTGTTTAATTAATATATGAATTGTTAAAAACACTAAACTTTTTGAAGATAGGGTGCTTGCTTACTGATCCAAAGGTTGGGGGTTCAAGTCCCAATGTCCCCAGTGCAACCAACTGGGTTAGCAAAGGCCAACCATGTCTCTCACTGTCTGTTGAGAGGCATATAAAAGAACCATTGCTGTTGTTCACACAGAGTAGTCCGTTGGGTTGCTGTCA
This sequence comes from Porochilus rendahli, assembly GCA_039654305.1. Classification (NCBI taxonomy): domain Eukaryota; kingdom Metazoa; phylum Chordata; class Actinopteri; order Siluriformes; family Plotosidae; genus Porochilus; species Porochilus rendahli. Next base: position 29,982,468 of record JBCNYG010000025.1, read on the forward strand.
GCATGGTTCTGCCCTGTGATGGCCTGGCTATAGAGCCAGAGCTGTCTTCGGCCAGAGTCAGCTGAGATTGGTGCCAGTCTCCCTGTGACCTTAATTAGGATGAATGAATGAATGACTTTGAACTAAATGGCTGGTATAAAGAATCTGGTCCAAACTCAACTGAGAATCTAAGTTGATAACAAACATATAAAATGTATATTTCAGAGGATGGTTGTTGCCATCTTAGTTCAGTAAAACTAGTTAGGATAGCATAGTGGTATAGTATGTAGTAGTAGTAGTAACATTTAGCACAGTAGTGATGTTTACTGTAAGAAAGAAAAAGAAAATCCAGGAGACCAAGTTTCGCCTCTCTGAGCCTTAGGAATAAATTTAAACTTGTCTCATATTCATGTAGACCTATTAAGAAAGCTTTGAATTACTGACAAGGGTCAAATGTCAGCTGTGGCTTAAAGAAGAAAACAAGCCAGGCATAGCTAAGATAGCTAGTGTGTCAGATTTCACTCACCTCAAGTGCATTCACAATGTGTGTAGAGTGGGATAAAAATAGTAATGACCTTGGTGACCACTTTTAATACCTCCTTGGACCACTTCAAATCTTTGTTTAGTTTCCTTATTAATGTAACTTTTAAGATGATCATAGTGACTTTAATCTACCTGAAGTAGCAGAATATGTGCTGAAACCATGGTTTGAATGAATATTAGCTAAAGGTGAACAACAAAGGACCGTGTTATGCAAACAGAATAATGCTCATAGTCACAAAATGCCAAAAGACCAAAATGATACCAAATAATGGACTTTAATAAATTAATATGTATGTACATTTCACATTATGCTGTATGGCATAGCATGTCCATCATGTTGATGTTGCTTAATCTTCACTGAAGTATATTCATTGCGTAACACTGGGTTACAAAATAAATTTGCAATAAATCTGTCCCTTGCCAACGAAATGCTTCACTGCTGTGCGTTTCATGGTGAGTAGACGCAGATGATAATGACGATGGTGGACTTAGAAGCACTTGCGGTGGACAATGCTGGGTCCTGCCTCATCGTATTCCTGCTTGGTGATCCACATCTGTTGGAAAGTGGACAGGGAAGCCAAGATGGAGCCACCGATCCATACAGAGTACTTACGCTCAGGTGGGGCAATGATCTGGAATAAAAGAGAAAGGAGTGTATTTTAGAAATGGGCAAGTCATTTTAGTTTACAGTGAAATACCATACTACTCCTTTACCTTGATCTTCATTGTGCTGGGGGCCAGAGCAGTGATCTCCTTCTGCATACGGTCAGCAATACCAGGGTACATGGTGGTACCACCAGACAATACGTTGTTGGCATACAGGTCCTTCCTGATGTCAATGTCGCACTTCATGATGCTGTTGTAGGCGGTCTCATGGATGCCAGCAGACTCCATACCTTTTCAAAAAAAAGATAAAAGATTGACATACTGTTACAAACTGTATGTTGTAGACATGGCCTACCCTTGTAAAGAAAGCCTGATAATTACTCACCAATGAAAGAAGGCTGGAAGAGGGTCTCTGGGCAACGGAAACGCTCATTACCAATAGTGATAACCTGACCATCAGGCAACTCATAGCTCTTCTCCAGGGAGGAGGAGGAAGCAGCAGTGGCCATCTCATTCTCGAAGTCCAGAGCAACATAGCACAGCTTCTCCTTGATGTCACGCACAATCTCACGCTCAGCTGTGATGGAGAATTTTGTGAGTCAAAAGGCAATGTAATACTGTCTTAGAGCAACCTCATCAAATCCTGAGAACAAACCAAGTAATAAAGATTATATAAGATATATTTACCAGTTGTGACAAAAGAGTAGCCACGCTCAGTCAGGATCTTCATGAGGTAGTCAGTCAGATCACGACCAGCCAGATCCAGACGCATGATGGCGTGGGGCAGAGCGTAACCCTCATAGATGGGCACATTGTGGGTGACACCATCACCAGAATCCAGCACAATACCTGAACCACAGTAAGACATGTCAAGTAAGTCTCAAGTTGTGTTACTTTCTGTTTATTCTGTAATGCTAATTTGTAGGTGATATGCAGGACTTCATGAAAGTGTAAAAGTTTGTAAAGATGCACTTCTCACCAGTGGTACGGCCAGAAGCATATAGAGACAGCACAGCCTGGATGGCCACATACATGGCAGGGACGTTGAAGGTCTCAAACATGATCTGGGTCATCTTTTCACGATTAGCCTTGGGGTTCAGGGGAGCCTCAGTGAGCAGGGTGGGGTGCTCCTCAGGGGCAACGCGGAGCTCATTGTAGAAGGTGTGGTGCCAGATCTTCTCCATATCATCCCAGTTGGTAATGATGCCATGTTCAATGGGATACTTCAGAGTGAGAATACCCCTCTTGCTCTGAGCTTCATCACCTACATAGGAGTCCTTCTGACCCATACCCACCATGACACCCTAAGAGAGAGGAAAATAAATGTAATATTACAATAAATATTTATGTGTCATTAACAAAACATCACTGTTTAAATAGCTTTATAGAGAATTACAGTATAATTTATATAGCCATACCTGATGACGGGGGCGACCAACGATGGAAGGGAACACAGCCCTGGGAGCGTCATCACCGGCAAAGCCAGCCTTCACCAGGCCTGAGCCGTTGTCACACACCAAGGCGGTAGTCTCATCTTCATCACACATCTTGGCAGGTTCTGTGTATAAACATACTCATATATCACTGAGTGGATGGCTTGTAGGACAGAAGAAAATAGGTTTGAATTTTAATACTATTCTTTTAATCATTACAACTACATTGATTTCTATCACATTACTCGTAATGGTAATCAAACTGGTTTAATTTGCTTTAAAAATTCTAGATTTTTTAACGGTTATGTAAAAAAAAAAAATCACACTGAGATTTTTGAGACATCACAGTGTGCTTTATGAATGAACTGAACTCATAATCTATACACTTTTGCTAAATTATCTATACAGTGTCTTTTAAAAATAGATTGATTACAGTCTAACCATAAATGGTTGTATTTTTACAAGGATAGATAGGCCTATGGTTTTCCTTATTTGTTATTAATTAAGATTATATTTATTTTTCTTTGGGCCACGTGCACATAAAAATATCATGAAGTATATTTACAGGCAGAAAAGAAATCAAGAATTCTTTTTTTAATGGGGATTCCATTAAAATTGATCTCTTAATTTTTCATAGTTGCAGCCTATAGAAACAGTAATTGAACTTTTTTTCTGACATTACCGGATATAATAAAAAAACAAATAATAATGTTACACACTAGGGTTTGGTCAGTTCCCCTTACCTTTGGTGGTGCCCTTCTCAGATGAAGCTCAGTGCAGAATGAAACCTCTGCTGGTTCCAGCTACAGGGTGACTGCTGGCCTGGGCAAACTTTTATACCCGATAACCTTCATTACCCGCCCACTGAACATGGTCCATGTGCTCAATTGGATTTTTTCCCAATCGTTGGCCATATTAGGTTCTTGGGCGGCCGACGAACGGGGCTCCCGGTTGGAAGTGTGCACGCCTGTCCAAATATGGTGATAGTACTGATGTGTAGCCATGGCGCTCGGGCCGTATATGGGGAGCGTATGTTTTCATTACCGCTCTATTCGCACATGGTGCATCCTACTACTCTGGCATGACTGCTACCAGAACAGACTGTCATTTCTTAGTATGTACTGTAGTGGAATTCAGCGGCGGTAAGACGGTTCCGACAGAGGGGTAGATTATAACTGTATAAATTTATTGAACATGGATAAGGTGCACAGACATTTTTAATACTGTAGGCGGAATCGATTAGGACAAGGATATCATTAGAGCTATTTATCAGTTCAGTGACTGCAGCATAATGTTAAAGCTTTGGTAAGCAATCAGCCCTTTTTGTTTAATTCAATTCAGGGGGATTAAACCAATCGAGGGACATGGATAGACTTTGATCTGAGAATGTATTGCTGTTCATGTTGCTATAATAAAAGCTGAGCTACCTGTATTGTAACTGTGTTCAGGGATTTAAAGGGATGGGAGACTCGCTGCATCTTTAAGACCAAATAAACCGAAATTAAATGACGTGTGACTGTATGAAGTTGGGAAGACCAATATAATTAAATTATTAATACAGCTTTGAATGTTTTATTTTAAAAGGATTGGCTATGTTTAACGATTATATATTCACTATTCCCCGTTAGTAGTTCAGCACCAGAGTGAAGTTTATTTAGTTGTTTTCCTGACAAAGTAATGATACAGCAGAACCCTGTTCACACCCCTAATTCTGGAGAAACCCCGTCTTGGACATGTTCCTGCTGTAACACACAGGGTTGGTGTTTTGGTGTTTTTAACAAACAACAACAAAAGAATAGCTGCACTTGCCTGCAAATATCTGGCCATACCATACAAATTTGTTAAATTTTAGTGCTTGTAAAGTATTTTTAGTATTTAAGCCAAAACCTTTGTTAAACGTGACAAATTCTTGCTGTTACTTGGCTATAAAATTTTTTATCTGAATTGCAATAAATTTAATTTCACTTAGAAATAATTGAATATTAATTGAACATAGAATAATTAATGAATATTAATAATTGAATAATAATTGAACATAGAATAATTGATCACACACACACACACACACACACACACACACACACACACACACACAC
>JBCNYG010000025.1:29995171-30017589 GCA_039654305.1 Porochilus rendahli
TACATAGAGTAGAGCTACTAAAACATACATAAGTAAACTTAAAGTAGCAGGAAGTAGGTTAAAATATCATTCATTTGTTATTGAATTTTAATTAGTAATATTTATACAATAAATTGTTAAAAAAAGTATTTAGTCAGCCACCAATTGTGCAAGTTCTCCTACTTAAAATTGCCAATAAAGGGTATATAACAAAGTACTGAGATGAACTTTTGGTATTGACCAAATACTTATTGTCCACCATAATTTGCAAATAAATTCTTTAAAAATCAGACAATGTGATTTTCTCATAGTTGAAGAGTACCTATGATGAAAATTGGAGACCTCTCTAATCCTTTAAGTGGGAGAACTTGCACAATTGGTGGCTGACTAAATACGTTTTTGCCCACTGTATGTATAGTGTATATATAAATATATATGCAACTTAATTTCCATTAGATTTATATAAAAGGAATGAAAGCTGTTGAACTACTTTGTTCATACACCCAGGCTTTTGCACTCTTACGTGCACAGTAGCCACATACATTATTAACGTCAGTAACAGCTGGAGATATAAAGGTCTTGCGTTAGTGATGCAATGTTAATAAGAAAGTTTCAAGGCCCGAGGAAAGACATCTACCATCATGGAATTTTATTACACCTGGTGCGTTTCTGTGGGTCTGGAGATTAGACGAGGCTTGGGTGAGATCTGGAAGGTTGATTTAGTGCAGAAGTGAGTGTGTGTCTGGCCCTGGGGCTCTCACTCTCCTGCATCCACCGGTCCAGGATAACTGTGAGGATTTATGAGCACAGCAAGCTGTCCACTGGAGCTTTCTTTAATAATGAGATGAGCTTGAGGGCCGAAGCCACCTCTTCCTCTCTCACTCTTATCAGCTCCTGGGCCCTGGGGCCTGGTGATAGGACAGAGCTGCATGTTCCTTTACAATGTCCTGTCGTTCCCTGTGGAGGGATTTTCCATCATGCTCTAATAGTAAGTGTGCCTGCTAGTATTATAATAGCCAAACAGATCTCTGACTCTTCTGACAGCTTAGTTAATACAACAAGCACTGTTTACCCTTTATGTTCTGTTTGGGATTGCATTTTACCTAAAGTGGAACAATATAATATGATACTGTAAATAATACACTGGATTTATTTTTTCCAACTTGAAACACAGACATTCTGTCTCGGGGACTATTCAGTGATATCCACTTCGCCTTCAGTGAATAATTGATGTACAGCTACTAAAACATACATAAGTAAACTTAAAGTAGCAGGAAGTAGGTTAAAATATCATTAATTTGTTATTGAAGTTTAATTAGTAATATTTATACAATAAATTGTTAGCGGCATGGTGGCGTAGTTGTTAGCACGTCCGCCACACAGCGAGAAGGTCCTGGGTTCCAGGCCTGGGTTCAGCGAGGGTGTTTCTGTGTGGAGTTGTGGAGCATGGACGCCATGTGCTTGCATGGGTTTCATCTAGTTACTCCGGTTTCCTCCCACTTTCCAAAAACATGCACATTACGATGATTTGCAGTTTCAAATTGCCCCAAGGTATGATGTGAATAGTATCGTGTGCGTTAGCCAGGCGATAGTCCGGTGAGCTGTTTAGGGTGTACCATGTCTTCGCCCAGTGTCGGCTGAAGTAGGTTCCTTCCTCTTCACAGCCCTAGTAGGATTAAGTGGTCCGGCATGAATAAATGATAAATTGTTTTGATATATAAATAATGAACCACTTCAGGGTGTGCTTAAATAAAATATCTAGCTTTGGGGGCAGTGGTGGCTCAGTGGTTAAGGCTCTGGGTTAGTGATCCAAGGGTTGGGGGTACTGGGGCTTGAACCCCCAATTTCACCTCTGCCCATGAGCAAGGTTCTGGGTTTGGATCCCAGGCTTGAGCATTTTTGTGTGGAGTTTGCTTGTCTCCCCATGCGTGCTCCATCCAATAGTAGGATTAACCCTTTCACGCACTCATTCGCCAAGCAGCTTAATCCTACTAGGCTTGTGGGGAGGCTGAAGGCTATCTCATCCAACACTGGCTGAAGGCAGGATACGCCTTGAACAGCTTGCCAGACCATCGCAGTAGTTGGGTTAAACAGTTCGACAAATGAGTGTCAATTTGTATTCCTTACAGTATCTACTGAAAGTATAGTAAAGCTGTAAAGTGATGGGTAGAGAAAATATTCCTTCTCCTACGGCAACATGCACAGATTTCTTAAAATAAAGTGTGAGTTGTTTATCATCATTTATGAATCTACTGTGAAAAATGAGAGTGACTTTCTACACTATGTTCATCACGTACTGTCTGTGTACAACGTGATGTCCTATTGATTGCAGGGAGTTAATTTATTACCATAGTTAAGTGGTCTCCAGGGTTCCAAGTCTTTCATGGTATTGAGCAGCATCTCATTTACATTTGGTGGCGTAGGTAGAAATATCTGTTGCTTTAGGTATGTAAGTATTTTTTGGCAATATTTCTACATGCATATGGTATTGCCTCCTATAAAATACTAAAATCTAGTTTTATCACAACCATTTTGCCAGTATATACCCTGCCCAGCCAAAAATAAATAAATAAATAAATAAATAAATAAATAAAAATAAAAAAGTCATACACTTTAGTAGTTTCTGGAGAGCCTCTGGCCTTGACTTGACCAACTGGAGCGAAAAATGCCATGGAGACGCAGTGGTGGCTCAGTAGTTATGGCTCTGGATTTCTGATCGAAGGTCAGGGGTTCGAGCCCCAGTACCAAAAATGTGCCACTGTTGGGCCCTTCAGCAAGGCCCTTAACCCTCAGTTGCATTGAAAAAATCTGGATAAGGGTGTTTGCCAAATGCCACAAATGTAAAGGATCTCATCTTGGTACTAAATGTCAGTCAGGCTACCTCTGGCGAGCACATGGAGGGCTGTGCTGCCCCCCAAAGAAATGCCACTCCACACCATTACTGACCCAAGTCCAAACCGGTCATCATGGAGGATGTTGCAGGCAGCAGAACGTTCTCCACAGCGTCTCCAGACTCTGTCACATCTGTCACATGTGCTCAGTGTGAACCTGCTTTCATCTATGAAGAGCACAGGGTGCCAGTGGCGAATTTGCCAGTCATGGTGTCCTCTGGCAAATGCCAAACGTCCTGCACAGTGTTGGGCTGTAAGCACAACCCCCACCTGTGGATGTCGGGCCCTCATACCACCTTCATGGAGTCTGACCGTTTGAGCAGACATTTGCACATCTGTGGCCTGCTGGAGGTCATTTTGCAGGGCTCTGGCAGTGCTCCTCCTGTTCCTCCTCGCACAAAGGCGGAGGTAGCGGTCCTGCTGCTTGATTGCTGCCCTCTAACGGCCTCCTGATGTACTGGCATGTCACTTGGTAGCGCCTTCACGGCAAACCTTCTTGCCACAGCTCACATTGATGTGCCATCCTGGATGAGCTGCACAACCTGAGCCACTTGTGTGGGTTGTAGACTCCGTCTCATGCTGCCACTAGAGTGAAAGCACCGGCAGCATTCAAAAGAGACCAAAACATCAGCCAGAAAGCATCGGAACTGAGAGGTGGTCTATAGTCACCACCTGCAGAACCACTCCGTTATTGGGGGTGTCTTGCTAATTGCCTATAATTTCCACCTGTTGTTTTTTTTTGTTGGTTTTTTTCATTTGCACAACATCAGGTGAAATTGATTGTCAGTAAGTGTTGCTTCCTAAGTGGACAGTTTGATTCCACAGAAGTGTGATTGACTTGGAGCTACGTTGTGTTGTTTAAGTGTTCCCTTAATTTTTTTGAGCAGTGTATATTAATAATCTTAACTAATAATCTAAATTAGAGAGAGAGAGAGAGAGAGAGAGAGAGAGAGAGAGAGAGAGAGCAACCCGGACCGTGACATCAGTGAGTGTCGGTTACAAGTGATGAGAATATGGGAAGCAAACAAAGTTGTAGTACTTTTTTACCAATATATCTAAAGAACAATAAATTTTATATTTTATTATCATTTAATGATGGAACCTTTTCCCCAGAAAAATCTGACGCATTGCTGTCCTTGCAGAGTTCTAAATTCTGATAAAAGAAACCTAGTAGTATAAGTAAGACAGAGTACTTTTGGCAAACAAGGAGTTTTCCAATTATTCAACTTATTTTTCAGAAAAACATCAGAGCAATAGCAAAGAAACACCACTCACAAAGTTCTTATGGATCAATCGATATATTACAGTACTGCACAAAATCAATATATTACAGTACTGCACAAAATCAATATATTACAGTAGTGCACCAGTTTGAAACTATCACAATGAAAACTATGAAAACTTTAAATAAACATACATTTACAGAAAAAATATTATACAGACAATAATGAATAAACAAAAAAACAATAAAGATCCCAACACTCCTCACACAATAACACGCACAGAAATGCAAGGGAGAAAAAGGACTCCAGTAGGATCACATATATGTCACATATGAGAACAAACAGGGAGATAATATTATCTATCTGAGTTAATTAAACATGCTCTTCCAAAAAGAATTGCAGGGAGGAAAAAAATGCTGTGAATATGCATAGTCATTATTCGTAGCCAAACATAATTTCTTAACATTTTAGGTTTATCCATATCATGCAAATAATACAACATAAATAATACACATGTCTGTCAACATAATTGCATGAACTGATTCCAAACACAGCAACTTTAGAATGTTACTCACCATCATGCTGACTCCAGCACCTGCTTGAGCAATTGACCGTAGCCCATCAGACATATTGTCAGTGAGTGCGCGTCCAACAAGAGCCGTGTCTGACGAAAGACGGTTAATGAGCTCACCAGTGCGAGTCTTATCAAAGAATCCCACCTCCTGCCTCAAAATTGAGGAAAAAAGGGATTCACGTAAGTTTCTCACAATCTGCTGCCCTGAAAAACCATCACAGACAAGAGTGCATTCAAGTCAAACAGTGGGGATGACTCTCATTCATTCACATGATTTCCAGTATAAAATTGACTTCTAATGTTTCTATATTGCAACTATCATAAATAAAGTGGGCAGAACACCACAGTTGTTCTGTAAGTGGCTTTTGTATTATGTTAAATGTGAATTGCTCACCTGAGACCTGAATAAGGTATACACGTGCAGCGTTGGCGGCTCCCCCACACAAGAAAACCCCTCCCAGCATGATGCACAGGGAGGTCAAGGAGGCACTAAAGTCTCCAGATGAGTTTGTGTAGACCGTGTCGATCACTTTACCCAGGAAAAAAGGAGCAGACATGGTGACAGCACTGGAAACAACCAGGAAACTTACGGCAGCTGTGAGGAAATGTAAATGACAGCACAAAGAACAACAGTGAAACACATTTAAACATTATGAAAGTGGTCAACTGCTCAATATAATTTATGTATGGAAAATGTATGTCTTGGCTAACACTGACTGAAGTGTCTGTTGAATCTGTTTTTTTTAATTTATCATAAAAAATAGCAATGAAAATTAAGTAATTTTGGAATAAATAATCTTTTTAATTACACTGCAAAAGCAACAACTGTACAGTGGTGTCCCCATGGTCTTAGACAAATGTGTCAAAAAGGCATATGAAGGAATGACAAACAATTATGCATTGGACAAACCTTATTCTGTAAAATATTTATTGGTGCAAAAATAAACTGCCTCATGGGATTCAGTACAAAATACATTTTGATCAATTTCCCCTCTTTTCTCAACTTATCTCTCATACACAGCTCTCTGGTCTTCATGTTGGGCAATTCTTTGTAACAACAGATCACAAAATACAGTCTACATAGACATAGGTTGCTAATAATTTTTTAAACTAAATATAACAGAGCACACCATGGCAGCAAGAAAGACCTGTTAGCCACATGTTCCAGTATTTTTGATTACTTGAAAAAATATGTGAAATCAAACAAAAGGTGCCCTGTTTAAAGTTGTTTAACAAATCTAGAATAAAGACTGAACTTCTGATCTGTCATCTCATGATTTTATGTCCTCAGTGTATCGCACCAAAAAAAGAAAAAAGAAAAAAAAAGGTCTCACTGTCCTAATACTTAGTGAGAGGACTGTTTTAACTGATTTACATTTAAAAACAATAACACTGCAGCCCATGATTTATATAATTATGCACTGTATATCATGCAGGCAGATGTTATTCTCAAAATGAAAGCGGTTTGCAATCTTCCATATAGCTCACAGAAAATTATCATGTTTATTACATTTTTATACACTGGTTATAGATCTACTTATGGTTTGCTTAGGCAACATCATATACTATTCTTTTCTGCAATGAGCAAATAAAAGATAAGGCATCTATGATTAAAGTACACAAATGATGTGTATTAATGAGCACATTAATGTCCTAGATCTGAATAGTTTTAGTATAGTTGTGTGATTTCCTCTCCAAACAAATCCTCCCCCTCCTCAAGGTTCAGAGGCAAGCGTGGTTATCCCCATGACAACGTCTCCAAAACAGACACTTGGACAAGGCTTCAACTCCTGGGAGATTAATTGTTCCCAATAGAATACCATCATTTAAGTTACCGCGGATCAAACATCATATGATCAACATCAAAGTGATAAGCTTACTTACTCTAAATAATTACATCATAGCTAAATATAAACTACATATTGCATGCTTAGGATTTTCCTCATACTTGCATCACAGCTTTAACAATAAGATTTTGATGGGGTCAAAACACGTTAAACAGGAAACTCTGCTTTGTTTTAATTAAATTAATTCAGTAAACAGTAGTTACAGCCAATCTATAAAGTATATGACACCTTACAATTATGTTGCTGATGAATGAGTGACGCAATTGTATATGAAGATGTTTAAGGGGAAAATTATTTTGCTCGGTCCCTGTGGTTTTCCTCTCTACAATAAACTATTTATAATATCCCAAAAAATGTTTCATTAAACACTACGGGTCCCTCAGTTTATCTCTCCCGGTTTTTAAGTCTACAGTCAAAGAGGGATATTCTCGTTTGCAAAAACGTCCCAAGTAAAACTGTTAAGAATCCCTTTATTCTAATGTAGGATTAATCAAACAGACAAGGATGGTTTTTGAGGTCAGAGTTTGGATTTTGATTTGAAGGGCTGTAGCTGTAAGCACAAGTGTGTGTGTGTGTGTGTGCGTGTGTGCGTGTGTGTGTGTGTGTTTTACCTGATAGTCTCCAGCGCTCTGGATGGGCCAGTCTCAGTAACTTTCTGAAATCATCTGTGGATATCCTTCCCTGTTTATTGTTGATCTTGACTTCACTGCCAGCATGCTCTGGTGCTTGTTTGGAGTCTGTTGTTGTGCTGTAAAAAGCAAATGGAGCGGAGGCTCTGAAGTGTGTCCAAACACAACGTGGACCTAAAATCCTTCCAGATTGAACATGGGGGGAAAGGAATGATTCAAGTACGGATTTACGGATCAGTCTTCTTTGGGACCTTGTTAAAGTTGGAGCAGGCAGCTGGTAAAGTCTTCCTGGGCATTTGCAGGTGATACTCCACTGCTGTAACAGTTTCCTGGTCATGAATCTCGATGTTTGTAACATTGTTAATCCACACATTTTGAGGAAGGAAGCAGAACTGAGGCTTTAGTTTTGGTCCACTTCACTTTCTATGATGGTTATTATCACCAGCACATCCAACAACAGAAGAGAAACCACCTCACAGTCCACTTGGCTCTTAGTAAATAATTAGCTAAATGAATATTTAAAAACATATTCCTGATACCTTCGTCCTCATTTACAATTCAGTTTCAGCTCCTGGCAGCTGCAGAGAAGGAAAGCTCTTTGTAAGCCAGAGTACTGTTCAGTTTCTGGCGGTTACTGTTTCTTACATTATCTGTACTTCGCAAGTACACACAGCCTTTCCCGTCTTTATCTCTTGCCACACCCAGACAGATTATTGTCACTCCCTAATGTCACCAAAACCTGTCACACACCAAGGTGTCCTCCTGTGTGTCCTTCCCTGTAGCGTCCATGTTGCGTGATGTGTTTAGTGGCAAAGAAAGAAACTAACACTAATAAATAAACAAATGCTACAAATTAATAATAATTATAATAACAATAATACATGTATATAAAAGCATAAAATTAATAAAGTTACCCCTGAAATTTTCCTTATCGGAGATGTTAGTACATTAGACTAGAGTGGAGAGCAGTTTTCCTCCACACACACCGAGGAGAAAACTACCGCACAAATCACTACTGTAAAGTACGAGCAGCCGGAGGAAGCAGACTTTCTCTTACTGTTCAGCACACGAGGGTACTACACTGAGCGGCCAAGAAGTCTTTCCTAACTTCCGGTTTTATTCTACCGGAAGCTGCCATTGGTGCGGCAACTTGACTTCCGCTGAAGCACTGTGAACGTCTGTGAACAAGACCTGAGGCAACATTTTATTGGCTTCTGTTTGACGGTCTATGATTCTGCCAGATTAGATACACTTTATCTTTTCTGGTTCATAATTAGGTAATCCTAATTAGGGTCGAGGAGAGACTGGCGCCGACGCTGGGAGAGGGCAGAGCACACCCTGGACAGCTCGCAAGCCAATCGCAGGCTTTTTTATATTAAATTATTATTTTAATGACCCGAGGACGATTATATAAAATATGTAGGGAAATAATGTAGAGTTATGAGTTAAAAGCTAATCTGTTTACTTTAGCAAACTCTTAGTAAACTGAATGCAGTCAGAAACCCGGATGTACGGGCAGAATACGTGAAAGTGGCACTGTTGGCCCTTAATGCTCAGTTGTGCAAAATGATAAATGTAAGTCACTCTGGATAAGGGTGTCTTCCAAATGCCATGGCTGACACATGCAAAATTGCCCATAATGTTTGTTTTTCTTTAACTGGTTTGTTTAAATATAAGAACACATGAAATATTGTTTGTTTGTTTATTTATTTATTTTTGTTTGCTTGTTTGTTTATATTGTGGGGGTGGGGGTTGCTTTTATAAAGTTGTGGGACATTTTGAATGTAGCTTTTTTCACCAAGGGCATTTACATTAAAAGAGGATGGAGATGACACCGGGCGAAGAGAGGGTACACCCTGAACAGCTTGTCAGACTGTTGCATGGCCAATGCACACAACCATTCACACTCCCACCTTGGTACAGCCAATTAGCCTAATGTGCATGTCTTGGGATTGTGGGAGGAAACTGGAGTACCCTGAGGAAACCCATGCAAGCACAGGGAGAACATGCAAACTCCACACAGATATGCCCTCAAACCCAGAATTTTCTTGCTGTAACGTGGATATGCTAACCACTACACCACCGAGGTCCATGTGTCGTTTGGTCACTGGATTTTCTTTTCGAAAGTGGACATTACAAATAAAAAATGAAGGGATATCCGACTATTGTTTTAACATACAATATCCAAAATTAAAATACCAGCTGCTTTCTGCTTTCATAGTTAAATTTGGATAGGAAATTTTTTTTAAGTTTAATTTTCAATTTCTGTTCAATATATAAAAAAATAAAATCACTAAGTGACGGAAGCAAAGATATCCACATTAGACTTAATGGCTGTTTCAAATTGCCACTAGGTGTGAGTGTGAATCGTTGTGTGTTGACCCTGTACTGGTCCGATGTGCTGTTCAAGGTGTATTGTGCTAAATGATTTAGCTGAAATAATCTCTGGTTCTACACCACAGTCCAGTTGGTGGCGGTAATGTAACATTAAGCTGGTTTACTAACCGCCAATAAGCACCAACGAAGAGGAAGAGGAAGCAGACATGTTCAGGGATGCACGAGTAATCGATTCATGTGCACAATTTAGCGGAGTTTTTAGAATTCAGAGCATTTATTTATTTATTTTACTCAGTTTGATTACATTTTGAATCCACCCAGAATGTATTAATGGAGTTGTATTTATCTGTAGAAGATTTTGTTTTAGAAAAAAAAAATTGAACTTTTTGAAAACCTAGCCGAAATGAGGCACAAGTTTGTTTGATTGTCTTTTTGTGGTCTTGGTTTTGTTTGATTGTTTGTTTGTTTGTCTTCTTGTGGTCTTGGTTTTGTATGTTTGTTTGTTTGTGGGGTTTACAACGTTCCTGGGATGTTTTAGGAACTAGTAATTTTAGTAGTCGCTTGATTTTAATTAAACTATTGGTGATATATCTTAGTTTCTGTGAGCGCAGTGAGCAGAACAGCAACACTAATGGTGGTTTCCCGCCTAACTTGATTTATGTGGTGGCGCATGCACGGCACGATTATAGGAAGCGTGAGCTGTTGAGACAGCTACTTTACCTCCTAGAATTCCATGGGTGACTCTATACTTTGGTTGGGCTCAGTAGACCTCCCAGAATTCCACGGGCGACTCGATTAATGTGGTAGCGCATGCGCAGCAGTTTCTAGAGTTCTCCCAATCATCACCACCACCTTCCATGCAGGGATAAACAAAGCGCGTACAAGCAGACTATATAGACTTGGATTGACTGCCCCTCACAGCACTCCAACCTCCATGAGAACTTCTAGTTATGCTTGTTTATACCAAATTTTAAGCATTTTAATAAAACTCACACAATAATTTGCTGAATCACTTAATCCTACTAGGGTCACAGTGAGGTTGGTGACTATCTCAGCTTGTCAGACTATGCATGACAGGGTACACACAACTGTACACACTTATACCTTGGGACAGGGTATAAGACCTCTAATAAAACTAGTAATATAAAAAACATACAAAATGGTATTTTAAACATGAAGGCGCAGCGTTGAGAAATGTTTTCTAGTTGTAATTCATTCATGCTTTAGATTTTCTGGAAGTCCAAGTTGTCATGAAATCAGTATGTCATTAAGAGTCAATCGATTATTACTGTCTACGGGAAGGCGCTTGGCTGAGCTTTACAACTAACTTAACCTAAACAGGAACACGTGTGTGATGTGTCTGTAAGTATTCGGGATGGTAACATTTGGAAAAGTAATCGCCTTAATTACTTAAACATTTCTTGTATGTAAGTTTTTCTGTATTTTTTGCATAAACGCATGATACGTCTTATTTAACAAAACATCAGTGTTAACGATGAATTACTGAAGTAACAAACGAGAAGGAAAAAACCTTGTGAATCAATAGAACTTTATTGAACCCGGAGGGAAATTGTTTTGTTGAAATCGCTTAACATCCAGTTGCAGAAGAAGACAAACAAACAAACAAATACATAAATAAAAATAAAATCAATGTAATAAGTAAGTAGTAGCAGTGTAATAATAAAAGAATTCCCTCTAGCTAGAGGTAATTAAAAGTAATTTCTGGTAACAATAGTGTAATTAAGAATAAATGAAAACTGTACATGTGTGTAACATTCACCGAAACGTGGGGATGGTATTGAAATAGCTACCACTTATGCAAACAACAATAACTGTGCAAGTACAGTACATGGTGTATTTATAAAACTGAGCCTGACTATATTAAACATCTGCTGGAAAACTGACATTAAAACTGCCATAACGTTTTTTAACATGTATTTTTATTTACATTCTTGTCAATCCTTGGATGGTTACATTATCTTCATTTAAATCTTGCCACACTAGTGGAAGAGAGCAGGTTACAAGGCCAAGGGTCTTTTTTCCACCTCCTGCACTGTACAAATAAGAAACACAAATCCCAGACAAATACAAACATGTATTATATATTCATAATAAATGTGTTTAAAAACTAAACTCATGAAGCAAATGCGCACCATCATTTTTAGCCTATTAATGGGAGCCAATTTTTATTCTACTAACTTTAAATCCACAGAACCAAATTAGTTACAACCGGGCTGAAAAAAAACCATCACATATTATTCCAGGATTATTAAAATGACACTCAAATGTAGGCTAATATTAACATGTTTATGTTTATTCTAGTGGCAAAACATTAATAAATCATTTCATTTTAAGTGACCAGTAAATAAAAATTGCAACGTTAGTCAATTTAATGGTGGTTAACCACAGTTCTATCCACAGCAATGATGTTATAAAATGGCTGTGCTTATCTGGGTGCTGGAGATTCCCCTGTCCTGCACATTTTAGTATTTCCCCTACTCCAAACACCTTTGTTTGTTCACCTAATTAACGGCACTCACTAAGTTTAAATAAATATGTCCATTAACAAATGTTGGTTTATTATTAGATTTTTAAAAAAATGTAATTACTTTTTCTTATCATCTAGACTTTAAAAATGACTACCATATACACTGGCATCCAACAAAAGCTGAGCAGCCATCTCACACCATGGCCAGATAAGCTGAAGCTGGCTCGATTTTCATGGGTATCCAGTCAGTGCTTTCTTCCAAATAAGGAACAGGTTAATATTCATTTTCTTGTTCATACTTTTTCATTTTTATTTAATTACTGTCATGGTTAACAGTGTCTCACTGGCCAAGGATTTTGGTCTTTTATTCCCAATAAAAATACCTTATACATCCATAGCATGATCTACAGTATTTGGTCAAACTGTTAAGATGCAATGTATCTATGATTACAAAATTATAAGACTCTTTCTGCTTGCACGTTTCATTGTCATTCTGTCCTGTTCCTATTTCTTTTTAATCACTCATTGTTATTCTCTTTTCAGTTCTTGTTTGATTGGATTGCTCGTGCCCTTTCCGGTCATTACAACAATAAAGTAGAGGTGCCACAGGAAGTCGTGGAGGGCTTATGGATCTACCTGAAAGAAATTCTTCATAGTAAGAAGCTTTGTAATGTCCTGACCACGGGAAAGGCCATTAACATACAACCAGCAGTTCCTCGGGTAAGAAAAGGATAATTATATCAATAAAGAAAAATCACAGTTTTTTACATTAGTACATTAGTGCCAGTTTGGCTTACACAACAAATACTTGGGTAACATTAATCTCCAATATGTTCATTGTCCAATAATTAGCTTTTTTGATTGTCGAAAAAAACTTATTTAGACACTCAGTCACTCATCTGGGTTGCTAGGAGGCTGAAGCCTATCTCAGCCAAAACTGGGCAAAGGTGGGGTACACCCTGAACAGCTCACCAGACCACTGCAGTGCCAAAACAGACAACCATTCACATTCACAGCTAGGGGCAATTTGCAGTATCCAGATAGCCTGAAGTACATTTCTTTGACTATGGGAGGAAACCGGAGTACCCGG
Organism: Porochilus rendahli; assembly: GCA_039654305.1. Classification (NCBI taxonomy): domain Eukaryota; kingdom Metazoa; phylum Chordata; class Actinopteri; order Siluriformes; family Plotosidae; genus Porochilus; species Porochilus rendahli. Next base: position 30,008,230 of record JBCNYG010000025.1, read on the forward strand.
AGGAAACCCATGCAAGCACAGGGTGAACATGCAAACTCTATACACAAATGCTTGAGGACCTTCCTGCTGTGAGGTAAACATGACAAACACTACGCAAACGTGCCACCCCATATTTAGATAGGATTCTCATATTCATACCAAAAAAATTGCTTTGAACTGATTATAAACATTTAATTATTCTTTTTCCCCTTTTCCATAGATGATCAATGAAAGGATTCTGGAAAGCACTTCAGGAACTCTGTCTGTCGATCTGTGCACTATTTTGAGTTGTTGTGAAGGGATCTTGAAGTTTCCTGCCCTCGCTGTGATATACACTGCCAGATATGAGTTGCTGGTGGAGCTTGCTGTTAGGATCACTGGCTTGGCCTGTTTCCAACTTCAGAAACAGGAATCTACAGAGACTCTTCCTGTTAAGGTGTTCGAGGTTTTGCTTCTTGTACTCAGCACGTATTTGACTGTACAAAGGCAGCAAGGAAACCCCAAGAGAGTTTTTGTCCAGGTGACAGAGCACCTTCTTCAGCCACTCTGCCTGTTAAGACACTTATTAACCTATAAGACATGGACAGACAAGGATGACATAAGGATTCGACAACAAATGAGCAAAGAGATCCGGAGCAAAGTGGACTTGATTCTTCAGTCTGCTCTTTTCTATCATGAGCATCTACAATGGTACGAAGAAGAAGTTCTCCCATCGGAACAGAGATCAAGTGGAAGAAAGAGATCGACAGGGAAACCTTTGCTCTGCCCTGCTGCGACTATTCTGTCAATGCTTGTCCATGGACATGATGTGAATAAAGAGTCTTTCTTTTATGGTGTACAATCCAGTTCTCTGCCAGTACTCTTCAAATTTGCCTTAGATGCATTTTGCAAAGGAGGAGAGAACAAGCTGCTTTGCTTTCATCTTATGGCAAAGTTTCTCAGTGCCCTTGGCTTTACAGAGGAACTTAACCTTAAAGAAACCTTTAATGAAGCAAACTGGAGCTGTGCACTGCTTGCCTTAGAGAACATTTTGAACTCCTGTTTGGCTGAAGATGTCTATAATGTTGCTACAGATAAAATACATCATGGAGCAGTCCAGTTAATTTTCTACAGGAAAGTGGCTCAGCTTTTATTCAGTAATGCACAGACTGGCATCCCAGCCTGGTACCGCTGCCTAAAAATACTGCTGGAACTTAACCACCAAATTCTGGAACCAGATCTTGATGAGCTTGTCTCCTCTGTCTGGGTGGATGCCGATAACATGGAATTACGAGTAAAGAAAGCTCGAGAGACGCTTGTATGCGCAGTCCTTCAGACTTATACGAAGTTGCGCCAGCTGCCGAGACTCATAGAGGAATTGCTGGTTGTAATCTGTCGACCAGCTGCTGATGAACTGAGGCAGGAATTGTTGCCTGAGGCTTTGCAGAAATGCTTAGGTCAGTGTCTCCTAGAGAGTTCTCCTAGCCAGAATCTCGAAATCTGGAGACGTATACTGGGGAAGATGCAAAATGATCTCGCCTATGTCCAAGAGGGAAGAAGGGATTCTGCACTGAAGATGTTTTCTCTGAGTGCTCTCATGCACGCCGTAGTCTTTAGTTTTAAGACGTTAGACGACAGCACTCCATTGCCCATCGTCAGACAAGCTCAAAGTGTAATGGAGGAGATGTTTAATTTCATTAGGGCTCTACTGCAACGTCTTGATGGAGTTTCGATTACAGACAGCCTGTGGGTAGAGAAGATTCAAGAAGCAAGTCTTCTCCTTACTCATACTTGGCATGAGGCAGACTCCCTCTTTCAAATTCATTGTAGTAAATACACCTCCCCGACTGTCTGTCTTATATCAGATACAGAACAGAATGTTTTGGAATTTAAGGAATCAGGGGACCGAGTCACGAGTCCACTGAGCAGGTTTCTTCAAAAGGTTCTTGCTCTTCACAGAATGAAGCAGCACTCGCTCTTTTCACCTTTGCATACACAGGACACACAAAATTTTCTTCATGAAACTGCTCAAATTGTGGTAAATAGTCAAGAACAATCAGTAAACCTGTACACTGACCAAACGTGGGACCGTCAGTTTTGTAGTATTAATAGGGACACCTATCCAGTGGCCTTCTGGTACCTAGTAACCACCAACCTGCCATTAATTTCTCCATACCTTACACAGGAGGTTACATCTCACATAGCAGACACCATTGTGAACTCCCTGCTTCAAAGTCACTCAGGAAGCCGTATGGAGAAGACTGGTCTATCGGTTCTACTGATTTCAGAGCAATTGGTTGAAAGCACAGTTCTTTGTGAGTTGCCCAATTTGCATTCAGCAGTGGTGACTTCTATAACAAACAAGTTGTTTGAACTGCCAAATGCTTCTAATGTACATTCCATTTGTCAATCATTTTTTAAGTCCTGCACTGAAATTGGTGTTGTATCTGAAGGCAAAGAAGGACAAATTGCTGAGATCTCATCCTCCTTTAATAGACTAAAACCCATTGCCCAGAAAATTATGGACTGTGCTAAAAATGGGGCTTCTATATCCATATCTAAAACACAAGAACACACCCTTCTGCACTTAGTCAGGATTACAAGTGTCCTTAACCCGTATGCAATAGCTCCTGGAGATTACTTAGAACTCTTTCTGGGTTTGTTCTTCTTGACTCTTTGTGTGCAAGGTAATGAAAATGGGGCACCTTTAGTACCACTCAACCTTTTGAAAGAGCTCTTTGGCCTCATGAATTCACTCTTGGTGGGGAAAAACTCCCATACAATCCTGAAAGTTGTACATGGTAGTACTCTCTTGGAGGCGGCCATGAGCTCCCTCTTCTCCCGCTTTGATAAGGATCTATTTGGAAGTGTGGACAGCTCAGATTGGTTTTCTTTTCTCCAGTCAGTCCAGGCTTTCATTGACAGAATAATACGTGTTATACTGGAGCGAAAAAGTAGTGTGCGAATCAATCTGGACAAATTCACCACTTTTATGATTGATAAGGCTCATGCTGTTGGAACATCATCTGGGGACTCTGGGAACTGTGATGAATCTCTGTACTCATTTCAGCTTCACTTAGCAACCTTGAGCACACTTTGTAATGAAATTATGTCTGTGCTTGGAAAAAGTCCTCAACTGGATGAGGCTCTGACTCAGTTGTTGGGGAAGCTGATATCTGTAATGGGGCCTGCCACTCAGACGGCACTGCGGGGACAGGCAGACAGTGGGTTCAAAGAGTCCTTCTGTATTGATGTGGGGACTGTGATGATCAAGACTGAGCTAGCAAAGGTCTCTCATCAGTCCCATGATATTGGTGATGATGATCAACAAAACAAGTTATCTAACATGGAACTGTACATTAGCTTTGGCCAGCAGATTTTGGAGGAGATATACCGAGGACCAAAACCAATGGATTTTCTCACTTCATCTCTCAATTATCTCTCAGTATTTTACATGGCGGCAGAAAAATCCCAATTGTCGGATCTTGACAGTCTCCATGTTCAGATTCTCCAGAGTGTTTATAAGCTATTATCATGTAAGCAATCATTTGAAATGATGTTATTACAAGGTTCAGCCTTTAACTTTGTGCACTTTAAGTAGGTGTTTAATTTGTTAATCTAAATTTCCTATCCCATAGGTGAATGGCATTCTGAATTACAAGTTAAAGAATTGGAGGTTGCACTTAGAAACCTGTTTACTCAGCTAATGATCAACTCTTCGGAAGAACAACTTCAGTCGCTTTTTCTCATGATCCGGAGTGGACTGATTGTATCCCAGATTGAATTCGGCTGCCACAAAGTGAGTTGGTATTTCAAAACTGGATATTAATACAAATTAAGTCCAACAGCACATAATGTTGTACTATATACTGTAATAAAATAACCCTGACTGGAAAATATCCATTCCTTTAAGATGATATGTGTGATATGTATCAACTTTTATAGGATGTGTTTGCAAGTGTGACTGTAATTAAGCTGCTCGCTAGCTGTTCCTTCTCGGAAATTTCTTCAGAGATGTTCTGGCGTGTTGTTCCTCATATCATGTCTGCTCTGGTTGTGAGTATTTTACTGCCCTCTTTGATTAAATATATTCACTCAGCTTCTTAATCACTTTTTGTTTAGTTTTCATTTGTTATCAAAAAGGTCTTAATATGGTCACATTTTATTAAACCTGCTGCAAAGATTTAATGAACCAGAAATTTTTTATAATTAATTTTATAATTCAGAATTTGTCTTTCAAATTTCTAGCAGTCTAATTGTGGCACTGACATTGGGCTTAAATGAATGTGACATAAATTAATCCATGATTCCATAAGCATGGTATGCAGAATGTGTTCTGTAATGTACACACAATATGCGTAATGCAGGCTTGCAGAAACCCCACATCCATCAATTCTCTCTTTTCTGTGCTGTTCTTGAGAATGGAAACTTTGGTTGTGGAAAAATATCTTTTTTTCATTACAATCGCAATTGCAATGGCATTCATGTGTTGAGTAATTCTGTATAATTAGTGTAGCTATATAGTTGATGAAAATTTCTGATCTATATCTATGTAATTAGTGACCTATATTTACGTAATAGGCCAATAATGCATTATTTCGTATGGGGGATGGGTGCAGGCATGCTTTACAGTTAGGTACGTTGATCTATTCCTTGGGTCAGGTTTCCAGGGACACAGAAAAATTCCCCACCATAATTGACATAAAACACATCAGGTGAGTACACCGGGTATGTTTTCTGATGTGGAACCAGTAAAAATTGCTACATCTACCTTATCTGCAATACGCATGTCCTATACACATGTATGGTATCTGCTCTGCATTGTGATACCATTTCATTTCTTACACTCATTGCACAAGCCGTATTCTGTTCACGCATGCCGTGCATATGGAACCTTAGCTTTAATGTCATAAAGTCTGTGGTACATAGGACCAATATATGACAAATTTTGTTTTCATTTTATCATTACTTCAAAAAAACTATTAAAATGAAATTCTGAATTTTGTGTGTAAGACATTGTTTGAAAGGCTGCAATGGCAGGGAGATTTGAAGGGGAAATTGCATTAAAGAACGTCGCTGGGCTATTAAATTTATTCATCTGTAGAACATATAAGGAAATTTAAAACATCATTTTCAACAAAGTGTAACAAAACATCATGATTTTTCAAAGTGTCGCTATTTGCCAGGTGTTTTTGAATTTCTCAAAGCGCGAATGTTATACACATTAAGTAAATGGGAGGATGTTAATTTTAAGTATGTATAAAGTATGTATGAATTTTAAGTATGTATGAAGTGTGCTTAATTAGTTTTTTATGTTTCAGTTTGTGGTGAGAGCATCTGGTCAAAACTCTTCTCTGACTAGTACCCTCACTGTGCCAGTAGTAGAGACTCTAATCACACTGCTCCGTAAAGGAGAAAATTACATCTCTGACCCACACCATGTTATCCTGGTGCTGGGAGCTCTTGACTTTGTGCCTCTGGAAAGCCAGTGCATGGATGACTACTATTCAGCCTTCCATGCCATCCATGAAGTCTTGTATGCCATCATTCTGTGTTACCCTAAGGTAAGTTTCCTTCTCTTTGCTTTACTTTGTGCCCTAGAACCTCACTTTAAAATAAACTGTGGAAATATGTGGGGATGCGCAAACACAAATGAGATTACTCACACTCACCACCCAGAATTGAGATTAGGGAAATTAAATGTCAGGGCTGATTAACATTTCAGTTGTATATTTCTTGCACATACTTGAATACTAATAACAGTGTCTGCATATAGTGTTAGGATTTTTTTAACCTATTGTGAATGAAAAAGATGCTATAAGTAACATTTACAAGATTTTTTGTACCGTTGGGAATCTTATTTGTTGTTCTCAGCACAGCATTGCTTGACATGATGAAAAAAACTACTTCAAACTCGTATGGAGAACAGAAAAAGATCTTCAGGATTATGTGCAAAAGCAAATGCTTATCACCTTTTCACTCCCCCAGAATCTGTCATAACTTAATGCTGCTTTAGTTAAAATGGAACTAGATAAATACAATAATCATTCTCCCTAATGAACAATTTAAGTTATACCTTTTACGTAGATTATGCTTCATTTGGACATTGTCTCTGTTAAAGATTCATCTTGTTACAATTGAATTAAGAAGACAGTAGAGGTTAACTGTGTCAACACTGAATTTAATGATTTCACTGTAGTAAGTGAAAAACTGTTTTACTGTTCTTAAAGTTTGTGTAAAAACTGTTTTCAGCCAAATTTGTGTTCTGTATGCGATTAGAGGCTTATTTATTTTTTCACGAGGATGTCTGTTAATAAACTCTGTCTCTCAATGGGCATAGGTGATGCTGAAAGCTTCTCCAATCTTCTTGAACTGTTTTTATCGTCTGGTGGCGTCCATCATACGTGAAGGCAGACAGAAAGGAGAGAATGAAAAAGGTGGGCGAAGCCAGTTGTATATTTCTAGCACTTTACTTACTGCTAAAACTCACCATGATGTCATTCAGTAAAATATGAGAAACAAAGGTGTAGACCTTATTTTATTAAAAATCTCAGGATAAAATGTGGCTATTTACATGATATTATACTTTGTGTATTTTATGTAATATTTGCTATTAAAAGTACAGTACGAGCTTAATTATATCAGTATATTTGTGATTTTGAAGCCTGTTTTTTTTATTGATTTTGTAGTACGATGTAGTACACCTATAAGTATGCCTGCCCAGTAAAGTCAAAACAATTTATAAAATAAAGCTGTATTTATTTGCATGTGGAAGTTCATTCACATTATGGTTTCTAGTATTAGGTGTTCAATAAATTTTAGACTAAATAATAAATGGTAGAGGTGTACTCTATAAAGCGGCAAAAGAACATCTGTTCCATAATATGATATATGATAATATGATAATGCTTTAAAATAAAATTATGTTGTTTTACATAATATACGTTGTTTATTTCTAAAAAGATTATGTTTCATGATTTTTTTCTGCCCCATATAATTAACCATAAAGCATCTATGTCTTACCAGGAAATGATTTTGAGAAGCTCTTAAACTGTGCCATGCTAGTGGAGCGGATGTACACACACATTGGCACTACAGCAGAGGGTTTCACTCTCCTCAACTCTTTCATTGTGGCTCAGTATGTCACTGAACTTCAGAAGGTAAAATCTTTAGTTCATAATCACTATATAGTTCTGTTGGCACTCAATAGCTTGAGTGTAAGATTTGTAAAGTGTCCACTACTAAACTATACTTTATTACTATANNNGCCACCACTAGTGCAGCGTCAGTGAGCCTTGAGATTGATAGAAGGATCATTCTGCAAAAACATATCCTCTTAGTTGGTGTTTTGATGATGGTGGTGCAGCTCCTATCTTACACATTGTTCTAAAATATCCAGTGTATTAAAACCTGCCTGACTTGGCAGTGCAGTGACAACTAATAAGAATTATTTACTAGTAAGAATTGAGTTACTCTTATCATGTACATTATGAGAGTTGTGTTTAATGCTGCTTTGTGCACAATAGCATGCTGCAACATTAATGAACACGGTACTTCTTCATTTTAATTTGTGAAGGTGACACTTCGACCAGAAATTAAGGCGCACCTGACAGAAGGCATCTACTGTATCTTGGACCAGTGTGTTGAACAGGATGTAAAGTTCTTAAACACGACATTGCAAATGGGTGTGAAGGAAGTATTCACTGAGCTCTACAAAAATTACATACATTATCACAAATCACAAAGGCAAGGGGAAGAGAAGTATACTGTGTAACCCTATTATTAACCAAATTATTTTTTTGCAAGAATTATTGATATATGATTTGTAATACTGTTGTTTGATTTGGATAACAAGTAGAGGGGAAATAAATAATTTATGTGAACCATCAGTTGAGCAGGCTTATTTCTTTTCTGGTTTTAATCTCCCTAATCTTACAGTAAATTAAAGTGTAACTTTGTCGCCAGGACTGAGTCTAACTCCACCCACTGCATAATTTTGAATAACATTAAAAATCGGGCACTGAGTGGTGTGTGGATAAGCAGTAGTCCATTGATAAAAACAGGCACACTGCACATTTCTGTTGTCAGAATGACCAGGGGCCTCATGTACAAAAGGTGCATACGCCCAAAAACGTTGCATACGCCCTTTTCCACGGCAAAGTTCAAATGTATCAAGAGTGAAATGTGCAGTGCCTCACGCCAACTTCATGGCTGGCGTAAGCATGTTTCTGCAGCTGTTGGTGCAGGGAAACTGCTGATAATGTGAAAATTAATCCTTAGAGTTAATTAAAGTGCAATTTGCAGCGACAGCTGATTTTAATAGTGTAATCGGCGCTGTCGATTGCACACACATTGCTATGAAAAAAAAATCAGAGGATGAATTTATGTCAACAGGAAGCATTTTCATTCCATCACTGTACAGCTCATATGTGATGCACAAATGCAATGAACTAACATTGTGGTGAGGTTTTCTGGTTCAATGCACGATTCATACACCCTGAGTAGCAGCATGGCTCGTTTGTGTAGGGGGTTGTAGATAAATTGTTATAATAATTTATAATTTAATATTACTAGGTAAAGCTGCTTTGTGACAATGTCAACTGTAAAAAGCGCTATACAAATAAAACTGAATTTAATTAATTGAACTACGCGCTGCCACTGTGCGCGATGGGTGATTTCAAGCATTCACCAATGCATTTATTGAGTCATTGATATTTGTGAGGATGCCTACAAGCAGGCGGTCATTTATGCCACCGATTGCACAGCACAGCGCGTGTGAGGACAGCGCAAGTCGGGTGGACAGCAGGAATCCCCCGTTTCTGTGACGACAGAGCCTCCGCGGATGGTGGGGGAATCCCCCGAGTCTGTGGCTGTGTGTCCTCCGTCTCACTGTCTTTTTTAAAAATAAATAAATCTTACTTAAACATGAGTCAGCATGTTTAAATTTACCAAACCAAATAGCATGCGCACATTTCCGCATGAAGCTCTATCTTAGAGGGCTGTGAGCTTGGGGGTAATCTGAGTCCCCTACATGCGCTCCCACCCCCCCTGAAAGAGCAGTGTCACCCATGAAGACAGCAAGGAACAAAGGAAGAAAACACCCTACTTAAGTAAAATACTTCCACCTGTTTGTTGTATAATAAATAAATAAAATCAAGCTGGGGAACTTATCCATTCATTTTCTGAAACGATAGATCTTAATTAGGGTCGTGGGGAGGCTGGCCCCCATCACAGCCGACTCTGGGCGAGGGCAGAGTACACTCTGGACAGCTCGCCAGGCCATTGCAGGGCAGAAACATGCTGACGACAATGCAGCCTACTCTTTACGAAACATTTACATGCCTCTCACCACAGACAGTGAGAGACATGGCCGGCATTTGATAACCCAGTTAGCTGCACTGG
>JBCNYG010000025.1:30018556-30031342 GCA_039654305.1 Porochilus rendahli
GCCTACTCTTTACGAAACATTTACATGCCTCTCACCACAGACAGTGAGAGACGTGGCCGGCATTTGATAACCCAGTTAGCTGCGCTGGGGGACAGCAGTGACAACCTGTTGATAGTAGGGCTTGACTTGAACCCCCGACCTTGGGATCAGTAATTCAGCACCTAACCACCAGGAAATTAGCCACTAGTAATCTACTGGTGTCATATATAAGCTTATGTAATATAATAATTCATCACTTATTAATTTGCTGAACTGCTTACTATTAGGGAACTCCTGCTGAAGCCTATCTAAATAATTTTATAGGGTGAAAACTTTCTGTAGCAATAAACAACTCACGTTATACCGTCATACTGGTCAGTGTTACTTTTTCTGGCGTCTAAGTTGGCATTCTGTAAGCTTTCTGTACAGGGAACCAAGTATGTAGCGTATGTTTCTGCCCGGATCCTTTCACCTACACACACAACGCTTGAAAAATTCTTTAGCGGGCCAAAAACCCCCAAAACAAAACAAAACAACACAAAAACCTACGAAGTGGTCGATCAATAAACGACGCTTGTAATTTGTGTGTATTTTCGGTGAGTTATTGGCAATTTTTGTGTTTTTGTATTCGCTGTAAGAAAACATTTCTCTCTCAGATGAATAACTTTAGACGTTTGATTCTGACTTTATCCTGATTAAACAAACATCTGTCGTCGAACCGACGCAGCTTCCTAAATACCTCTGTTCCCCCTCCAATGACTGGGTTTTAAATAGCTTACTTTGGGACAGTATAGTTCACGACAGTGGGCTCAAACGTGCTTTTCTCTTCCTCAGTACACGGTGTCGGAAATCGACAGAAAGCTTGATTAGCGTGTAGGAAATGTAATGAGATGGATTTTAGTATCCTAATGGGATCAGCTGTGAAACTGAAACGACAAAACAAGCAATGTTTACTGGGGCTGAGCACGGGACAGGGCTATGCACAATATTCCATTCGTCCACTCCATCCATTAATGTAAAGACACCACTGCTGGCCACATTATGTTTGAGTGAAGGATCAGATCAGTAACACTGATATGTTGCACTTGTGTCACACTGAAACAGTCCATTCCCTTTTCTGACATACAGATGCTCCTCGGTGCCATTGTGTATTTATGTAAAATTGTGTGTAGTTTGGGCTGCATGGTGGTATAGTGGTTAATATTTCTGTAGGTTTCTTCTGGTTTCCTCCCATAGTGCAAAGGCATGAACATTAGGCTAATTAGCTCCTCCAAATTGGATGTGGATGTGAGTGTGAATGGTTGTGTGTGTTGGCCGTGCAATGGTCTGGAGAGCTGTTCAGGGTGTGCCCCCCTCTGCCCAGTGTCGGCTGAGATTGGCACCATTCTTGCCTTGACCTTAGTACTAGGATTAAGTGGTTCAGCAAAAAAGAATTTATATATTTTTTATTGCAATGTTTTCCCCCCACAGAAAGTTAAAATTGTGAAGAACATTTTTCTCTCTTGTCCTCTGCAACACAGCAAAAGTCATGGAGGTAGAAGACCCTATTTCTGCAAAATTTCGGACTATCATAGAGGCACTCATGATAAAGACAACGTCGAAGATTGTGAAGGTTTTTGCCGATGTCATGCTGGAGACGAGAATGGAAGTCTCGCGTAGCTGGAGGGAAATAGATAACCTGAAGCAGGAGCTCGCACTGAGAGAAAACCAGCCAGAGAACGACTTCAGAAGTCAAATGATTCAAGTGAGATTCAAAACTGAAGAGGAGGATATGGTGGTGTCTCAGCAGCGTCCTTTAATTCTAAAAAGTACAGAAAGCAGGGTATGATATTTTTCATATACACTACACACTTTACACATTGCAACGAATCTATGAGGTTCACATATTCAGCATTATATTGTAGGTGCATATATTGGTTGAAATATATAGGAGATACTGTTGTTTTTTAAATACATATTAACTTATCACAGAGAATCTTAAATTGTGATTTCTGCACTTGAATCTGCGCTGCTTTCGAATCACTTCATAATCCTCCACAAATAAGTGAACCTTGTGACTGCAATCCATTGTCTTAGTTTTATGTTGTGCACGGTCATGATCATGTGACTGGATGAACCAGCACTGGATTTTTCTTTTCGTTAGAAAAGACAGAAAGGCACATATGTATATATTACATGACATAAAAGGGTTATTTGTTTTTTGATGATTAAATTTTGACATTCATTTGCAATGTTAATAATTTTTTGAATGTCAGTTAATATGATTGATGTGCCCTAACCTTTCTGTTAAAGGATATTTGTGGATCACTTTTCATCAATCATGATTGCAACATCAGGTCATGTAACTTATTGTTAAAAAACAAAAATAATTAAACATTTTTTTTGTAGGGTGAAATGCAAATGTCTGAAAATGCCAGAGTTGAGGAAATGGACACCAGACAGGACAGTGTTTCGGTTCTTGAACAAGCATCTCCAGAAACTACAATACCTGGTAAAGCTTTAGAGACTTTTTCTTAGCACTTTTGACTGTTGTTAGGCTTCAAAATACATATTTTTTGTTGTGACAATTTTCACTGTTCAGCCTTTTAACTTTAGAAAATAGTTTTTTTAGTTTTAACTTTAGAAAATATAGCTATATAAAAATAAATAAATAGATAAAAACAATTGCATTCTGGCATTGGCAGCTGTTGCTGACAAGGGCATCAATAAGCCTTTGAAAAGACTATGGTACGAAAGCAGATGAGAGAAAGTGCTATTTGCAAGAATTAATTCTGGATGATGCCTTGAATAACAGGCAGGCATACATGCTCATGTCCATCACGATTAACAAACGATGTAGTATGCTTTGGATCATTAGCCCTTTCTTTTCTTCTCCATCCTCTTCTCTTTTCATCATTCTGATAAGTTTGTTTTGGTTTCATCTGTCCAAATAATTTTATTTTTTATTTTATTTTCATCTTGAGGTAAACCCAATGCATTTGTATTCAAGAAAGTCTTTCTTAATTGTAGTTTTTGACAAACTTAAGTCAGTCTCTTCAAGAATATTCTTGATGGACTAAATGTTGTGCAGAAGTTTTTCCTTACCAAGAAAATAATTATATATGTACTTGGTTAAATTGTCTTCTGCGGTTTTCCAGGTCTTTCTGCGTTGTTCTTAAGTGTATTTCTTCTTTTTTGGTCACTCCTTCTGTTTCTACTCTCCTTCTAATAGATGTGGTTCCTTTCTTCTTTTTTTGTGACGGCCTTCTTTAATTTCATTGTCACATCTTCGGAACACGTAATGAGAGGGCTCATAAATATTTGCATACTTCAAAGGGTGATTCGTTCATGATAACAGGTTATGACACAGTGAGGCGGGGCAAATCTGGCAAGAAACAGTTGTGACACAGAATCATGCAAAAAAATTGCTTGTTTTTTAAAAATTTATTGTTTATTTAATAACATACGTTTTGTACTTTTTTTAAAAAAGAGTTTCTATCTCAAAGTCTGTAAAAATGTAAAAACTGTAAAAATGGGGGACTATATGTAATAATGGCTGTAATTCCAAAAGGATAAATGTAATACTGTTAAGCCCCTGAAATTACAGCAGAAATTCTATACTTCCTTACCAAAATGACTTTGTTGGATAGTACAGCTGTATTTTTGTTCTGTTTTTTACAGAGAAATCTGGCCCAGAGACCCCAGTGAACCAGTTGGAATCTTGTACAATATCGGAGCAATCGAACTCTCCAATCGAAACTGTTTCCGTGATTAGCACCGAACAACCATTATCTAGCACAGACATTATAATCCTGAATAAAAGTTCACAAACAAAGGGGCCAAGTGTGTCAAAGAAAAAAAACATTTCTGCACAAAGCAACAGTGTAACACACACGCTTCGTGACAGACACCTACTGAGCAGCCAGAAGCCTTGTCTTTGCTGCTCTTCAGGTGAAAGTGCACAACAACAAAACGAGCTGAAAAAGAATTCACTGGTGAATTCACATTTATACAGCTGTGCAGACTGTGGGACAAAATTTCAACAAAGGACAGAGATTAAGCGCCACAGCTGCTCTGGCAAGCTGAAGTGCAGCAGGTGTGGACAGACATTCACCAGTCTGAGGGCTCTGACCAATCATAATCAGACTGTACCCAATGCAGTGAATAAGTCATTCCCATACAAGTGCTACCTTTGTGATCACATGTTTGCTACTCAGTGTGGCTGGAACATACACAAGCGGATCCATGCTCATGGTCATGCTTCTGAGATTGCCCAACAGGACATCCCCAGCCCCTCCCCTTCATTTTCATTGCTCAAAGAACTTAAGGCTAATGTGGAGGTTCGTTTGGAAAGAATTTCAGAGGCTCAGTTGGAAGCTGCATTATTTCCCAAAGGTTCCTTGTTACAAGATGAAAACACTGTGAGCTCTCTAGGGCCATCCAAGAACCTGCCCTCAGTTATGGAATCCACATCATCTACAGGGACCTTTAGTAAACCATCTGCAGGCACAACTATGAATGCACCAATGCTGAATAAGGATTCCAACGGCTATACAGAGCTTCTCATGGAATGCCATGCCTCCAGTTCAGGGTCTGAATCATTTGAAAGTTTGAGGCAACCAGACGATGGGACAGAAGACTCGGTTTTTCCAACTGCCTCTAGCAAAAACCAGTCAGCAGAAAAATGCACCCGGTCAAAGTCATTGACCCCACATAGAGATGACAGTGTGGAGTGTGATGAAGGATCATCCAGTGCAAGTGATGACTTACTAAAAGGATTAAATTCTCTTTCACGGAAACGGAAAATGTTAGGTAAAATTTTTCTTAAATAGATAAATAGTCAGTTTAGTGGCCCAATATTGATCCAGCAACATGAAATATGAGAGATTTTTTAATGCTCTGATTGTAAAAAATTGTAATTGTTATAAGATTCTCACTATGATCTCCACCCCCCCAGACTGCAATCATGACATGTACAACGGCGTGTTTCCTGTTGAGAAAATTCTTAGATGGAGAAATACAAAGGTGGGTCATATTAAAGAAAATGAATGAGGATATATAAATCCTAAAACCTATAACAGTTATTGCCCCCAGGCTTGGTGGATGTCACTAAATTGAGCGGTCCCATGGATGGAACATTGTTTTTAAAGTATTACACTAGCAGATGGGTGAATGTCAGTGCGAGCACATAACTTACTGCCGTTCCAAAGCTAACAAACAATCTAAGAACACCTAAGAAAACTAACAAACACCTAAGAAATGTAGACATTTAAGATTTTTGAATAAGATTGATAAGATTAAAATACTGTAAAGGTGTTCAAAGATCGCTTAAATTTTAAGTTGATTGTTTAGTTTGTGAAGGAGTGGGCTGAGATTAAATTTTGTGCATTGGAAATATTCTCCTATTCAGCCACAAGAAATGTACATGTAACAGTTTGTTGACAGGTTATTTTAAGAAACCCTTTCAGAATTTGAATAAAGCGCTTTTTGACCTTTAAAACCGTTAAGGCTGTATTGGCTAGTTTTCTTCAGAATTTATTTAATTCATCATCCCTGTTTGTATCGTGTTTGTATGCCATTTCCACTCTGCATAATGACTACATTAACCCCTAGATTACAAACCAGATTGTGTAGTACCCTTTTGGATAATGTATAGTGCCTTATGCATAATGTTAGGTCCTGACACTGTTCTGGGTAATGACAATAATCACATTGTAATACAACAGAGGATTAATTAACAAATTGTTTTCAACGTAGTTATTAAATAACGTGGATTTGTTTCCCTGTTTCCATTTTCTTTCCTTCCCCCCCGTTTTCTTTTTTCTTTTTCTTTTAACAATTAAAAGGGTCGAAATGAAGTCCGAATCAAATGGATGCCTTGCTCATTATGGTAAGTATTTTTTTTTGTATAAACCCGGTGTGAAAATGATGTAGAATGTAGAGTTGAATGGTACATTCAGACCAAACGTGGCCAAAGTCATTCATTTTCTAAGACAATCAGTGTCTGTAGGTCAAAGCATCGGCATGAATGTAAACAACATGTTTTGAGAGGTGCAGACTTCAGAAGAATGGTGAAGTCTATCCAACTGTGTTAATCAGCAATAATGTGGTTAGAAGTTCTTTGCTCAAGAGAATACTAATAAACAACAGTTTAAATTTGGGTTCTGGTTAAACAGTCCTCAAGGACTTGAACATAATGGAGGAGAAACTAATTACTAGATTCTCCTTGGACAAAAGTTTCTGAAATTGTAGGTGTTCCGGGCAAGTGCATTACATCTGTCACCTTTTATTATAATTTCTTAACAAAGTGCCAGAGTATGCAAAACAGTGTTGCTTGGCAAATTAATGCAGTTTGTAATGTTACAAATTTATATAATAATTAGAACAAACAGAAGTAAATGTAAGCAAATATCCATATCATAAGAATGAATTGTTGAGCAGGAGGTTATTTACATGACATGTAAGAGATGTAATATTCTCACTCACACATTTGCCGAACTGCTTAATCTTACTTAGGTCACAGGGATGTTGGACCCTATCTCAGTCAACACTAGGCAAAGCCTGAACAGCTCGCCAGACCATTGCACACAAACACGCAACCACTCATACCTACTTATACCTAGGGGCAATTTAGAACAGCCATTTAGCCTAATGTGCTGTGGGAGAAAACCAGAGTACCCAGGGAAATTCTACACAATAGGCATACGTAAAGCAGGCAAATGCCACATAGAAACACCCTCGATGAGCCGGGGCCCGAACCCAGGGCCTTCTTGCTGTGAGGCAGACATGCTAACCATTACAACACCGTACCCCCCACAGATGTATTAATTATGTAAAAATGAAAGCATTCACTTATGCTTTTTTCTTCTTTTACGCATTAAGTCAATGCCGTGCAGTATGGCATACAGAGGGAATTTTAATACTCAGACCATGTTAGGTCTTCATGTATGGTTAGTTGCTTCGGTGAACCAATAATATGTTATGTGCAATGTGTTTCTTTAAATATATCAGTTATGTCTCCAAATATTTTTGTTTTTCAGTGGGGCAAAATGGAAAAACACGTGGGAGCCCGCTGATAGCTTTATCTCCTATAAAGATGGCAAAAATGAAGGAACTGGAAGCACAGATAAACAAAATTAAAATGTGGGGTAGTGGTCCTTGTGCTCACTGTAAAATTTTACTTGTGAACTGAGATTGTTGGTATTTTTTATTTTTTTTAATTTAATTTTGTGCTTTGTTTTTGGGTTCACAATAGGCAACAACTATCTTGTATTATTCGTGCCATTTTTCTACCTACATCAGGGATGTCCAATCGTATCCACAAAGGGCCAGTGTAGGTGCAGGTTTTTACTTCAGTAGCTGTACCTTTCAAACTTCAAGCACTGATCTAAAAAATAAAAAATAGATTTCACATTGGAGTTTGAAGCCAGAAATGTTCAGGGTTTTTGAGCTGTGTTGGCTCCATTTTGAGATCTTAAAGCAAGATGGTCTCACCATGATGGCTGCCACCTGGCTTTAAAATTGAAACATTAATGTGCAATCTACCCTTTTTTTTCTTTTTTGAGATTAGAAATTAAAATAAGTATGAAGGTGTAAGATGAAAACCAGCACCCACACCGGCCCATTGCGGATAAGATTGCACATCCCTGATCCACATGGTACTGCATGAATGATACTGCATGCTTTTGTGTTACATCCACAGTACTTTTTTCAGTACTAATTAAATGGGTGTTATGTTTGCTCATTTTCTCATATAGTTATATTCGGTGGGCCAAAAAAAAGGCCAAACTTTTGATAATTCTAAAACAGAAAAAAATTACTGAATTTACCAAGCAAAGTTCTTAGTAATTCCTGTAGATATCAAGTTAATGTCTTAAATAGCCTTTGAATGGGAGCAAAATCAAAATTGAGTCTTTAAAATTTCAATGCAGGAATATAGTCCTACCTAATTTCACTTAAACAAGTGGTCAGTCGGTCCACCAATATTCTTAAAAACAGCACGCAGACGTTTTTTTTTCAGGATCCAGTTGAACTCCAAATCTCATCAATGATGATTTTTGCCAGCTTGCTTTTATTCAGTGGAGTAGTCCATAGGGTTACAGTCTGGACTCTGTGGTGGCCACTCGTCTTTTTTGATAAATTCAGGAGCCATGCCCTATTCCCAGACGACACACGATTGAAAGGTAAAACACCTGTTGTACCACTGTTACTGACATGTTTCGTCATGGCAGACACAGATATCCAGTACTGTAATTTTTGAGACTCAATTATGATTTTGCTCTCTGGGCTATTTAAGATATCCAGTATATTTTTATAAGATTATGGCCAGGGGTTTCACAATTATTGAACGTTAAAGTTTTTTTGTTTGTTTGTTTGTTTTTTTTGGGCCCACCCAATACAATGCAGTGTAAACATTTGGTCCACCATTCTAAGCTATATATGTGTATATATACATATATGTATATAATTAAGATTGTTATACATGAAATATTCTGGCATATTAGAGGAAATTGTACACAAAGCAAACAGCAAATGTCACAAACAGGTCTCTTAAATTGTTGCACAGGATTTTGGAACTATACAACATGTTTCATAAGCCCTTCTTTTCTACTCACCAATAAGTAAAAATGCTATAGACATCCAGGCTGCCACAAGGGCCATATTTCAGTTCCTTTAAGTTTGTTTTCTGCACTACAAAAAAAATCGGTTTAGTTTCCTCATAAGAATCTTTTGTTGTTGTTCATTTTCCCCCTCTTTATATCTTTACTTGTAAAAATGTTCATCTTGTGTTAAGGCTATTTGGTGATAAAACTCACAGTGTGGGCAGTAAATTGATGAACAAATGATGGTAAACTGCATCATCTATTTAAAGGCTGTTAGGTTTAAGAGCATATCAGTTTTAAACTTAACAGTATTAAACGTGGTTATACAGCCAGTCATGTCCTCAGCAAGTTAAGTTGAGATACGTTTTTTTTTTTTATCTATTTGGGAAAACATTGTATTACATAGTGTTATTGTGTATGTTGCTTTGTATGACAGGTTTATTATTAAATATGTAATTCTATTACTGCTCATCATATTTGATATACTCTATGACCTGAGACTTTTTTTTTTAATGTTGAACAGTGAAATAATCGACTTTCCCAAAATTCACCTAATAAGGATTTTCAGCTATCAAAGCTAAAGCTGGTTCTTACATGTAGTGTCACCTTAGTAAAAAATAGTGTTGGAGAGTGCATGATTTTGGGAGAAGCATGATTAATATAAAGTTCCCAAGTCAAACTGAAAGCTTGTCTTCTCCTACTTCTAAGGTTTTGCAGATGTGGTTATGTCATATTTACAGTACCTATAATACTACATTCCTACTCTTTAATAAAACACTAATTAAGCACGCTGATGCCAAATACACATCATTGTTTTTCCTCTTCTTCCTTTTAAATTTTTTTGTCTTGGTACTTTCTTCCCCAGTTTTAGTTATTTTTAAATTATGGTTTCAAAGATGTCCTATACTCAGTTTCAGTACAAGGACCACCAACATTTAAAAATCAGTGCATGTATATTTAAATATTTAAAACTGCTTTAGCAACAATAAATACAAGTTGAGAAAACTTGAGGAAAAATTATGTGTTGCTAATCATAGTTGTATATAGACTTGTTTTGCTATATCTTGATTTTCTGTGTACTTGGAAATATGAAAGTAATACCTATCAAGCGGAACTGACTGTTGTATTTCTTAACCACTTCCTGTGAGCCAGTAAATGTTTTGTTCTAGTTTCCTAGAAAAAATAAAGTAATGTAGTGTTATCATTTATTTATTTTAATTGATAGTTTATTCACACCCCCCACCCCACCCCCCGGTTGTGAACATGTACAAATAGTTGTCTATGTGTCAAAAATGAAAAAAAAAAAAAAAGCAGGTAAAGGACTGTGGGGGGTGGGTAGTAGAAAAAATATTTCCGTTTATATGAAGCAGTCTGGACATTTCTTGTAAATGAAACAAGATCTTGACAACACGATGCGTTTGTCGTGGGTGCTGGCAGTAACAGGTAAGTTTAATACAATATTGGAATTTAAAGATGATTGATTATTGGGTCATTAGGTTTTTTGCAAACATAAATTATACAGGAGTAAATAATACCAGCTGGTTTGTAAATGCAAACTCATATATATAGATTTTTTTCTTCCAACAGTGGCCCTTGCACTTCCACTGAGGGTTTGGTGCAAAATAGAACAGGTGAAACTTGGAGAGCCATTCGTTGTGAAATGTAACATTTCTTTGCATCATGAAATTTTCTGGCTGAGAATGAGCAAAAAGGAAAGACCAAAGCTTCTGATGGTTGTACGCATTAAAAATGATGGCGAATTAACAGAAGTTCTGAATTACAACAGCACCCATTTTCAGGCTTGTCTGGAAGACAAGTTTTATGGACTGAAAATCTTAGATGTCTCGAATAATGACCTTGGCTCATACTACTGTGGAGTTGTAGAAGGGAAAGACATGCAGTTTGAAGAAGGAGTGCACTTATATGGTAATAGTTATTTAGATATTTAGATTTAAATGATTGTAGCTTTTATAACATTGTCTTTTGTGACATTTTTATCTGAATTTTTTTAGAGGGTGAAAGAAATGAAACTGACTGTATCTATGAAGAAGGTAACATTTTATTATTATACTGTATGTTATAGGACTATATAAATTATTAGTTAAATTCATAATCTACACACTCAGTACTGTGATGTAAAGAGCGTTTGTTAAGTTGAACTAGGTGAAAGGAATTACCATGCAAGTAATATTGATGATGGATGAAATGGAACATTTTCACCTTTAGTGGTTACAAAATGGGTTCCATAATAAACACTGCAAAAATTCACCAATCAGCCATCTCAATTCAATTCAATTTTACAATTGTTATTGTTGCAAAGTAACTATATAGTAAAAACAAACTTAGTAAATAATTTAAACATTTCTCAAAGAAAAACAGCAAAGTCCACACAAGGAAGAAACCTTCAGAGGAACCAAATTCAAAGGGGAAACCCCTTCTCATTTGGGTGAAACCAGATTAAAATACAAACCATGTAGCAAAAACGTCACTATAGTTTAACATGAAGTCTAGTTGGTTATGTTCTAACAATAATAATAATTGTAGCCTTAAATCATTTTAGTAAAAGAGATTTACAATACCTGCACAGTTCACAGTTTCTGAATATAGATTTATGTTCATAAGGATCAGCAGCAGCAGTAGTGAATGGCTACTATATTCAAAATATTATAACCACTTACAATGTGAAATTAATGACTTTTGACTACCTTGTTATACTGGCACCTGTCAAGAAGTGGGATGTATTAGGGACAAAGTGAAGAGTCAGTTCTCAAAGTTGATGTGTTGGAAGCAAGAAATGTGTGCAAACATAAGGATCTGAGTGACTTTCAGAATAATCACATTGTGATTGCTAAATAGAACAGACAATTTATCTCCAGGACTTGTGGTGTTCCTGGTATGCATTGTTAAGTACATACCAAAGATGGTCGAAGGAAGGAAAGAAGGACAACCAGTGAATTGATAAGATAAGGCTCATTGATCACACGGAAAGTGTGCATCGCACCTTTCTACATATAGGGCTGCCCAGTCTTGGACCAGTCAGATGGCATTAATGTTATAGCTGATTGGTGTATTTTACAAACACATTTGAATGTAGAATGACAGTTCATTGCTAACAACCACAACAGCATATGATTAACCAATCGTCTTTGATTTGGGAAAACTTCTTGTTTGAGTTTTGATAAACAGGCCTATTAACCACCTCATTTCAATTTCCACAGCCTTTTCAACTTCTCATCCGGTGGCTGCAAAAACATCATATTTGTTATTTGCAACAGTTTTGGGTGTTGGACTACTAATAATGGTTCTGGTTGTTTTTATTGTACATATGAAGACCAGCAAAAAATTTACTGAATAGAGAATACAAAAATAAAAGAATGTTCCAGAAGTATGTCTGAGTCGGTTATTATTAGTCATTGTTAAATAATTGATGATTAAATGTATTCATTTTTAAGTATTACAGAAATACTACATTTAAACACATTTTTAACTTGACCTTGCAGATGTCCAGGATTTAAACTGATGATGAACAGCTTTCTTTTTTTTTAATATTTACTTGTGTTGTATGATTTATTGTGAGAAAAAACAAAATTTTTTTTTTAAAAAAAGATTTCTATAGTACCTGGAATTAAAGCCTCTTATCTTTCTGCGTAAGACAATCACCTCAAATCAATCAAGACTATCACCCTTAAATCAAGCAATTCAATTCAATTCAGTTTTATTTGTATAGGGCTTTTTACAATTGACATGGTCACAAAGCAGCTTTACATAGTAAAATTAAGTTAGGGAGGAATCTAAAAATTTCTCTACAACCCCCTACAGTGGCAAGGAAAAACTCCCTCAGTTGACACGAGGAAGAAACCTTAAGAGGAACCAGGCTCAGGAGGGAAACTCATCCTCATTTGGGTGAAACCGTAAAATACAAACCATATAAGAAAATTTCATTACAGTCCAACATGTAGTCCGATTGGTTATACCACATCTGTAAGTCCAAAATAACTGCAATGAGAGCGTTTATATCACCAGCAGCAAAAAGTCATCTCCATATTCACTGAGTGCAGATCTATGCCCATATGGGTCTTCATCAGCAGGAGCGAGGGGCCACCAAGGCAAGAACTCCAGCCAGCATCAGCACACCAGGACAGACCACAGGACCTACAGAGCAGAAGGATCAGGAGGATCAGGATCACCAACATCCACAGCAAAGCATGTGTACCTCAGCAAAACA
>JBCNYG010000025.1:30048009-30061891 GCA_039654305.1 Porochilus rendahli
GCGTATTCTGTTGTGCTATGTATAGGCTGTATGAAACACAACAGTCTGTGTATGCTTTTTTAAAAAACACATGGGTTAGAATTACAATAGAAATAGAAACCTGACAGCATTGTTTATAAGTCTTATAATGTATATTACAGACATTCCTGTGTGTTGGATTGCTTTTTGATATTTTGATGTATTGTATTAATAGTGCAAGTGAAAGGTTATATTGCTTTGGAAGTGAGTAAAAAAGGAAGTACAAATGGTTGTGGTATATTGTTTACCTTGTGAAAGTACGTGGAAATCATCAAAATCACGTCATTCCACCAGATTGTTTTTTTTAAGCTGTAAAAAGAAGTAGTAAGCTTGTTTAATTTTCAGTGCAATAGCAGTTTCAATCCATAGGATAAAAAATTCTGTAGAAGGCACTAGCTGCTTACCTAAGCTTGCCCCTCAATGTGTGTGTATGTGTGAGTATGTGGGAAAATGTATATGTCTCTATATGTGTGAGTATGTGGATAAATGCTTGCATATATAGGATACATATGTTTGTGTTTATATGTGTACATATCGGTATGTGTATGTATGTATGTACATATATAGCTTTGTGTATATACCCTAGTTATCTTTTGTGCACTTTTATAATTGCTGCTAAACTGATTTCACTGTTTAGTTGACGAAGATCTCTGATCTTATCTCAACGTTCACAATATCTTTGCATGTCTGGGCAGTCTTCAAACTGACAGTCAGGTTTTCTATAGGTCTTTAAGTTGGTTAAAGGAATTTTATTAAAGAAAATAAACAAAAAATATGTTTTTAGTTATATTTATACTAACTAAATTCATTTGTTTGCCACCAATACTAGTGATTTTATTACATGTATTTCATTCCCTCTATTGAAAACTGATCTTCAGTCACGCTAGAAAAGGGATGGACTGTCTGATTTTATCTAGTGTACTTGCTAATGATATGAAAATTAGCAATTCACTGTTTTACTGCCTGAACTGCAAAATGTGACACAAGGGGTTCACCCAGTGAGCATGTGAGAAGTGGCATAGAGGAACAGGAGGTCAAAGAAGCAAAGGGCTCTTCACAATTGAACAGATGGATGTCTCTGTACACCTGCTTTCCGCATTGTCTTGCCTCAGAGGCCATGGGATCTTGAACCTAATGTCACACTATATGATGTACTAAGGCATTGACTTTCTGCACACACACACACACACACACACTTGATATAAACATCCATATACAGATGCGATTTTTCTTCCATTATTATAGAGGAAACATTGATTGGCATATGAAAGCAGACAAGATGGGTGGGGTGGGGCTATTTATTTATTTTGTACAAAATATCTTTGAAGAGACACTTTTAAGAATAATTTTTTATTGTTTAATTGTTTTTGGCGTCATCTCGTGTCCACTGTCTTTAACAGCTGTGACTCTTGCAAACTTGTACATGCAGTTCATTTGGCTGTATCTTATCAGAAAAGGTGCACGGGCAGTTATTTAAAACTGGAATAGAGATGGTTCACGGTCAAGTCCATTTTCAAAAAGAGATATACATTAAAAAGTAGTTAACTAAAGGCTTACTGGTTTAGTGAAATTTACTGCTTTGAAACATGTTAAATATTTCAAACATCCTGGCTTTTAAGCATGAGCGGTGCTGACAGTCAGGTGTGAAAGCTTTGTTTGCCATCACAGCAAGCTGCTGTGGAGGCCTTTAGGTCTTTTATTCACTCAAAAGGGTCACCCTTTCCCCATAGGTACTGACTCATGGAGAGGAAATTTAACAGCCACATAATAATCAAAGGAATACAGTTCCATTCATCTGTTAATGAAAGAAAACAAGGTTATCTTACCAAACAAAAAGATCACTGCCAAGTGGGGAACAAAAGAGACGGGGAGGAAGTGATCATGGTCTAGACGAGTAGCTAATAAGATGGCATTGGAAGCACTTGGTGAGAATCAAATCATACCAGGATCCTGTCTTAATCGTAACATTCACTTGCTTTCCAATTGTGTTCTGAAAGTGGTGCAAGTATAAAAAAAAAAAAAGGGTGTGTGTGTTTGGTTGGGGTTTACAACATCAAGCATTCAAGATTTTTTTATACTGTGACTGTACATTACTAATTTCACTGTTCTGTCGAAATGCAGCAGAACCACTGCATGTGTTTTGATCTTGGTATGTTCATTATACATGCATTCAAGAACTAGTTTGAGCTGTTGTATATTCTTTGCATACAACCAGTTAAGATTTCGATTGACTGTAGAACAAAACCTGCTCCCCCCCTTTTTTATCTTCTACAAGCACTATTTTGAAATTCACTTTATAACTAGTTAACTGCAATAACTAGTTAACTGTAATAATGTGTTAGAATAATTCAGTAGTTAGTTTTTAAATTAATGAGGTATTATCATAAATTAGATGTTTATTTAGATTTATAATATAAGTTTGTAGTTTATATTTTTAAATTTTACTACAATTCGTATTACTATTATTATCTTTTATTCTATTATATTATTAATAGCTATATTAATATAAGTAATATTTATAACTTAATCTTATCTTAAATAGTCGTATATAGTCTTATATACCTATATATATTTTGCTTTTAATATATTCATCTTCATTTTAGTGTTTCCTTGTTCATTGCTGAGTTTGCACAATGGTGTTAATGGTGTTGGAGCCATTGCTTTTCATTTCACTGCTGCTGTACTTGTACAGCCGTGCATGTACAAATAATTGCTTAAAGCTCCTAAATCCTTTCAAACTGGTGCAGTTTAATACTAGTAGTAATGTTCTGGTAATTAATAGCTTAAACAGTAGTTTTCCTTGTAAGAAGCTGACAAGATATGACTCGGGGCTATAGCCACAAATTTCTTTAATGCAAAAATTCAATGTTATACAACACTGCATTCATTAAGCCGCGCTTGGTGAGGCCAGTTCTGTTTAAAGTTTGCATTCTCTCCCTTTGCTTGTGTGGTTTTCCTTCAGTTACTCTGGTTTCCTTCCACTGTTCAGACATGTACTTGTTGGCAGTTCCAAATTGACCCTTGGTGTCAGTGTGGGTGTGAATAGTTGTATGTGTGTTGGACTGGCAAGCTGTTCAGGGTGTACCCCACCTTTGCCAAGAGTAGGCTGAGACAGACTTCAGCCTCCCTGTGACCCTAGGAGAATTAAGTGCTCTGGCGAATGAAGGAATGAATTAATAACAATGTTTCATTTATTTCGAGTGCAATTGTTATGATTTGCTTGTAAAGGTTTATGATTTACAGAAGTTTTATGGTTTAAAATGTCTATTATAGAACAATTTTTGCCTGTCTTTAGGAAATTCAGAGTTTAAAATAAGAATGTTTTTCATTTTAAAAATAAGTATGGTTTTAGGAGATACTTAATGATTAGTTATGAGTGGAAATTATATAGAATTATCTAACTACAACTAAAAATTAATAATGAAAAGTTTAATGAATCATTGTGAATCTCTGGCTAAATGTCCACTAGTGAATACTGATTACTTGGACAGTAAATTAAAACCATCTGACCTTTTTCTCCTACATGCAGGTACTTTAAGGCCGGTCCGTAGAAGTTTCTATGACCCCACTTCAGCACCAGGTCAAGGCTGGCTGTGGGAGTGGGAGAATGATGCAGGTTCTTGGACTCCATATGATATGGAGGTGTGCATCGCCCTGCAGGCAGCACGGGATCGCCAACAGATGTGGTTGGATCTGGCACCACTTGGATTCTGTTACCTCGTGGACTTTCAAAGCATGACTCAAATTAACCAGCAAACACAGAGGCGCCGCCGCATCCAGAGACGCTTAGACTTGGCCTATCCACTCGTCTCTGGGCCATTGCCGAAAGCCACCCAGGGTTGGGGCAATCTGCCTGGAATGGCAGCTGGTGGTGGATTGACTATGAGTGGAGGTTCAAATGGAGCACTTCTAGGAGTTGGAGTCTCTGGATCTAGCTCAAGTGGAAATGGTGGTCCACTCTATCCAAGTGGAACTCTTTCAATGTCATCCCTTTCTCCTCCTGGACAACCATGTGCCTGCCAACAGTGCATGCTTGTCTTGAGCGTGAAAGCAAATGCAATGGCATCACAAACACTAGGACGCAGACCTCCACCCACAAAAGCACTCAGTCCTAAATCCAGTCGAGGGGCACTTCCGTTCTCCTCTGCAGCCTCATCCATATCAAATTCATACTCACTAACACTGCCTCATGGGCTGTCCTTAAACCGCTCCCTTTCGCATGAGCGCAAGAATGCTGCCACTTTTGCTCAGTCTTTGTCCATGCTCACCTCAAACACTGCCGCTCTTTCACTGTCCTCCAATCGTCCACCTCCACCAACTTTGCCCCCTCCACCACCTCCACCAGCATCCCATCAACACTCTTTATCTATGCCAAGCTGCACCTCAACATCATCATCGCCATCAGTGCCAACTGCAACACTCATCACTGTCGCCACAAGTAGCATGTCAGATTCATCATCTTCAGTATCAACAGCTGTTCCTCCCCAGCGTTCGGCAGCCTGCACTGCTCCTTTGCCTGCCCGTGCCAGTCTCGCAGGGCTGAGCCGGCCGGCGCTGCAACGAATTGCCATGGCACAATCCCGGGCACTCATCGCCTCTGGGTGAGAAATTATTACTTTGTCTTGTTACACTGCACAGTATTTCCCATGATACAAAATAACATCATATTTCTGTAATATTTAGGTCACTTTTTACTTTCTTGTCCTAGTTTCCAGGCTGGAATAGTGCCTTCTTTTGACAGTGTTGAACATGTGCTTTTCAGCCCAGTTTATGTAGTTTGGACAATTATCCATTGTTGATTGAGTTCCTCTGCAGTTTACGTCGGTTTGAGGGCATTATTACTTTTCTTTAAAGAGATTTTAAAATGTTTAGTTTGTTCTTGAGTTGCTTTAAATATATTGATGAATAAAAAATAGACCAGACCTGCAGGTACTTCATCTAAAGAAAAAAATTCAAGATTTGCATTCTGATTGAATAGCATGCACGATATTGTAGTCTGTGCTCTTAGGGTACTTTCACAGTGATTAGATGAGATGTGGTGGTATTACTTGTAAAGTACAGTTGTTAGTCTGTCAAGGATTCATGTTTAATCATAGTGTATGATTGCGTGGTTATCTTACTGTGTGATCCTTTATGATAGGTTATTTTTTTTTATAACTGTGTGGTTTTTAGACGAGGATATCCTACATTGAACTTGTGAAGTTGTGAATATGCTTCTGTCATACATCTTTGTTTAGAGAACCAGGAAAGTCTCATTTCCATTTCCTATGTTGTTCAGGTGACACTTGTGGGTTTTGTACAGTTGTGTGTGTGTGTGTGTGTCTGTGTGTGGTTAATATGGGCGTGCTTTACACATGTTGCACATTTTGTGAATTTTGTGTACAGCTTTGTTGCTTGTTTTTGTCTACACTGATTATTTGTGTGTTTGTGTGTGTGTGTGTGTGTGTGTGTGTGAGAGAGGACAAGTTATTGGGAAGTGCTTGCAGGTTGCATATTTGTGTTCACATTGATGGATTGTGGGGGTGAGTGTTTCACACACTGCTAAATCATCCAGCACGCCTCAGATTCATGACCATCTGGGGACATTTGAGCAGTGAAGGAATGAAGCAGAAGTAAGCAAAGGGAGGAAACACTGAAAAGAGGCTTGTGAGGGCAGTCTGGGAAGGGGACTGAACCTCTTTCAGTCTGCCCACCTCCCACATTACTGTCTCTCCCTCTCATCTCCACCACTTCCCAGGCTTTCACCCCACCCCCACACTCATTGTGTGTTCCTCTAAGGTTTCTATGGTAACCTTTTGTTGGCGTAGCAAAGCCTAGTCAGCATTAGCAACACAATACCGTTCCATGAAGTATATGCATGTGTATGTGAAGGGATGAAAGTGCAATCATTATTAGGCCAGCTTTAATAAATTCTTTGATGCTCATTTCATAGTTTAAAAAATTTCGCCAGGCAAAAGAAAAAACAAAACAAAACAAAAAAACATTGTTAGCAAAACACACCACAGAGCTTTTTTTTTGAGAGGACTGTGGAAGAATACAGTGAAGAGAATGAAACAACATATCAAAGAACATTGCATACATACAGCACACAAGTTGAATTGTACTTATATTGAATTGAAATTAATTGTACTTATATTTGAGTAGTATTTTTTCAGTTTACATTTAAAGTTTTATATTTGTTCACTGTATGACCATGTTTTTATTATGCCAGATTTATATCATAGTACAGATAAAGTTTTAGATATATTATAGGTAGAAAAACGTATACATAGATAAAGGATTCAATATTTTTGTTATCAAATTTTAATGTTTACATCAATTTCAGCAGAACTCCTATATTTATATTAAATAAGAAACCTCAAATATTTAGTTTTAAAAATCCAGATTATTTGACAATTAATAAATATTTACCTGTCGTGCAGGTTCTACCCTGCTTTTACAGGGTTTGTTGCTGTTTGTTCTTGTTCATACATTTAGAAAACTCTTCTAAGTACAGCAAGTGTCCCTGTGTTACCTAGGATTCCTGGGTTCCATGCAGTGATCCATGGCTTTACAAGCTAAATATTTTGATTTAATTCCAAAATGTTAGTGTTTCCTCTAAATCACTTTGAGATTACCTGCCGACTACGTTCTCTGCTATCTGCATCTGGATTTATGCCTACATTCGATAGAATATCAAGTAGAGTGCTGTTCATTTCACACCTTATCAAGGTTTGGTGAAGTATCTGGTCATCAGACAGCATCAAATCAATTGAAACACACAAACCAGCTTTGATGTCAAGGGCATTTTCTCTAATGCTGAAAGTATGCTTAACAGGCGAATAACAATTAGTCTTACTATAGTCCGATATGCACAGAGGACCAATCACAGCATGTCTTCTATAATACAGTAGATTTGGTCCAAAGTCAGAAATGCTCATATTTTGAAATGTATTAATGATGCAAAACTTAAAATGTTTCTTTAACAGCCTACAAGGCCTAATACATGGGCCCAGAACAATTTATAACTTGTTTTTTTTACGTGGCAATTACACCCAGATTTTTAAAAAATGTTTTCCCCCCACCCACTGGGATAATCAACACCAAACATATTAAGACTGGCCTGGTGTTATGCTATATATGCCTATCTTGAGAGGAGATTTTAGGAAACCTTGAGCATGTTGCACACATTTATGGAAGAGAAGTGCAGTACCTGACTGGCTACTAATGATGTCTGGTAGAATGTGATTAGAAACTCTGGCAATAAAATATTGACCAAAGCCAACAAAGAATGTTGTATAGAAACAGTATGGTACAGGAAATTATATACCAGGAATGATGCTCAGGTTTCATTAATTCATCTCATTCATAAAAAGCAAAGGAACAAATTTAAAACAAATGCAAGTGAACATAAAGGAAGAAAGTTTTGTAATGTACCTAATCTACCTACACACTTTTCACTACTCATAATAAAACTTGTAAAATGTTGAAAAGAACAGAAGAAAATTTATACGAGAAAGGTCTATATAGTTCAAGGAAACCTTAATCCCCATTTGCTTTCTGATTTGGTGGGTGTTGGTCTTGTGGACACGCATCATACACTACACAAAACATGAACGATTGGTGACTTTTCAGTTTACTGGACCAGTTCTTCACCATAGAATGTTAAGTACTTCATATACTGTATATTAAGTCCAGACAGCTGTTCATCCTTCCAACAAAGCTTTGACCAATATTATGGATTGACTTCACTCCACCTACTGAGCTATTGATGGGCCCATGTTTAAATTTTTCAATAGGTTTATATATATTGAGTTGAATAAAGAATGATTTTTCCTCCTCTTCATTTATATTACTGAGTTGTAGCACATTCTCAGAAATAATATAGCAGTGTAGGTGTGAGTAAGAGAGGCAGAATGAGAGTGTATCTTGTCATATTGAGATGCTTGCTCGTCTCTACAGTTTTGTTAAATGCTGGGTTTGCTCCTCTGTGGGAAGCCATATGATCTCTTGTTAGATTTGTTCTGATGCTGAATGCCAACTAACCGCAATGATTTGTTTGTTTTAGAGGTTATGAACAAGACATACTTGTAGAGCTACATCTTTAACTCCATTTTTATTTACCCATACCTAAAAGTAGATTCTCCATATCATTTAAAAGTTGAATCCAAAAATAGTTTTGTTTTATTCAAAATATTTTCACGTCTGGAAGAAAACGCATCATGACCTTTCATAAAAGTCCTTTTCTGAAAAAAAATTAACTTTTTAACAGCAGGCAACTTGTTGGTCACAAATGATTGTATCTACTCAGTGTGCCTTCAAAGAGGAAGTATGGTGGTAGAAGTTCACACTTTTGTTTACATCTGTATCAGTAGTGCAGCTGGGGCATTGAATAAATGTTAAATAATGAAGAATTAAATGTGCCTGAAAATTTACCAGCACCAGCATCTGTCTTCTATTGCACCTTTCAAATTAATCAAAATGTCAGTTAAGCACAGTAATGGATAATGATTGTAGATTTCATTTAATTTTCTAAACAGATTTATCCTGTATTAATGTCACGGAGGGTGGAGCCCATCTCTGTCAAAATACAGTACTGCATGTGTGAGGGAAAAGAAAGATTTTAAATATGTACACAAAAGTACACAATTAACTTGCAGGTTGATCATCATGTTGTGATCTATTGTAGCAATAATCAATAATAATGACTACACATGCTCATCTTCATCAGCTTATGTTTACTTTTGTCAGCACCACAAAACTCCATGTACTGACTAGTGTTCATCTCGAGTCTTACAAAATTACAACCGAACCAGCTTTAAGTAGCAAAATCTGGTTTCTCTCAATGGTCACATATTTCATGTTAAAAAGCCAAACAAATGAATAGTAAGGCCCAGCATTCTGCTCATGATGAGCTCATTCTAATACTATATCTGAGCCATGATAGGTTGTTGTAGAATGTGTGTTGTGCTCGTGTGTGTCTGTGAGTCTGTAGGTATTTTCACAGGCTGTTATTGCATTCGCTACAGTCCGATGCAGATGTGACATATATGTCAGGACAGTCATTAGATTTATAGTAATGGATTAGAGCTGTAGGAAGGCCGAGACAAATAACACGCCATTTAAATATGCAAAGTGTGGTTCTCAATGTGATTCAGACATAAAATGTTTTAAAATATTTTTTGTCAATATGTTCAAGGCTGTTTTTAATGTAAGAAATTTGGATATAAATTGATACACCAGAGGCATAACAGTTTTCACTCGTATCCATTAATTACTACACTTTATAATATATGTACCTTCATATTATATGTGCTTTTAAATATGTAAATTGTTATGGAAACAAAGTTTTTTTTATCAAATTGCAGTAGGTGGTACAACAGAATTTGGATGTGGACTTGGATGTGAATGTGGACAGTGTTACAATAATTTAGCAGTTCTGTATTTTGACAGTGTTACATAGCAGTTCCACTCAAAATGAGTTGCTACAATGTATTTTCCCAGGTTTAGTGATTAGGGTTAATAGACAGACAGCTGTTAGAATGCTCTTTTAGTAAATTAATTTGTTACTACCAGGTCTGCTAGTAGAGTCAATGTGGGATTTCAGCTATGTATCTGTCGACACTGAGCACATATTTGACATTATTTAATTTTTGGTTTGTGTATAAACGTTATTATCTATATTGTTTGATTTATATACATATAATATTTCAGAACTGACATATGGCCTTTCTTTTTGTTTCTGTTAGTGTTCCAACAGTGCCAGTGAAGAACCTTAATGGTTCCAGTCCCATCCATCCAGCTTTAGCAGGTAAGGTTGTGTGTGTGTGTGTGTGTGGGTGCGTGTGTGTATGTGTATGTATATATATATATATATATATGTATGTATGTGTATAGGGGTGAGAAAGTGTTTGCTCCGTCCTGATTTCTTATTTCTTTTGTGTGTTTGTCACACTTAAATGTTTCAGGTCATCAAACAAACTTAAATATTAGTCAAAGACAACACAAGTAAACACAAAATGCAGTTTTTAAATGAAGATTTTTATTATTAAGGGAGGAAAAAAAATCCAAACCTACGTAGCTACTTTTTCACACTACTGTATATATGTATGTTTGTATTCATAATTTATAATATTATAAATGCCATCCTCACAATATCATAAAAATGAAGTAGAGGCGCGTGAAGAACACACACTTCTGCCAAGATGAAAAATAATCCCTGCTTGGCCTGCTGTAATACAACACTTACAAAGCAGTCATCCTTTCTCACAATGCCAAACAACTGCTTAAAGTCTTCCTGAATTCAGAATTTGATCTAGATCACTCTTCCAAAAAAATTTATCAGTTCATAAACAAACAGACAGACAGGCAAACAAACATACATACATATATATATATGTGTGTGTGTATGCATGCATATGTAATTTACTGAACCATTAAGCGTAAATGGTTGTCAAAAAAATGTACACTCCCTGATGTTGTTTGCAAGCTAGTAAAGAACGTGCTTTAACTGCTATAATGCAATGGACTGGGGCCTCTTGTGTACAGTACATGTATAATTAAAAAAATGCTGATTTTACCTATTTAAATTGCATCGTGCACAAAACATTCTTTGCAGTTTAATTTATCCTCATAATGTATCTCACCCTGGTGTATGTATGTGTTCTAGGAATCACAGGTATTCTGATGAGTGCAGCAGGACTGCCTGTGTGTTTAACTCGTCCTCCCAAACTGGTGCTGCATCCTCCTCCTGTCAACAAGAATGACATTAAACCCATCCCTGGTCTTGGGCACTGCTGCCGTAAAACCACCAAAAAACAAGCTCGCAAAGGTATTGTTAACACATACACACAACTTAGCTCCTAATACATACAGAGTACAGTTTTGTATATTTAGTTGCAAACTATTATTATTTCTTTCGGACTTGTGGAGACTCATCACATTTTAAAAGCTTTTCTAGTTCATAATTCCAACGGATATCCTTCACAAATCTAAATGGTTCAAGTTCTTTTTTGAATTAAACACCTTTTTCTCTTTGTAGGCAAGACTCCAGAGGAAGTAGTGAAGAGGTACATACAGAAAGTCAGGAATCCACCTGAAGAGGTAGGGCTACAATAAACTGCCCATTGGTGTGAATATAAGAGTGAGTGGTTGTTTGACTCCATGTTAGCCGTGTGATTGACTGGCAACTTGTTCATGGCGTGCGTGCCTCTTGCCCAAAATCAGCAGTTATATGTATTTTTTTTTCGGAATTAAACATCATTGGTTTCTATTAGGATTGTACTATCTGTATGGAGCCTTTGGCTGGCCCCTCTGGTTATAAGGGCCCAGGTGTGGGTGCTGTATCCCGTGCAGAATCAGTGGGTCGACTGACGCAGTGCAGTCATCAGTACCATCTGCAGTGCCTAGTAGCCATGTACAACAATGGTAACAAAGATGGTAGCTTGCAGTGTCCCACATGCAAGACGATCTATGGTGTGAAGACGGGCAACCAGCCACCTGGGAAGATGGAGTACCATGTCATTCCTCACTCACTCCCAGGACATCCTGACTGCAAATCTATTCGCATAATATACAACATACCACCTGGTATACAGGTAACATGCACAGATTCATGTGCTGCTTGATTAAAAAACCTTTTTATAATCATAAGACATTTGTGCTTTATAGTTATTAATTTTTGTTGGAATGAAGGGCTCTGAGCACCCAAACCCAGGGAAGCCTTTTACAGCAAGAGGATTTCCTCGCCACTGCTATCTTCCAGACAGTGAGAAAGGACGGAAGGTTTGTTCTGTTTTTTGATTCTGGTAACAATTGCAATAATTCAATAAATTTTTTTACCACCATGATACTTCATGTTGTTTAATATAATATGTAATTGGACTCATATTTCATTCCATATGCTTCACAACTCCCCCAGTGCAGCTAACTTGGTTATCAAATGCAGGACATTCTCTTACTGTCTATGGTGAGAGGCATGTAAAAGAACCATTGCTAATTTTTGTTAAGAGTAGGCTGCATAGCCATCAGTGTGTTTCTGTTCTGCGATGGCCTGGCGAGCTGTTTAGGGTGTACTCTGCCCTCGCCCAGAGTCGGCCGAGATGGGCGCCAGCCTCCCCGCGACCCTAATTAGTATTAAGCGGTTCAGAAAATAAATGAATGAATGAATCTTTTACTACTTGTTGTTTTGTAAACTATTTTTGTTAGCCAGTAATTTCTTATATTGTGTTGCCAGTGGCATAGTGGTTAGAGTGCTGGGCTCATTATCAGGAGGTCATGGGTTTGGATCCCCGTTAGACCCCCACCGTGCTAAGACCCCTGGGCAAGGTCTTAACCACAAGTGTGCCTCTGTCCACCCAGCAGTATAAATGGATACCAGTAAAAAAAAAAATTACTGGACTAGAGTCCCGAACTGCTAGTTGCTTCATGCTAATGAAGAGTGAAAAAGCTCCAGCCTGGGTGCAAAAAGACCAACAAATTTTGCCAAATGCAACAACCACAGATGTGACACATTTGATGTGATTTAACTTTTAATAAATTTACAATAACAAGGCTACTCGTTTTATTTCATTCTTGCAGCTTGTATGTTCAATTAATTCGCAGGTGTTCATTTATGCAGACTACTTTTATTAAATTGCATTTCTTGAATCTTAGCAGCTGGGTTTTATTGTTGGCTATCTAAACATAAGTCTGGTATTTGTTTTATATGGTCAGGATATTAAAATATACAGTAAAATCTGGTGTCTAGCATGCTTGAAGTGAACATATTTAAATAAGCATTGGGCCTGTTGTAGTTGCTTGTTATCCCACTGTAATACAACACCTTTGGGACATGAACAAGTCTATACTTTGGCTCATACAGCAGGCAGTGAGTAAGCAGTCCTTTAACACAACCTGGCTATATTTGCATATACATTGCTAAAAGAATATGGGCTGACCAATCAGGTCCCAGTGCGCCTTCTTTTTGTATTTGACTCCCTTCACACTTACTTGAAGTGATCCAATACACAGAGGATGCACGGTACAACCAAGTGTGAAGGGAGGCTGTGCTAAAATGTGTAATATTCTGTGAATAAAGGCAGTGTATGTATGCAGAAAAAAAGAAGAAAAAAAAGCAGGACGAGAAATGATTCCATGCAGGTAGAAAGCATGGCATGTTCCAGAAGCAGAGATTTAGGAACCTTTGTGTCGGAGGCGAAGATCTGCTTTTGGGTGATCACAGTCAACCTTACCAGACACTGGAACACAAGACCAAACAGAGAAAGCGTCACATGATTACCGACCTCAGCCAAGCGCTGGAAAGGATCGGTAGGGCATGTGACTGTCTCAGACTAAAAGCATGAGAACAGTGAGAGTGGGTGATTAGGTCTAAACAGAGAGAGATAAACTGGGAAAGAAAAAGAGACATAGAAATGATATACAGAAAGCACTTCTTATACAAGAGTAGAATAAAAAAGTAAAACACAAGGAAATTAAAACAGTATGAGAGAACACAGAAGCTTTGTATCACATCCAGACAGACAGGACAGCCAATCATAAAAAAGACAGTCTAGTTATCAAAGTGATAACTCTGCTACTGGTCTAAATTGATGGATGGATCAGAGATGAACACAAGGCACAGTAAACTGTTTGCAGGCGAAAATAAAACAAGATTTTATACTGTTTTTAGAGCGTAATCTACTTGTTAATTGCATCAAAGCATAATTTGTCTCCAGAATGAAACACACTTAGGTCTATATGTATTGCCTGAGCATGACAAGAAAACCAACTATAAAATTTTTTCCATTTCTCTGAGGTGTTTCTCAAGGATAAACACACACACACACACACACACACACACACACACACACACACACACACACACACACACACACACACACAAAGT
>JBCNYG010000025.1:30078815-30091882 GCA_039654305.1 Porochilus rendahli
ACATACATATACATATATATATATATGTGTGTGTGTATGTGTGTGTGTGTGTGTGTGTGTGTATTATAATATGGCTTGTATTTTCAGTTGCTTATTGAACACTTAGGACTGCTCATCTTTGGTTAATAGCTCGTAAAATATGATCAAAAACACTTTTATGTACTCACACAGACACACTAATACAACTTAAGACTCATACTGTCCTTCTAGTGTCAGAGTATAAACAACATGTACACCCTAAAAAGCCCAGCACTATAAATATGAAATGGAATTTCTCACTGTGTTTGGCATGCACCCACACATGCATGCGCACACTCTTGTTTTGCCAATGCAGCTGAGCCAGACTATAGTTTCCCTTTCTTGTCCGAAACTCAGCAGCTTCATTACACTGTAATCTGTATATACACCCCCTCCACGCACACACACTCAAATATATGTTATCAGTCATGTCTTTAATATTTTTTTCTTTGTTTTAGATTATCCTCTCAGCTTCAAACCACAAACTCGGGCACCTCCTCTGTGGTCAGGTCCAATGAAAAGTACTTATTGGTTCTTTTGATGGGAAAAGGTTGTTGGTCATCACAGATACCTGCCCGCTGTTCGGCAAGTCCCTGGTAACCGTTACTAATGTCCTCCACACAACCAAATGTGTAGCTGTGGGCAGAGTCCTGACAGGTTTCCACCCATTCTGGGGAATTCCTTTGGCATAAACGAACATCATCCAATGATTGGCTGTGTCGGTCTGTGGAGGTCTGAGACTTCCTGCCAGAGACCATCTGAATAACAAATGAATAAAAAACACAACCAATAAGAATTTAGATAAAATGAATAAAGGGTGATCTATCTATCTATATAAAATCCTGAGTCGATTTTCCGTAGAACAGTGCAGTAGAGCTAAATATATTGTATGTGGGAAAAATAATTGTACTACAATTTCATCCTGACAAGCCTGTTTCGTGGTTGGATAAATCCCCTGATGAGTGGGCAACCACGAAATTACATTTATCTGATGTAATAAAAAAACAGGAAACCTTGTGATGTGACTGGGAAATTCTATAAGTTTGTCAGAGTGAAGATTTTAGATTGACCTGCGGGAGCGATTCGATGCTTTGGCCTTTCATCTTCACCACAGTCTCGGATGAACTCGATGTTGAGGAGTTTACTTCCTTCACGACTAAGCCTGTGTGCACATCATCATCATTATTACATACAAGTCACAATTCTGTTAAAAACCATTACACAATGTAGTTTTTCTGCCAACTTTCAGCTGATTAAGATCAAAATAAAAGTAAAACAGCCACGAGAGAGTCTTAAATTGTCTCTTCTGTGTTTATTAGTGGAACGGAGTTACACTATTTAAGTCAGCAGAGCTTAGTAGCTAAAAATGGACATCACGTAACTGAATCTCATTCACATGAAATAAGACTTTGTGGGTAAAATAAATCAAAAGTTAAAGACAGTTATAGAATGAAAAAACATTGGAGATGATTTGTTTAGTTTTTCAACGGAGTTATGCAGTGTTAAATGGGATTTTCACGGATTGTTTAAAGTAAGGAAATCGTCAGAGGAGAATTAATTTTATATTTTAATTTTCACAATATCAAATATCAACTTTGCCCAGTCTTCAATTACACTGTGTTTTAAGACACTGAGCTTACATGAACACTCTGTTTAATGCTAGTGCCAGCTTTCTCTGCCACCACAACATGAAAATTCAGACAAGCATCACAACAAGAGCTAATGTTGTGCATCATAACAATATCATAATTTTTCAAAATAGGCTGCTTGTGTGTGCATTCGTACCGGAGTAGCCATTGCTTTGTGCAGACGTTAGCATGTCTTCAGTAATGTGAATGCAGAGATCTTGACTGAGCTCAAGCGCTAAATCAGTCAGTTCTTCATAGTCTTTAGGGTCATCAACCAACATTTCAATCTCTACAGAAAAACAAATGATAAACACACATACTACTAAATTAACCATGCAGATAACACAGCTGTGGGGTTTACATATTTACTTCACTGCTTAGCTGCCCACTGGCACACACTTTTCTTTCTTCTTTATAAACCACAATTCCAGGAACTAACAAACTTTATGAAAAAACAAAAGTATAGGCTGATCAATAGCATGTAAAAACTGGAGTCTCTGGGTGTGCAATTCATACCATCATCATCCAGGCCTTGCTCCTTGCCACTGCTCTCAATACCAGAAGTGTGTGTGCTGGCATGGCTGGTGTTGGAGGAGGAGTGTGAGCGGAGTGGCCGGTGTGGTGCGTGTGCTGGTGTACGGAAACTGTCGGTTTCTATGCCTGATGTGTGTGAGCTGCTGTGGCTAGTGGTGGAGTGACGAGAGAAACGTTTTTGGCGTGAAACACTGCCCATGCTGCTGCCGCTAGCACGGGATCGTTGCTCAAGGTGGTCCATATCCAACTCCAAAGCATCACTTATATATGACTCCCGATACTGCTTCTTCTCTGCAAAACAAACACATATAGCTTACTTTTCAGCATCATGTAATATATTAGGGAAAAATATCAGTTTCTTGTTGTTATCCAATATGGATATGGTTAGTTGCATTTAGTCAGTAGTTTATTTATGTTTATGCAAAGTGACAAACATTTTTATAGAGATATAAATAATTTAGAAGAAAGTCAAGACTTTTAAAATCTCCCTTCAGGATTCTCTTCTGCATCTTCACCAAGACAGTTTTATTATAAGCACGCAAAAAACGGAACATTAACAAAAATAAATGCTGCTCAGGATGTACCCTGCCTTCGCCCAGAGTCGGCTGAGATAGGCGCCAGCCTCTCCACAACCTTAATGAGAATTGTGAAAAAGTGGCTAAAAAAATTTCAGAACTGGTTTATCCTTTATAAGAGTGCCTGGGAGGCTGGAGCCCATCCCAGCCGACTCTGGGTGAGTGTAGGGTACACCCTGTACAGCTTGCCAGATCATTGCAAGGCCAACCCGCACAGACAGACAGAGAGAGAGACACACAAGCATGCATTTGAGACTATTCAATTAGCCTAATATGCATATCTTTGGACAGTGGGAGAAAACTGGACCACCAGGAGGAAACCCACACAAGCACAAGGAGAAATTGCACAACCTTATGAGTCTAAGTCTAGTTAAAGTCATGCAAAACCCTAGCCATTACCAATACCATAATCAGGTTCAGTTAATTTTTAAGTAATTCAGCAGAATGATGCAATATATGTTAATATTCAAATATTTCAATCCAAATATTAAAGCTATATTAAAATTCAACAAGCATTCATGTTTTATGCTCTGCAGCATTTTTATTTATATTATAAATAAATGTTTTATATTTTGTAGTGATTTAATCGATAATATTTACTAACAATTTTACATATTTTCCCACAGTAGTGTTAAGGTATGATTTCCCAGTATCCAATGGGGTAAAATGTGCATAATCTTCAACTCTGTTATACATGCAAACACAAATGTACCTTCGTTCTCCTCTAGGCGTCGTACTTGCTTAAGCACAGGCTGAAGGTTCATGTATAGGCGGTGACTGTTGCTGAGTAACTGAAGGAGATGGCGGGAACGCAGCGGACAGCCAGTGTAGTAGGTGAGCTTTCTGGCTGAGGGTAAGCCATCAGGCAAAATCTCAAACCTCTTTCCCTGAGAAAAAAAAAAAGAGTGCAAGAGAAAAAGAGCACACCAACAGAATTTTACAGTTATATGCAGTATGTACAAATAAGATGTTTAAAGGCATTTTCATGAATGTTAGTTTGAATAATTATGTATGAAGTAGACCATATAGTGAAATATGTAAAGCATGTATGTGTATAAAAGGTTAAATAAAAAAAAAAATCATGTATTTGTTGTAAGCCATATTAAATTAAACGATTCTATGGACTGTTCTGCTGTTACTATAGTACTGACCACAAATACAAGTTTGCCCACGTTGGTCCAGGGGAAATCATACAGAAGTTGTCGGACACTGCCCACATTCTAAAGAACAAATTGATTGTTCTGTCAGCAGATCAACACATTTTCTCATCTTTGAAAAAATGTAGTTTAGTGCACAAATATATTTTTAATGAAGCTGAGAATGCAATTAACAACATATGATACTAAAAAATAATTAATACTGCCTAAATGTCTGTTATTATCATAAATATAAGATACTTTCTTTTAAAACTAGTACTGCCTGGTGCAACAGTATGTGTTATTGATTGTGGCTTTAATATTAATCGCACTGAGGGTTCAAAGAAATAGAAACCACACACATACACACACCTGAAAGATCTGGATACCACGCAGAGTCAGTCCCAGAGTTAAAGAAGCCTCCACTTCTTTCTTATCCTGAAAGACAAAGCATGTTTTGGCTTTTACAACATTTTCTTCAAGTCTTGGTCATTTGCTAATTCCCACCTATTAGTTAGCTCTCCCCACCACACAATTATAACCTGGAAGGGTAAGCGCCAACACATTCTTCCTCAATGACACATGATCCCAGTCACTGCATTTTTTGAGCTACTCAGACAAAAGCACAAACTTCCATATTCCACATGTATGAGCTCACAGATCACCATGATGGTTCGTGTTGCTCTGATTGACAGGAAAGTGAATAAAACCATCCCTTCCACCCATAAAACAAGAAAAGTGATGCACTCTCAAATTTCTGGCCACAGCACTGTCAGGATTCAAACTTAGTCTCTTGACAATTCAGACAAAGTGTTTCCTGTTGCATCACTCAGAGGCTCTTCAGATTTTTGCTCACCTTACAAAACACGTACATGCACTTATTCCTCACTGACCTTGTACAGGCGATAGTAATGGACTGTGACATCATCCAGGAGTGCTGCTTGTTTGATGTATTTTAATTGGGCCTCTGATGCAGTGAGAGCAAACTGTTCCTTGTGCATATTGGGAATATGCCGCAGAATGTATTCTCTTCCCCTCTTAGTGATCACCTGGAGAGAAGGAGTGAGTGATAGATAAGGAAGGAGAGAGAGAGAGAGAGAGAGAGGGAGAGAGAGAGAGAGAGAGCCTCTTCTCAGTTTGTCCACATCATGCAGTGATGACAGTCCATCATTACGGCATAGGAAAGCTTCAGTGCTCACCCAAGAAGGAAAGTAGGACTCAGGCTGGAAGTAGGGAGTGAAGTGTTTGTTCCGCTTGTAGTTTCCCAGGTCGGCCTGAAGAGCAAATGCTGCTAGCAAGAAATAGGCCTCCTCCCGCTGGACACACTGTGACTGCAAGACTTGCTTTCTCAAATGCCAATAATAATAATACCTTGCAATGCGATCGCTGAGTGAGACAGAAGATTAATATTAGCGGGCATGATGTGTGCACTGTTGAAGACAAATACAACATTAAGTGAATCCAAACTATGTCTGTGTAAAAATATACCTGATAAGTCTGCCATTCTCCACATAGTACTGAGCTCTGAAGTGCACGATCATCGGAGGCCCAAACTGATCAATTCCCTACGTTAAACATGTACTGACATCATTCATCTTTTACTCAAAATATAGAATTAAATGTGCTTTCCAG
The DNA here is from genome assembly GCA_039654305.1 of Porochilus rendahli. NCBI lineage: Eukaryota > Metazoa > Chordata > Actinopteri > Siluriformes > Plotosidae > Porochilus > Porochilus rendahli. The sequence continues at coordinate 30,084,339 of JBCNYG010000025.1, forward strand.
AGTACTCTAAAGTGCTTTTGGCAGGTTAGGCATGAGTTAATATGAATCCATATTTCTTTACTAAAATGATTCCTGAATATAGCCACCAGGCACATGTGAGTGTTACGCAAGTGTACTCTGCATGTTACCTTGCTAGCTTCTCGTTTCCACTCCTTTGGGCAGTATTTGGAAAGCTTCTGTCCCAGTTCCATATAGATGTGCTCATTATCTGAAAAAACAATAACAACAACAAAAAAGACATATGTCAAAGTTTATCCTAACCCTTACACTTATACATATACAATACTCACAAACAGAAGTAAGAGAAAATCTGAAAGCTTACTCTGAACAACACTAAGGCCAAATAGATGACAGTCTTTCAGGCGAAGCAGATCACACACCTGTTCCAACAATTCTTGACACAAAGTCTTTACCTGATGGAGAGTATATTACAATGAATATAATGTGACAGATTAACTGGGAATGTTATTAAAATCTTAGTAACAAATAAGGTAATCAACCAGCAGTAAGAGAAGCCCCAATTCAACACTAAGTATTTGCTACCAGGTATTATATTCCTAATTCACTAATACCCCATGACTTGTACTACAATTTATGAATAGATTGTTAATAGAGCAATAGATTTTAGATAGATATGGCGTTCAGCTAATAAAGGCATCAGCATACATCAAACGAAAATCACTTCTGAAGCAAAAAAGAAAAAAGACAGTGTTCTGAGTTTGTATGCTAAGGTGTGTAACAATTCCTCAACCAGTCTTTTGTGCCGAGACCTGCCCTGTTTGTTTTCATCCAAATAATACACACCTCTATTCCCTTTGCTGCAATCACCGTTTGATGCCATGATGTTGGTTCAGCTCACAACAATTTCAATGTGGGAAGTTCTGTGCTTTTGGCATTACTGTGCTTTCAGCTATTTTGTCATTAAAAGTAACGGCTGCTTTAAGAGATGGTATCAGGCAGTATTCAGAGCTTTGATATTATCGGCTGAATGATGGTCATGTTTGTCTTTTTTAAATTATTAAAAGGACCCCTTAGGAGTAGGCACTTGCACACTTTATGACCGTCTCTTGTTTATTGTTCTAGTCCCAGCTACACTAGTGAAATCTTCTCCCAATTCTGATAGTGTTATTTTGACCAAGTACAGAATTTAATTCCCTCCACTGTAATAAAAATAGTAGCTTTTACCTGATAAAATTCCTGTACCATGATGACCTTTGAATTATTTTTACAATTACAAAATTAAATTGTAAATAATTAAAGGGGATGTGTGACCAGTTGGGCATGCACACTAGGGACTGGCCATATGTCATTAGAAATTGCAGCTCTTTCTTTGTCATAACTTAAGTAAGAGTAAAATGCAGAGTCAGTCGCAGACAAGCAGCTACTTTTAAGGCGCTGTCAATAAAATTTTTTTTTTTTTAAAAACCTTATTTTCCATCCATATGTGCGTGTGCCTGTTTTCCCAAGTATTTCTGGTTTTGTAGGGCTGATCCAGTGAAAAAGTTGGATCAACCGGCACATATCTGCTTCTTTGAAACCATATTTCTAAGTCATAAAGCGAACTTATAAAGAGTAACTCAATGCATTGTTTTACCTATGCTTTGTTGTGCTTGCATGGATGGCAAAGAAAACACATGGATGGACTCGGTTTGTAAAACTATCCCTCTGGCGAATGAGTAACTTTCCTGCTGCCCTTGCAAAGGTTAACTTTCCTGACTTAACAGCACATGTGTGACTGGTAACCAAACGCCTTTAAGTAGCAATGAATACATAAGAACTATGACTATTTTATTTATACAGCAATAGTGACTCTTGTTCAGTTCAGACTCCTCGGCAAACTTCAGTCTGTCCAAGTATAACCATAAAGGGTTGGAGATGAGAAAAACATCAGGAAGTGGCAAATGTGTATGACTGAGAACTCTGGAATTGCAGTAGACTTACACTGACAATGACGTTGAGTGTTTCATCGTTTGGGAGAAACACACACACACAACGGCGATCCTGCATGGTCTTGTTGTTGTGGAACGTCAATTTGCTCATGTTGGTCTGGCTTCCTCCTGGAAACTCTGCCCCTTTTATGGAGCTCCGCCCCCAAGAGAGCCCTCCTTCTTACACTCTCACTGTACTGGGTCTGGTAAATTCCCACATACACACACACAATCTTTCGCTCTCTTTCCCTCTCGCTCTCACACACATATACGCAATTGTTTCACGGCAGGTCCACTCCCTAGAGAGAGAGAGAGAGAGAGAGAGAGAGAGAGAGAGAGAGAGAGAGAGAGGTTAAACAAATAGATACTATAATTTTTTAAAAATGCGGTCCAAAATACTGTTGTTACACACATCAGACACACTCTTTTTGTCCTGCTGTTCTGATCTCATCAGCAAAGAATGTTTCGCTTGCTGGGGACAAATAGAACATCTGATTTCCCAGCAACCAACCTCACTCACATACACAATAAGGGCCAGTTTCATCTTTATACACACATCACACATGATATCCTGCAAGTTTTATGTTATTTAATTGATTGCAGATGATGTTCTTGGAACAAGAAAAATCATGAAAGAGAGACTGAGAGAAAGAGGAGCAGCAGTTTTGAAATGGACTGAGCACAAGTCACTTCCCACTCTTCAGCAATTCTGACAACGTGGCAAAACACACATAGATGGTCCTTTTAGTTTTTACCATTTGGCTTCAACACACACATAGATTCACAAGTTCATGACAGCTGTGAAACCCCATGGCTAGGATGCATTATTTAAAAAAACACTGAGCTCTTTATCTTATGATATTTCATAAGATGTTTTCAAAGTGGTATACTGGGAAAGTCATGATTGATGGTAAAAATAAAAATGTAAATTAAAGATGAAGAAAGAGGGGAAATGACCAAGATGAGGAAAGCTGTGTAAGAGAAAGCGAGGAAGAGAGTGAATGAGAGCGAGAACTGCTGCAGTCAGGAGAATTCCAACCCAACATCTGCTTCTCATTCCAACAATGTGTGCCTTTGATTCTGAACACACAACATGCATACACAAATACATGCTTCAGAAGACTGTGCTAGCTTACATTAACATACAAAATAACATTATCTAGGTTGTATCTGGGATCTACTGCTCAGACAGCATGTAAAACTAATAACAGTGCTTCATTTCTCTTGTATGTCCTGTAATATTAGCACTCTATTACACAATATTGCTTAGGTCTGCTACAAGTCCTTAATGATTTTAGTATGTTAACACAAAAAAGCACCGGTCATTGTTATAATTGTTATAATAATTGTTAAAATCATCATAATTCCTTAGTTCACAAATATAGTGTCATCTGGGTCATCTTCAAAACATCTGTTCACACATTCATCAAAGAAGAACAAACTTAAAATACAGCCATGATAAGTCTATTAACTCAAACATTTAATTAACTGCTATCTTGTTCAGGATTACTCTGGGTCCAGGGCCCACCCTGGTTAATGTGTGGCATTAATACACCCTAGATGTGACACTGGTTCACCGCAAGGCAACATGCATATTCACATTTACACACAAATACACTTTTACTATTTGGGAGGTGGAAGCAAACTAGAGACCATGCAAAGCCCAGAAAAGACACTAAACCAAACACAGAACTAAAGGTGCCCTGGAAACATTTTGTTAATTTAATAAGTTGTAAGTAAAAGCTTTACACACTGGAGTCACACACAGACTTTGCAGACCAAGTCCACTTGAATATTTTAATATTTCGCACTCTGTTTCATGCCTGTTCAGCATTTGATTCTTACCCTGTCTTTCAGTACCATCCTGAGGGAATGATGGATTCATCTAGCAGTGATGGAGACAATTATAGACATGCTCTTAAGAAAGAGAGAGTTTTGGGTACACCAAATGTCGATGCGGAGACGACAACAGGGAGAGTTTAATCACTTCATTCCAGAGCTGAAACAGAGCTGTGAAGCCCAGCAACAAGAAAGAAAGCAGTGTTCAAGGTGTTGCTTGTTACAAGTGAAACACAGCTGCTTAGATCCTGGATGTGAGTGGCAGCAGCACATAACAGAGGTTCACCACTACCCAAAGTATCTTCTGCAAGTCCTTACATCATCATGTGACATTAAACCCACTGAGACCCTCATTTAATTGGCTAGGTAATAATTTTCCAAGGCTACATTTCACATAAATAAAAAAACAAACAGACAAACAAATGTTAACAGATTTATGTTTTTTCATTGTACCAAATTTCATTTTTGGTGGGTATAGATACCAATTACATTTTCTTGCCATTTTCATACACTTCCTTATTTTTAATCTGACCTGCCAATACTTCTTCTGGCTGATTCAACTTTTCTTGGTTTAAGTTTCATAATATTTTAATGACATTAATAATACTCGATACTATATTATTACAATACATAAAGTCTATGAGACCAGCTGAATTTAGCACCTATTATTAGTTAGTATTAGTTCTTATATAAAGCTACATGCCCCACAAATCCAAATATTAGGCTGATAAGTTTGTATTTCTGATGTTTTTAAAAAGAAATCCAACATTCTCATATTTTTGATGACTTATGAAAGCAGGTATGTTCATATTTCCAGTGTGTTTTGAAGGCAACACCAGTTTGCTCTACTGTAAGTTTTAAGTGTAAAAGATGGATGCCATGCATGCACAATGTTGGTCTACAATATTTAGGCTGATCACTGGAAAGTGGTAATCAGAACGAAAACACTGGTTGTTGTCGATTTGTGTACCTTTAGTAAAGTGTAATAAGATCACAATCTGTAAGATTTTGTGACAAAGTTGAATCAAAAAAATTCAGACTTCGTGTGCGTGTGACTAAAAAATTTATGTTCTGTACATTTTTGAGCCATACACACCACATTTAAAGTAAATGTATTTATTTATTGATAATCAACATTGTTATTAATAAAAAAGCAAGTTTTCACTGAAACCACAAAAACCCAACTAATTACAGATTGTCATTTGTAAATGACTAAATATTTTCAAAAGAAATACAACAGTGAAACACAGTACATAAAGTATGCACTGTAAAAATGAGTTATAGCTTAGCAAACCTAATATGTTGCCAGACAGATCAGTAAAACTTGTTTCCCACAATCATTCCAACCACTGACCATCACTGATAATCCTCTATAAACAGTCTAATAAATCCCAGATATTCTAGGTGTGTTCTTCTCACCATAGGAAGTCAAACTTTTTTCAGTGAGTCAGAGAAATTGGCTCAGCTCATAATTAACTCCCGGCTTTCAAGAACCAAACACTACCAGCCAAATTTGCTGAACTTTGATTATTACTCAAATTGCTTAGTTTCGTGTCTTCCTCTACCTGACCTATCTGATTAGGACAGTAGCATTACATTGCGATGTTAAAATAAATGTACAAACAGGGTAGTAAACACAGTGCACATTTCATTATGAATAGTAACTTCTGTTGTGTCTGTACAGTTTGTAGATACCCATACCATCATCCTGATAACTGTCAACTTTGTAAGTACCATACTTGTTATAACAAGCTCTGCATGCTTCTCAATCTTGATTCCATTTTATCTGATTAACAGCACTGAAGAATCATGAATAGAGAACATTGAGGGTTGTATGTTTACTTTATGTCTTATGAAACAAATCCATTTAGAAAGGCAAGTCAGATCCCAATGTTCATCTAAAACTAAAAGGGTAGACTTGTTGGTTGGATCTGAACCATCAGCCCGATTTGAGTAAAGCTACCAAACATATGACATTACACAGAGTAAACAGGCAAAGCAAGGTTCCAAATCAAGCCAATTTGGCTCTGTAGCATTACTAGCCTAATAGTTCCTATGGTTCAGTTTTTAACCAAATGATAAGCTTGGCAGCATTTACTTCTAAATGGAAATATGCAATCATGAATTCAATCCGTCCAAAATTAGAAGCCCTGCTAGAAAGCTGTCCTGATGCTGGGATGCCTTCTAGCTAGAAACAATGCATATATATATATAAAATATCCAAGACAGCAATTATTTGACGACATTATCATATGTCTACAACGTAAAAGCTTCAGATGCTTCCTCTGCCAATTTAAAAAGACAGGTATCAAAATAATCAAAGTCGAACCAGACATTTAGTTGCAAAAAAGGTTCCCCTACAATGTGCAGTGGAAAGTGGATAATAGAGCCAAGCAGCTGACACACAACTTGGTTATGTAAGCAATCTACAGCCCTGTGGTTCACTATGTTTCCTTCCACCTCCTACTGGCCTCATTCATCCCATCTTTTCCTCTGCTGCTCTATGGCCCACATGATTCTGCACCGACTCACATTTCTGGGCTGTGTGCTATACTTTTTGCCCTTTCCACAAACATCACTGCTAGTATCCAAGCCAGTGATGGTTCCGAGAACCACCAACCTTTTAGAATTGTTCCAAGCTTTCATCAGTTTGACGGTCTAATCATTACATAATCAGAGGGAGAGAGTTTTGCAACACTCAGCATTCTACACAATCTTACAAGTTAAACTCTTGGCACTGACAGCATATTTTGGTATCAATACGTGTAAATTCAAATTCTTCAGCAACACCAGCACAAAGACTTTAAGAATTGCATAGGATGACGAGTAGCTACAAACCTTTATTATTTTTATTTGTTTTGAACATGTTGTGGGATAAAGAAAGCTTTGTTAGCATTAGGAATGTAGTCCCTGCTTTTACATTTCTCAGTAAGTGAATTTCCTATTCAGACCTTAGGTGGACTGGAAACAGTTTTCAGCCTGGGACTTTGCTCAAGTCTAAACTTCTAGAATTGTCCAAAATATTATGGATTTGCACCAATTGCACCAAGCTTTCAAACAGGGTAATACTACTTTGCAAATTTAAGCTGACCTCACACAGGGGCCAAACTGACCACATGTCAGCGTGGTTACAAATCATCGCAGAGACATGGGCTTGACACCATGATGATATTCAGTGCTGACTGACACTGTCCCCATTAAGCGCAAGATTTTCTAAAAGCTGAAATTTCATGGCAGATCTCAAAAAAGTGCATCACTATCTAGCTGTCTTGTAGTTGCCTTGTTATCTTTTGCAACCGTTCCAAACCGTTTTCCATACAACCTCATTGAAAACACATTGTTTACACTGTGCATTTTTTCCCTCTTCTGCTCTCAATTGTTTTGTCACATTGTCATCATAATAAACTGAGCTGAATCACCTTCAACCTCACTCCAGAGGTGAGGCTGTTTTGTCACACTGCCATGACATTTTGGCAGTTCTGTGCAGTTTGGAACCATGCTGAACCAATCCGAACAGGTGAGGCATTTTTTAAACCATGCCTGCTTTCACTTAACTCAATGGAAAGCCATTAAACATTTAAAAAAGCACATTTTATATATATTTAATAAATTCCTAAATAAAACAGACATGGGTGATTATTTAAATGTATTTTCTAAAACTCAACAAAATGATTAGAGCCAAAAATATTGGAAATTATAGGAGCAATTGATCAGCAAAGTAATCTAGGATGTGCCCTTATTCAAGTCCTTTGTTTGGGGAAAAATGTGTGTGTATAT
>JBCNYG010000025.1:30093221-30110683 GCA_039654305.1 Porochilus rendahli
TATATATATAATAAAGATACGGACATGGATAATATCCAACTTGAGGTCATGGAATAACTGTTAAATATGTTCTGCTCTGTATGGCCAAAAGTTTGTGGACACCTGACTATCATGTGTACTGTCCTCAAACTGTTGAAAGGACACGGTTATATAAACTGACATTGTGTCCTGTAGCATTTTGATTTCCCTTCACTGGAACTAAAACGCCCAAAGCTGCTCCTGAAAGCCAACACACTCCGAGCTCCTTGAAGACATAATCCACTACGAGCCGAACACATTTGGGTTGCATTGGAATATCGACTGGTCATGCAGCCTGACGGAACCTAACCTCACTAATGCTGTTGTGGCCGAAGGGGAAAATGTTCCAAACCCTTTCCTGAAGAATGGAGGTTACTGTAAAAGCAAAGGGAAACTAAGTCTGGAGAAAGCTTCTCCAAAAGCACGTACTGGGGAAAAAGTGGCGCTGTAGTTTACACCATATGGACAAAAGTTTGTGGACACTTGACTGTAACACTCATGTGTTTGTTGATGGTTGGACTCTCGGTTTCGTTCCTCTTCGCTTTTGTAATAAAATCCTGTCTTCTGGGAAGGCTTTTCACTCCATTTTGGAGTTTGGGTGGGCTGTGGGGATTTGGGATCATTCATCCACAGGAGCATTATTAAGGTCAGGCACTGATGTCAGGTGGGGACACTGGGGCGGTTGACATTGTAGTTTATCCCAAACGTCTCGAGAGGGGTTGAGGTCAGTGCTCTGTTCAAGCAACTCGCATTCTCCCACTCCAGCCTTGATGCGAATTGATTTTCTTGTGAATTTCGAAATGTGTGTCCATGTTTTGCAGCTCCACCTGCAAGTGAATATTTTGCGGCTTAAATACGTATGTATCACACGAAAGTTGTGAGAACGTCGCACGACAAGCTTAGCGACTGATTTGCCAGTAATTAGTGATTGATTTGTAGATCTTTGATGAATCTCCTGTCGTAAATCAGTTGTGTTTTTTCTCCAACCATTCACTTTTTATTTGCGCGGTAGAAGCACGAGCAAAATCCGAATTAAATATGAATCATAACAAAATATACCGAATATTGTGGATGCCAGCATGTCTCAATCACTCTGCATGGAAGTCTCCAACATGTCATCTTCCCTTGTGAACAAAAAACGAATAATTAGCGAGAAAAATGACTGCCGTGCGACCTTCTCACCTGTGTGGACTACTAGAGTCTCCTCGTTACCTCATTTTGCGACATTCACAGAAATTTCAGATGTTTGACATTTTTTGTGATGAGTTCATGAACCAAGTGACCAAAATGTGATGCCGCGCGACAAATTTGAGAATGAAAAACGACAGCGGCGAATTGCCATTGGCGTCAGTCACTTTTCTATCACACCTCTAGTGTGATCACCACCTAACGCAGGTCTTCACTGTGTGTGCAAGGGGCAGCCATGCTGGAACAGGCTCGAGCCTCTTAGCTGTACTGAAGGTAAATTGTAACCCACAGCAGATGAAGACGTTTTGTACTGTTGTGTGCTTTCAACTGTATATGGGTCTGATGGTCTGGTGTCCATAATAATAAAATTGTATATTGTACTATATAGGGTGGATGAATTATCGACTGATTAGGAAACCCACCAGGCAGGTCATGAGATCCAGCATGGCTGCCCAGTCGTATGTTCTGCTTGATGGAAACCCAATTATCTGAACTAACAAGCGGCACGTAAAGTCATCAAGCTCAGAATGACAGTGAACTAATCACGTGCTTAAATCCAGAGTGTGAAGGAATGAGCGAGTACTCGGATCTGTAAGAGGGGCGACTTCACCGGATGATGTCATGTTCTATCTTCTACTGATGAAATCTCCTGTGATCCGGTTAGCGAATATTTGAGCTGTGAGCTGGTTACGGGATGCGTGTAAATGAAATGAGTTTGAATCAGAATGTCCCAGGTGTCTAGGCTTCTGAGTCGTGTCGGTCCTTTCTGGTAGGTTTTAAGGTGGAAAAGATAAAAGATGTCATAATTGCCTTTTATTCTCTTCAGAGCAGATTTATTTCATTTTCTGGATGCATTCAGTCAAAACCATTCACCCCCAAAATGCTAATCTAAGGGCTAGTCTAAAAGGTCAGTAACAGAGAGAGATCAGATGGATTTATATAAATGAAAAATCAGAAGAAATATTTTTGCACATGACTTTATCAAGTGCAGATGGTTTTCCAACTCAGTCCTAAATATGCACCTTTTGACCCGAGCTGTGTCTTTAATGCACTGCACACCGTGACCACATGCAGGCTGTCACCACTGGTACTGCAACCGCCGATGGCAAACGTGTGCACGTGTGAGTGAGTATGCATGTGTGGTTGTATGTGCGTGTGCAAGTGTGTGTGTGTTTGCATGTGCGTTTTTGTGTACCCGTGTCTTTTTTGTGTACGCGCGCGCACGCGTATGTGTGACCTACTTTTTCAGTTCCCCTCAGGCTGGAGTCAGCACGTTTGAACGTGTGAGGGGGTTAATACTGTGGAGAGTGTACGAGAAATGTTTAAACATTAAAGAAGCTTAAAGCCAAGTTCTTCTGAATAACCCTGCACCCCCACAGTCATCACTGCAAACAGACGCAGCCACGCGGAAACCATTCTCCCTGCTGCATTTCACCACCCGACACCGGCGCGTCTTCATCTGTAAATACTAATCTGATTCACCGCGCCGGTTCCCTGATCCACACCTCACGCTTCCTTTTCTTCTTCCCACTGGAGGCTGTCCTCCTACACGTTGTTCCATCAGTGTGCTTCCGTGGTGTATTTTCTCTTTACAGTCACATACTGCTGTGTGTGTGTGTGTGTGTGTGTGTGTGTGCGCGTGCAGGAGCCCATAGCTGCAATGCTGTGTGCTGTGGTGGATCCCAGACTGAGCGGGTGGGAAGGCTACACAGGTCATGGGAAAGTAGAAATGGATGAGTGCTTGATTTAATAACCACGCCTTCTCACACACACACACACACACACATACACACACACACATACACACACACGCACACACGCACACACACACACACACACAAAATCTTTATTAGCCTAATTTGGTGGAGATTTAAATGGCTACCACATAAACTGGATCAGTAGTGCTTTAGTAATAAACTGGTCTCACCAGGACCAGAACTGGAGTTCATTTGGATGATGATTGAGACCCTGAATGAATGAATGAATGAATGAATGATTGGTTAATTGATTGATTAATTGATTGAATGATTGGTTGATTGAATGGGTTCACTTTACTTTATTCATGTTTCTTATTACCCAGGGGGAGGTTGGGAGGTTGAGATTGGTCGAGTGTGTGTGGGTAACTGTGACCATAATTTGAAAACTAATTTCCGAAGAACTGAGTAACTTTTGATCTGGATCCGGATCCAGAAAGGTTTTGAAGGATTTTTTTTAACAAGCTTTAAACAGATCAAGTAGCTTGGAATCACCCAGAATGTGGCAGGAGAAAAAACATAGAGTCAAATAATAATAGCAGAACAGGCCACAAGGGGGAACCGTAATACTACATCACCTACTACTGTAACCCATCTACAGATGGGATTGTACTACCTTGGTGGAGGTCTGCACTCTCGGAGTGCATTTCAAGAGAGTAGAAGACGCATTCAATTTCTACGAAATGTATGTCTTTGTCCTGTCGGTTTTGACACACATGCGTGGTTGAACCGCATAATCCTATTAGGGTCCCAGGGAGGCTGGAGTCTGTTGGAGTACACCCTGAACATCTTGCCAGACCATTGCAGGGCCAACACCACAACCATTCACACTCTCACAGCTAGTGGCAATTTGAACCAGCCAGTTAGCCAAATTTGCATGCCTTTGGACTGTGGGAGGAAACTGGAGTACCTGGAGGGAATCCATACAAACCCCATATGCAAATTCCACACAGAAACGGCTGACTAAGCCCTGGACCCAAACTCACGACCTACTTGCTGTGAGGCAGACGTGCTAACCACCACACCTCATGTTAATAATATGAAAAGTAGGGGTGCCGGGAAAAAATGGATTCACTTCTGAACTGCGATTCTTATTTATTAACATTCTGAATTGATCCAAATGTTCAAGAATCGATTTTTAAAAATGTTTTTTTCCGAGCGTTTCCAACCTTACTCACAGCGCATACCGTTTGCCCAGACATGGCCTCGGTCGTGAATTGTTCCAGTGAGTGTCGGGTACTTCTAGCCCACAGCCAGCGCCGTCTTCGACGAAGACAAATGCTTAAACTTCAGATTTTAGTTTTCAGGGTATTAAGGAGCTTGACATGCAGTGTGCAAAATAAATTTCAGGAACACTTCACATCACTTCACTAAACTCCCAACCAACTCTGAACCAGCAAAGCGGATCAGTACATCTACAGAACCAGTCGCCTAGTAATATCATTCCTTTCTTTCTTATAGAAGAGTTGTTCCTGGCTTATAGAAGAATGTGGTTACTCGTGAAATTGGCTCCCTTTGTTTGTAATGGTTATGAATCAAACATCGGTTTGAATCAAGAATCGATTCTGAATCAAATCGTCACCTCAAAAATCGGAATCGAATTGAATCGAGTTGTTCTTAGATTCACATCCCTAATATATTCTCTGTATACCTTTTTCTCAACCACAATTTTAAAAAATGAAGCATAAACTTCCTGGCCTATATTGAGGAAAATGTTGAAGGCCACTGTATAAATTATTGAATGTCCTGATGGCCAGCCACCCCTGCAGTCTTTGAATTCCAGAATGTGATTTTTTCCCCAAAAAATTATACTGCACTACTTCCAACAAAAATATTCCAACACCTACACTGTTCTCATACTTAAAAAAATGTAGTCTTAAGCTCCTTTAGAGCTGAAATGTCCTCATGCCCAAGGACTGTCACCAATTTATCTGTTAAGGGTCAACAGCTATTGAAACAATTCTGCAATCCAAGTTATCAGCTTTTCCAGTGGAAAATCTGTCCACAAGATAAAGAACAGATACATAGACTGGAATCAGATAGCATAAGCAAGAATGCAGCAATTTGACACGGATTAATGTTTTGGTGATATTTGCAGACACATGAGTCTTGTTCCAAACACTGCCTAAAAACCAGCAGCTATAACAGCCATGATGTTTCAAACAGATTTAATTTGCTTGGTAGCTTGGGACTTGACGGCTGTTGCAGAAGTCTGTATAAGTACCAACATTAGCCAAAACTCAAAACACCCACAAAACTGGATTGTTGATGCTTACATCCGGTAGCTAAATGCTCTGGTGGGAAGATGCAGCTCTCCAAAATGACCCTGTTTAACCGTGAAATAAGTGTATGATTCAACAAGCTCTTGCTGAACTTTGGGGGTCCCTCACAATGGCACGGAAAACAGCCACTAGTATCCTTGCTCTCTGAAAGTATAAGCTACAAATTCAGAAAGATGTCTAGGTTTCTGAGGCAGTATGTCCAGAATGTGTACATTCTCTTTTTTAATCCAATTGCTTTATGCATCTTTTATGCTGTTTTCACTCTTTTTGTTCTAGGATTAACCTCTGTTACTCTTTCTGGCCGTCACGCTTCTCATCATATGCAAAATCAACAAAGTTATTTCTTCTTCTTCAGAGTCTTCAGGATGGTGCTTGTTATCACTCATGAACAAGAGACATCAGGAGATGGCAGATCATCTGTCCTGAAGAAACTTCAAACGGTTTCTGAGTTCTGGCTTGGAATTTAAATAATTAAAGATGATAATAACGATCATGTCTACCCGCATTATATGCCAGGGGGATTACAAAGACGTTGCAAATGATTTTCGAGTTGGGTGTCACAAATAATTGAGCAGCTTTCTCACTCCACAGCAACTGTCCAATTTTTCAGTGTTACTCTATCTGATGTGCTTGGTGCAAGTATCTTTTCTGTCTCAATTGATGTCCACGCAGATAGCAGTTACAAGCGAATTGAGAAAAACGTGTATCGCCTTGTGACACACACACATATTTTATATTTTTGAGTGAAAGCTTATTATTGCCTTATAATATTTTAGCTAATATTGGCTTATAATATCTGAATAAATAGCATATTTTAACAGCATTACTATTGCGGAGAATCTTGTGCATCATGAGCTGAGACGAATTAAGAAATGCCAACCTTTACAGAAATATGGACTTAAGCATCGTGTTTTCGGTTATTATCCTTGTAAAATTTGTGTGTGGTGATAAAGCACACAACAATAATGAGCTGCTCTTCAATACCGATGTTCAAAATCAGAATTGAGATCCTGAGTTAATCCTGGAGAAAAATGTGCGTGGAATGTCATCGGAATCAATAAATTTGTGTTCATTGTTTTCCTGCAAAAAATGTTTGAAACTTAACATTTGGCGACATCTGTCAACTAACAATTACTTTAAGTGATGATTGGTTATTAGTCGCTTGAAACTCCTTACCTGCCCACCTTGCTTAGCTTGAGAAATTTTCACCTCCCATTGCTCATATTGCTTTTGTTGACTTGGTCTATTGTAGCTCATGGCTTACTGTGTGGACTCACCTTCTCTTCTGTTATTAAACTTTGGATTCAAGGCTTTAATTTCACAGGACAGGCTTAGGATCCATTATGACCCTGACCAGGATGAAGCAGGGTAAAGCAATTACTGAACATGGATGAAATAATGAACGCATTAATTCATCACTTCGCTTCCACTGATTTTCAATAATGTACTGCAAGAGCGCCAAAGAGATTACATCAGCCTTGTATTCCATGTCATACCAGTTGACAAACTTGATTGCAATCTCTATTCCTTGCTGGCTTTTTTATGGCTACACAATGACAAATTCTTATGAAGTTTTTCCTCGCTCTGACGGCAGCCAAGAAATCTCAAGTGGAAACTTGTGACTGACTCATATAGGCTGCAACTGAGATGTAAGCTCAGATAAACACGATGTGAACAGTCGCCTCGAAAAGAGCAGTTACACATTGTTCGGCATATTAAATAAAGACTGTGTAGGTTGTGTCAACATGAGTTCATTAAAACATAATTCAGAGCTGATGAGTTTATTTTAAACTCCTGTTATCAAAGCATCATTTACTTACTCCAGGTCTGGAAGCACATTAATAAATGTCCGTTCTGCAACATGAATTTTTGTCATCTTTGTTTATTTACTAAAAGGTAGGCACTTAGAAACTTATGCATTTTGTGCAAGTTGTCATAGTTAATCTACTGCCATTAGATTAACAAAGCCATTGTACAGAGGATTAATATGACCCTAACTAACTTTATTCAAAGTCGCACAGCATTTCTTGCTTCCACAAGCCTCTTCCCGGAAATCACCAGTTGTGATTTACAATGCAACAAAGGCCTAAAAAAAACATTACCATTAAATTTATATTTTTCCACTCGTATAAATCCAATTTTTACAAATGAGGTACCATTTGTGATTTTTTTCCAAGCTCTTTCTTATTAAGAATCAAGAAACAAATGCAATTTCAAGGATAGCAAAAAAAGTTCAGGTACCTATTAAAGGGGACATATTGTTGAAAACATTTTTTTTCTTACTGTTTCTACAATAAGATGTAAATTTGACTCACGGATATATATTGGGCTTTTCAAAGTAGCCTGTAACCTTCCACGTCCTTAATGGTCATAAAAGGAAAAGACAGAAAATGACGATTATAAAAGTGAATGCATATTAAGTACAATATCCTCTAATTTTTTAGGGCATCACCCACAAGCATATAACCAACCATGACATAATGATGAAGCCATCTACCTAGTAATTCAGCAAACAATAGCTGGAAGGGACAAGCGGAGGTGTGGGGAGAAAGCACGTGTGTGCCGTTATAGGACGCACAAAAGAAAAGCTTAGGCTGCATATCCTTCCAGAGCATCCAATGAGCTCTCACTGGCCCTGAAATTATTGGGGAGAGGTTTAAAAATCTCATCACTATATCCACAGCAGGTCTCCCATGTGAACAGTCTCTGTAATCCTGGTTGTGGAACTGGTTTGGAGTCCGCTCCTTCATTTTTCTCTATTCTGACTCAGGTTCATGCAAGTAAGACTTTAATCCTGGTGCACAACCTATTGCTTACTACATAGTTTAGATACAATTCCAGAGTTCTTTCATAAAGTCCGCCAAGCAGAACAAACTTACATATGTTATGTTTAAACACAGCTGCAAGATCAGCCTGTCTTATCCTACCAAGAAAAAAAAAGTATCAACATGCTTTCTTACAGAAACATATAAAAGACTTTACAAACTTTACAAAACTATTAAGGAAAGGAAATAATAAAATTAAGTAAATGAAATCAATGCCACATCTCTAAGAATTTTAAATCTTAAAAAAAAAAAAAAAAAAAAAAACTAGAGTAAAACATTTTACAGCAACGAACCCCAGTTAACACAGAGAGAGACCAATACCACAGATGAGACTACTGACTATTTGGGACATTTTAGTCACAACTCTCCCAGCCCTTCTACTAACAATAAAGCAGCCAAGAATGAACACATGACTTAATATCAGGACATCTGGCAACCATGTGGAGAGAGAGAGAAGGGAAAAAATGGAAATAACGTGCAAGTTGAATCAACACGTCCCAACATGTTTCAATAAAACGAGCACGCCATAAACGACACCCTGTGGTTCCCCTCCCAATCAGCCAAGACGTTTTTTTCCACAAAAAAGAATCCACACACTGCTTTGGTCATTCCCACTACAACACTTTGATCATCAACATAAAAAGAAACAACCTTAAACACCTGATGATTAAAAAAAAAAAAAAAAACAAGACCAAATGCATATACAAAATATTTAAATGTAGTTAAAAAAGCAAATCATTTCACAGTAAAATTGAGGAAAATTCATAATAATAAAAGACTTTGATATTAAAACCAACTCATTACTTTTACAATGTCATTTGATTGAGATTAACAGAATTTTCCAAGAAAAGCATTACTTCTACATTGCTTAGTTAAACAAAGTTTATCACATGGTTTAAATCAATTACATATCATAAGATGTTCCCGCCCAAGTTACGTACTATTAGACTAAACTACACTAGACTTGCGTGCATGATTTTCTTGATGATTTTATTTCAGAATAACAAGTTTTATTTACGTCAGAAGCTTCAGAGTTGTTTCTCCAGTCATGCAGCAGGATACCAGGATAGCAGCAACAGCCCTACCTTCCTTTTTTTGTTGAGCAATCATAATACTTCCTGTTTGGCTTTCAGTTTAGACATGCTACACATACAATTAGCAATAACCAAAGGGGCACCTTTAACACCAGTCTTAAACCCACCAGCCGAACCGACTCTTTTAACCAACCACATAGGGAGAATTGTTTTGTGGGATAACAATTCGAGATAGCATTTACTGTGCATGTAAGGGGGTCACTAAAATGTTTTCTTTTCAAAATTGATTAATAGATATGAATTCAGACATAGTTTACCAACACCATGATTTGTAAATTTTTATGATACAATATTATGTAACCACAATAACTATGCTTATATGGACCCTAAATATAACATTTAGCTTGTTCAGAATTAAATAACCCATTCTGATTAAGCATTCAATGAGATGGTAAGAGGTGGTGTAGAGCAGGGATGTCCAATCTTAGCCACAAAGGGCCGGTGTGAGTGCAGGTTTTCACTTCAAATAAGCAGTAGCCACACCTTTTCCACCTGTTTCAATTATTGATCTAAAAGAAAATAGAAAAAAAACCCTAGATTGTTCATTAGTGTTTCAAATTGGAAGATGGACAGTAGCCATCTTAGTGAGACCACCTTGCTTTAAGATCTCGAAATGGAGCCGTTTAAACAAAGTAAAAAAAGAATTAGAAATTAAATGGACATCTTGGATGTAATTATTTACTTTTCCCCATCTTTTCATGCTGTTTGAGTAAAACTTTCGTCAGTAAAGTGGTCTCACCATGATGGCTACCATCCAGCATAAAAACTGGAACACTAATGAACAATGTAGTCCATTTTATTTTTTTTTTTGAGATCAGTGATTGAAACAGGTGGAAGGTGTGGCTACTGCTTGGTTAAAGTGAAAACCTGCACCCACACCGGCCCTTTGCGGATAAGATTGGACAGTGTAGAGGATGGATAATCCATGGGTTAGGAAGATACGAGCTATGCAAATGCCTGATCAAAGTGTCTTCTGTACCTTTAAATTTGTGCATATATTTAGTATGCCTTTGTATAGTAATTTGACGTTTTGCCTACACAGCAGAGTACGCAACCTATGCTGTATTGCATACATGTCACAGTCCATTCCAACGGTATGCTTGGGACCCATTCATCTGTCTGATTGCTTTCATATAAATGGTAGGTTTGGTATCAACAATTGGACAAGTAAGGCTGCTTAGTTAATGTTCCTATTTATTGCCATTTAAGTAAAGATTATGAAACTTTAAAACCTGTTACACTATTTAACAGACACTCATTCTCAGTATGAAAATAATTCCAATGATGGTACACTAATGACTAATGGGACTCCTTAATTATGTACAATAAAACTTTTAAACATGCTTGTATACTGAACATCTATAAAAATCATACTGAATCACACTACAGTGCCACAATCTGAAACACCAGCCCCAGAACAGTTTATTACGCTCCATTTGAGCCAAACACAACCGGTGTTGGCTTAAATCCCCCCTTACCCCGATACAAGCTACCTGATTGGTCCAAATCTGTGTGTGTTTTCTTTTAAACACTGGTGAGCTTAAGATGTCTTGACAGATGAGACAATGACCAAACATATATTATACACAATGCATGCATATACACATACATACAGGACTCACACATATATGTACACTCAAAATATTTTCAAACACAAAAGAAGGTCTGTGCAGCAAAGAAAAACTTCCTGTAGGTGAAAAAAAATAGAACAAAAAAAGGAAAAGGGGGAGGAATGGGGAATGGCCTGCTTCCTGCATGGTTTCTTACACAGGTGGATCTCATAGTGTGCACACACAAGCATTACTGAAACCATCAAGTAGAACAACATATCTTATTCCAGCTTCACTTTAGGCAAAGTAGGACACCATATCCATTTGAGAACACAAACATATAATCAACTACATCTTTAACCGTGTACTGAGCTAAAGCCATACTAACAAATGTGATTCACTTGTAACCCATCATACATACAACCTACCCCTTTCCTCACACTAACTTATCGATGAGCACTACGCTCACACAGCAACCTCTTAGCAAAAGGTTCACGCTACTTCTTTAGTCAATAGTTTATTTCAAAATACACACTCCTCCTCCAATGATTCCTGAAAAGACAACGCAGTCACACTCCCTAAAACGAAAGATCCTCCACATCCTCCAGTTAAAATCACAGCACTCACAGGTTACTGAAAGCAAAATTAACGCATAATTAATACCCTCCAAGTCCAATAGAAATCAGCATAAACCCCATAAGGCTGTATAGACCAACGGGAAGGGGGGGGGGTATCACTGCAATAATTTTATGCATGGTGTACATTTAAATAAGCAACATTTTAGGCCAGCAAAACATCAAGACGCAGCAGGCCATTCACAGTGTTGAAGGAAAAAATATTCAGGAATTCAAATTGTTGACATGATGAGCATGTCACTGTTTAAAAAATGCAATGATTAAACAGCTTGCAAGGGATGATCCATGACACAAAAAGATTTTCTACAAAGTTGTTTTTAAAAAAATAAGCTTGTTGATATTCTTAGGCACTCGCCCACATGTAAATAGTGATGTTTATAGCTAAACACTCGAAAAAAAAAGATGATTAGGATGAAACTGATGACAGCCTACAGAGAGCAGTGTTGATATTTGTTGTTTCAGTGTTAGTGATCCTCCTACATCCAATGACAGGCACATTAGGCTTACTGGCTGTTCCAACTTGCCTCTAGGTCGGAGTATGAATGGCTGTGTGTCTGTTGGCCGCGTGATGGTCTGAGCTGTTCAGGGTGTACACCGCCTTCGCCTAGTGTTGGCTGGGGTGGTCTCCAGCCTCCGTGCGACCCTAGTAGGAATAAACGCCTCGACAAATGAGTGAGTGAGTGTTAGTGTTGGGATTTCAGGAGGAAATGGTGAACATTCCTGAATCCTGAAGCCATTTGGTTACACCGGGGAGACACGAGAGAGATTACATCTAAAGACAAATTATGAGCCGTAAACATCCAGGAACAACCATCTAGAAACACTGAAATGTTTGGTGCTAAATGCCTATAATAGCAAAAGAGTCATATCACATCCCATCATTAGAGAACAATAATAAATAAAGTGGCTGGAAATGTCCAAGAAATTGTGCTTTAACGGGAAATTAAAATTATAATAATGTAAAGATCATTATCCAATATCCAAGTCGACTACAATCACGGAGAGAGAGACAGAGAGAGAGACACACAGAGAGAGAGACGTCCTGAATTTATGTGATTATGATTAAAGTTGGGAGTTTGATAGTGGATGTGGAGCAGATCCGCGCAGGTGTAGAGCCAACAGCACGCGACGTGTCTCACGTTACCATGAGAAGACAGACTGGTTTTCTTAAAAATGCACAAACGGTGCAACTTTCAACAGAAGGCTGAAAACCAGCGTACTCGGTTTAGCGAGAAAAGCGGCTCAAAAGACCATAAGTGCCTGTTAACTGATCCAGTCCAACTCCACTGGCGTTCAGGCAAAGCTGGCCTTGGGTTTATTACTGCATCATAAAGATGCTCTGCCTGACTTAACTGAACAGATCATCTCTTACGAAGACATATTCCTTTTAATTTTTGGGAAAAAAAATGGTACGCAGTGGAGGCAAAATATTGCCACGTTGAATGTTGAGATGTGGGGAAACAACTGTTCCAGCGTCGCTCGGGCTGCTTCCCCCTCCTTCACCCCCATTACACATACTGCAACAGACCAGCATGGAAGCACCCAGTATAAAAACACATGAAAAAATATTCAGCAGTGTTAAAAC
Source organism: Porochilus rendahli (assembly GCA_039654305.1). Taxonomy (NCBI): domain Eukaryota; kingdom Metazoa; phylum Chordata; class Actinopteri; order Siluriformes; family Plotosidae; genus Porochilus; species Porochilus rendahli. The sequence goes on from JBCNYG010000025.1 coordinate 30,106,153, forward strand.
TCACCGTTTCTGTTCCGACTGGTTGACCAAGTCCGTAACTCTGTTTTATCCGCTATAATCCAAAACAAGCCCCAAAACTCTGTAGGATAACTTATCTTTACGTGCAACTGTAACTCACCGGGCGTAAGGAAGGGCACAGTAAGCTCTGGAGAGGTAACAAGTTACGATACATGTGGAGCTGGTCAGCGGAATGTTCCATGTCAGCAGGGAAGGGTGACAATATATAGACGGAAATACCGAGACAGAATTTTAAACCATATTTCCACTTACAGTCTTTACTAGGTGAGACTGGTGTTTGTTTTTGCTTTCGTTGCGCACATAAAAAGGCTATAGCACCATGTGAGTGCTCTTCGATCCTCCCCTAAAAAGCACAGGGTGGTACAGTCCACGGCTGCTTGTCATTCCATTCGTCCCGAATGGAGCAGCGCAGCACGGATTTTGGGGAGACATGGCGCCTTCCCTACTGGAGCCGTGTTAGACCGGAAAACTGCGGATAAAATGAGACTAACTGATCAGTTCATTCTGGTTGAAACTGAAGCAAATGTTTGACTCTTTTCTTTTTTTGGTCATCCTCACACTTAAATACTTGGCTGTATTCTGTTGGATTGGATTCACGGGGACTTCAGCACATGGTGCTGATGTTAAACAATACATTTAGTGCAGCATGATCGCATGGGACAGTCGAACACACCTGAACGAGTGAGAATCTTGTGATAGGGTTTTGTCCACTTGTAAGACCAGTGTCTCTCAGGATCAAGCTTGACGAAGTATAATGGATTAATGTGTTCACATTGGCCTCTTTAATAAGAACACATATACTTGTTCATTCATACAGTCATCTAATTACCCAATCATAAGGCAGCAATGCCATGTATCATCTTACGCATGTAGCACAGAGCTTCTCTTAATGATCATGTAATAATGGGAGGGGGGATCTCAGTAACTTTGGCTGTGGCATGGCAGTCTTGGTGTGAATACTTCAGAAACTGCTGGAATTTTCATGAACAACAGTTTCTTGAGTTCACACAAAGTGGTGAAAAAACAACACCCAGTCAGCTGCCCTCCTAAAGACAGAACCTCCTTCCTACTGAAAGAGGAGACTGCTGTTGTTGGTGTGTTAGCCCATTCTTTTCAAGGCTTGACGTGTTTTCTGAGATGCTATTGTCTATGACTTAAGAGCTATTTGAGTTATGTTAGTCTTCCTGTCACCTCAAACCAGTCTGGCTATTGTCCTCTGACCTCTGTCATCAGCAAGATGTTTCTTCACATAGAACTACCATGATTTTTGTTTTTCATGAAATTATTTTGCATCTTTTGTATACCATTTAAAGTGAAGTTCCTTTCCTACACCAATTAACCATAACATTAACACAACATGACTGATCTTTGGTTAGACAGCCCCATATGCAAAAAGCTGCCATGCACTGTGTGTTCTGACACTTTTCTATCACAGTAGCTCTTCTGTGGGATCAGACCAGACATTCCAGCTTTCATGCCTCACATGCATAAACTGGTTTTAGTTTATGTTTTAAAAGTTTATTTCCAGAGGCCTTTATAGTTTATTTTTACTTATTTTAACCATTTCAGGGGCAAGTCAGGTGTCCAGGCAGAGTTAAGTGCTGCCTAGAGCCCACTCATTCACTTTATTATATATGTTATATGGAAATGTAAGTAAAGTGTGGTCAGTAAAGGTGTATTTTTGCACTTATTCATAATGTTAGTGGATACTACAAATGAACAAATGAAAATCAAACTGAAACAATAACTATTTATTTTCCATTATAAAGCATTAGCATTGATGATGCAGCATGCGGTGTGCAAGCATTAACCACTTTGAATAATGCCTTTTTTTTTACTGCCCATGGCAGGTGTGCAGCATGCTAAATTATCGCCTGTATGCAAGTATGAGTACTCAGATCGAGCAGTAGTGGCCTGGTGGTAGGACGGGCCAAGGTCGGAGGTTCAAGCCCCACTATCCACTGTCCCCCCAGTGCAACTAACTGTGTTATCAAATGCCGGCCATGTCTCTCACTGTCTGTGGTGAGAGGCACGTAAAAAAAAATTGCTGATTTTCTTCAAGAGTAGGCTTGTTTCTGCATGTTTCTGCCCTGCAATGGCTCGGCGAGCTGTCCAGGGTGTACTCTGCCCTCGCCCAGAGTCGGCTGAGATGGGCACCAGCCTCCCCACAACCCTAATTAGGATTAAGCAGTTCATAAAATGAATGAATGGGTACTCAGATTTGAATAAGGACGAAGTGACTTTGCATGAAATTGTAAGAAATTCTGTAAAAAACCCAGTTCCAACATATAATCCTAATTTTCATAACTTTATTTGAATTTTGCTGTGCAAATATTAAAAGTGGTCACCTATTGTCCTGGAGGATCAACAAATCCTTTTTGCTGATATTCTTTTTTCCCCATGGATTTGGTTGATTACTATGTTTTGTTTATTTTTTTTACACTTTTTTGACTCATTGGTAGATTATTGACTAGATTATGCCTAGCGGATTTTTTAAAATGAGTATTTGCTTTACATAAATAAGCGGATCACTCTGCTGTGACCCCAGTGGCTTACTTCAGGCTATGTAGGTAAAGTGGAACGCATGTGAATGTGGTCTAAAACATCAATACAGTACGTGAAAGTTAATCTTTAAAAATGCTGAAGTCCGCTTCCTGATCTTGCTGAGAATGCACAGGTGTGCACTCTCACCATCCCTGACTCTTGAAAAAACACCCTAGAGAGCAGTTCTATTTCAGTGTAGAGCTCAAGGCTTTAGAAAGATATTGTGAAGGATATTTCCCTGTAGTTCTTATTTTAATTGTTCAAGAGGAACTGCTAAAATCATGGCTCACATTTCAATGGAAAGCAAAGGAGTTAGACATGAGGACCAAAGGGACATCTGATCACTTCTGTGTTTGTGCTGACATAGAAAACAGTACTAATGCTCAGGGAGCCTAGAGGTCACAGCCTCAACCATTAAAAGAAGAGCATGTAAATACAAGAAGACCATTAAAGAATCAATTCTGATAAATTGTATATGACGTTAATTTTAAAAAGCAGATAAATGTATTAGAGGGTATACGCATATAGAGATAACTATGTAAATTGTTTATAAATTGTTCAATGTAAAGTAATGTTGAATGGAAGTCTAAGCATGAAAACTTTATATATCAACTAGATTCATTTTTGTATATTATACAGGAACAGGATATGGACAGTCAATTGTGTAGACATGCATACATGAAATATTACAGATACAAATAGATTATTCTGATTTTGACACTTAGTACTGAGCTTCATATTGCCAGGCCAAGGCAAGTAAAAATGGCACCATGTTTAGTACACTATAGTAGAACATCTGCAAATGCCTATCAGAGTCCATGTACAAATAACACCAAGGTCATAGGGGGGTAACCACAGCAGAGATATGAGGCATGAGAAAACTTCATTCGCATAAAACCTCATGGAGCTAATTCCTGCCTTGGCAAAGACATAGTACCAGTACCTAAACACTCATGCATACATCACTAAACATGACTCTACTGCACCCAACGACTGGGTCTACTGCCCTACTGTTGTCCTCATACATTCCTGCAGGACAGATGGTGAAAGATTACGCCTATACCCTGAGGGAAGAGAGGGTGGAGGGGTAGAGGGTGGAGGAGGGGTGGAAACAAGAACTAATGAAAAACAAACAAACGAAATGAGACAATTTCAGGTCCCAACCCTGTGAGAAAGTACACATAACTGTTTTACATGGTATTCAGACAAATGCATGTGCACCTTCAAGAACTGACAGAGAAGCATGCAAATTCATAACTTCAGTGGATGTGGATAGAGTGGAAGGGCATGATAAATAAAACCAAAGGTGCTGCTTGTATACCAAACCCAGCAGCTATTTCCAGGGCTTACTGAGCTCAGTCACCATTTGTTTATTCGGCCTGACCTCCACTGTATTGTACAGCAGCATTATAAACCTGTCATGTGCCAGTAAAGATAGGAAAAATTGATAAACACAGCATGCACAATGGATGCACATCTACACAATGGATTCAGCTACGGAGCATTTCTGTTAGCTCCACAGACAGAGAAAATTATTTGCAACATGACTCCCCATTATGCAGCTGCTGTTTCAATTGTGTTTTGAAAACTTCCTTCAGTTATCAGCAAAGTTGATTATCAGTAAGCCCAGTCAGATAGAGACATGAGATTCCACAGACACTCACACTGCCAGCCATGTACTATATATTACAGTATATCGCATTATATTGCTGCTAATAAGAAAAAGCCAATGTAGTAATATGATTACTCAGTCATTCCTTAAGAAATTCTGCTCTAGCATCACTTATTAATCTTTTGATCTTAAATACATATGTCTTCAGCTCACAGTTCATACTGTATATTTGGAGATGGTCTAGGTGTCAAACTTTATACAATATCTCTATACACAATTAGATTATTTCAGTTTCCTTCAGCCCAGTATGACTGTTTTTTTTTTAGTCTGTGGCATACTTATGAAGTACAATGAAAG
>JBCNYG010000025.1:30202238-30218933 GCA_039654305.1 Porochilus rendahli
ATCCCCAGTTGAGGTCAACAGCCTCCCACCTGCACTGTAAACAGTGCTGGCAGAGTACTGCTTCCCCCTTCTGAGGCACCGGACAGTTTGCCAGAATTTCTTTGAGACCAACCGATAGTCCTCCTCCTCCAGAGGGTTCAGCCAGACGTTCCCAACAGACCCTCACCATACGTTTGGGTCTGCCGGGTCTGTCCACCTTCTTCCTCTGCCAGCGGATCTAACTCACCACCAGGTGGTGATCGGTTGGAAGAAGGCGAATAAGGACAAACTTCTACAGCAACAATTTCCCACACGTGGCCATGGAAAAATGGCAATGTGTTAGGTGAACTGTCGGTGCAGGAACAATCATGCCACTGTACCCTCTGGTGACTGCAAGTACAACACATGCGGCAAATGCAGAAAGGAGATGCCGTGGCAGTGCCAAGCATGTTCAGACAATGTAGAGGGCTGAAGTGCTGACACGTTGGTCAAACAAAAAAAGTAGCACATGCCACCATCTCTGCAGGTGAGATTAATGTAGCCTAAATGCATCAGGTATTTTTATTCATTATTACTTTATCCACATGCTGCACAGATTTGTGCATATGTATATTTTCTTGCAGTAATTAAAAAAATATATACTTCTTTGAATCTTGTGCATCAGCAATAAATCTCAGCAAGAAATAAAAAAAAAAACTGCCGACCTCTCACTAAGAAGACAAGGGAAAATAATTTTACATTGTGATCACAAAAGTGGAAATATAATTACCCAATGCAGCCATAGGAAAACAGTAATGTGACAAAATATTGTGCATACTAGTTCAAAACCTCCACCTTTCTTGTTACATTGCAACACACCGATTAATTCAGGTAAAGGCAAAGCAACATTAGTTCCCCTTCAGTTTCATGTGAGTAATTGCCTCATTTACAAAACAATGGTGGCTGTTCACACCTTAGTTAGGATGTTAGCTCAAAACTAATCCAGCCACTTGGCTGCCCTTTAAATGAACATTTAGGGTTTGTCATATGGCATGTGGTAGAATCCTCAAATACATAGAAGCAAGTCGTCTGGTCAGATTAGACTTAAATGTAGATTCCATAGAGACCTGCAGGTATAACTGCTGCATCTGTATTAATTTTTACATTGATCTGTATTAATAGGCAGAAGAGTGGATTTTATACGATTTGGACAGGAAATCTTGCAGCTGTTACTGATTAATTTTAAACTATGATATTCTGTATGATGTCCCATATGCACCCATACTCCTACCAATACTGCTTTCTTCATTTATGCTTACACCCAAACATTGGCTTACATTGAATACAAATCTGCTTAAGATAGTGTCTAACCTCATACATACCCTAGCTGGATCAATGTACCTCAAACAAAAATTTATTGCGGCAGTATTCTATCTTTATGCGCCATAATTTCCCATTTACCTCAGGCATTTTTATGACTACTTTTTTTTTACTCATATCCTTTTCTGTGCAAACTCCAAATAGTGACTATTTTTACTATTTGACACTCTGGACCATTTTCCTTAGATTTTTCTTAATTGTTTTATTTCAACCCATAATATTCCCTCAGAGAGTTCTTTCTGTTACCTATTTTAGTGTTTTGAATCTCTTTGACAAGCACTTTCTTTAAACAAATTTATGCACTTGAATGTGTGAATGTTGAGTGTAATCAGCAAGACTGCTGACAGGTGTGCTGGGGTCACATGACATGGAATTCAGAAGTCTGGAACCTGCTGGGTAATGTAATGCTTCAAACAGCCTATGGTCTGCTGATTCCATGACAACATTCTTTTTTCCATTTACAGATATAGTGGAACCTAACAATGTTTCTTGCATTTCTGACCCTTCTGTTGTATACATTATTTATTTATTCATTTATTTATTTTTCAAAACTACACAGCATTTTTTTTTTGAAAAATATAAATGCATAATTTAGATCTGGAATGCCAAAACCTCAGATGCCAGGAGTTCAACACAGCTTGATATGGTTTAACATGGCTGACCTTGGTTTAACCATCACAAGATCTGGCTTATGTCCAGGTAAGAGTGTTACAGAAGGAACTTTTATACTTGTTTCCCCTGATTCACAGCTCACTGAAACCATAACCAAGTACACATTTCATTTCATATTCATTTAAATTTTGATTACACAAGATGAACAATATGAAAGGTATAAATGCTCTAATCAACCGGCATGCTGATGAATAACTTCTGATGTGTGAATAACTTCTCTTAAAGGAATTTCTTTTAATCCACATCCCTGATTTAGAGAAATTTTGTCCATGTTTTTCATTAAACCTTAATGCCATTAATAACATTCACAGTTGAAAGTATTAGGATGATTTTAGTATAATCATAGATACCTATGAATATGAGATTCTGATGGCACATCATCCAATAAAGTCAACAAATGAATTAGAGCGCAGCAAACTGTTCAAACACACCTGAAATATCAGTCATCCTATGAAAACAATTAAGGGCTTTAAAACATTTCTCATAATATTTATTTACAGGGTTTTTTTCATAATTAAACCAATTTAAAACAGAACAGTTGTTGTGATTATTAATTTGATTGCATAAATTGTCTGCCTCCTGAAAAAAGGTCTTTTGTTTCTTTTACTTTTCTAAAGAAGAAAAACTGCAAATGACAACAATGTGTTTACTATAAAGACAGTCCTTCTGACATCATTAAAAGTACACCAAGCTTAATTTCATCAACAACTTAATAGCAAGCTGTGTTGATGTAAATGGTCAGTTATTTATTCAAAATATTGACATAGCATTTCTCACATATTAAGCTTCCTCTAAACACATTTAGGAAGTAAAAGAGTTACACTGCTAATGATGAATCTGTTGGGTCAGGAAATAAGGCAGATCCTCATACACAAAGTTAACCTAAATTCACTCTCTGCAATACTATTTCGCAGAGAAAAGTAGGAATGTTTGCTTCATAGTAAATATGGTTATTGATCTATGTGTGAACATTGCCTGTGTCTATTAAAATTCCCATATAAGCAGTCTAATTGCATACAAGCAACACAAGCAACACAGGTACCTAAGCAAAGACAGTCATTAAATGACCAACCTCCAATTCTTTGTGCTTTTCCCCCCGTTTTGAAATGCATAAACAGTCCACCAAAGCAGTGATTGCAGATTTTGAGGAACAGACTGTGAATATCATAGATAATTACATACCTATATTAATTATATAGACTTTTTGAATGTAAGAAAATATTCAGTGACCCTGTCTTATCAGGCTAGTGCTTGTATACAATGAGTGTCATTGGTGATTATCAGAACCACTGTAACACAGTTTGACATCAATTTTACAAGAAGTTCATACTTTAGTCCTACAGGATAACAGTGTTAATTCCCAGCCCATGACAGTTGAGTTAACACTGACCTAGAATACAAACATAAAGCACAAAACAGTCGAGGAGCCTCCAGTGTATTAAGAAACTCTGTGACAGAGAGAGGTATTGTCCAATGCGTCCCTTTAATGCCTGCCCATTGCCACAAATATTTGCAAGTCAATCCATTTCATGTTTTCTTCAGAGATTCAGTAGCAATGTCTCCAATTCATCGAGTAGAACTTTCATTGCTGATGTTGTTGTTTAAGACTGAAAAAGAAAGAGAATATATTGCATCAATTTTCATACAACAAGAAGATAACAGAACAAAGAATTATTAAAGTATCACAGTGACAAGGTTTCTTACCATTTCAGTACAATAAAGGATGTCAATGCTTTGTCAATATGAAAAGTGTTTATGCATGAACATATTTATGCTAAACTAATTGACAGCTGTATTTAAAGAGCATTGTTTGAACAGCATTAAATACAAACCTATTTTTAGAAAGTCAACAGAAACATCAATTTTAATAAGCCTAGCTCTTTGAATTGCTTGAAAATAAATATTTTTTTATTTGTTGGTTTGTTTAGTATTATTATTATTATTTTTTACATTCCTTCCCACCATTAAGGAAACAAAATTTTACACAGAATATTTCCAAAAATTTTCACTGGAACTTTGTGGACTTTGTGGAGATCTGAACGACTTCATATAGACCCGCCTAAATGCTGCCTAGAAAGACAAAGCAAAATCCAAGATTTCCTACTTTACACAAAAACATTTGTAACACAGGTCCTGATGTTAACAGTTCAATGTCCCATGGAAAATGACTCACGAGAGTTACTGCTCATTACACCACACTTCTTTCATCCACTACAGGAACTATCTAGAAACTTTTGAATAGCACCATGTACTGTACAGCATTGCTTGTACAAACATCTTCTACACTGAACAATCATCAGAAGGAACTGTGACCCCATCACAAACTGAACAACTGATCTATGTAAAACATTATCCAGACAAACCAGAATCATTTAATAAAATTTTTTTTTTGTGACACCAAAGGCATGTTTGCAGTAAAAAACAGCATTTGCTGAAAATGCTTTGCCTGCTATGAAGTGCTGGGGTGGCTCTATTATGCTTTAGTGTTATGTGGCTGCCAGTGGCTCAGTAAACAACACACGGGAAAATGAATGAGCAAATATCGACACGTTCGAGAATGAAATGTATCGCAGTGTCAGGAAAATGAAGCAAAATACAAAATGGTTTCTGTAACTGACCAACTGGCTGTTTAAAATTGCCCAGAAGTCTGAGTATTAGTTTGAGTGCGAATGGTTTGTGTGTTTCCCCTGCAATGGACTGCCGAGCTGTTCAAGGTGCACCCTGCCTTAGCCTCACAACCCTAATAACCCTAATAAAGGATAAAGAAGAAATTGAATTAATGAATATTTACATTAATAAATTTATTTTATTAATAATAATTTCCAGAAGTTGTTTCTACATATTTCATATGTAATTCGGCTAGGTATACCTTTGCATACAACTGTTGTTTTAACTGCTTAGAACTGCATTCTGAGAAATAAATTCAAATTGTATATCAATAAAATGATTGACATGTCACAGGATTATATCTGTAGCAGTAATATTATTGTATATAAAAACTCTTAAAAAAAAACCCTGCAAATATCTTACATAAAAGAACACTTCAACTAGAAATGTGATTCAGTAGGTGAGCTCTGAAACTGACATGGATTTTTGTGAAAGAAATATTCTTTGCCGTCAGTCTCAGCTTACCAGTGTTATTATTATCAAGGTCCAGCAGGAACCTTAGATTAATTTGCTCATTTGCTATTACACTGAAAACACTTAATGGATTTGAAACCCTTGGACCACTATACATTTGCTATCAACTTCTGGAATGGTAGACAGCCTGTCTCATTCCAGCGGCTCTCATAAACCATCACCTTGCTTGATTGCTTTCAGAGTAGGTAATAAAATTTGACATATCTACAATGAGTCTATATTAAGGCCCTAATTTTTTTAAATGTCATTTTTGCAAAGTAGGAAGTGTTCATTTTCTCCCAGCCAAAGGACTCATATATTGTTAGATTACAAAATTTGAAACTTTCTTCCTGAATGCCCTGTCAGGTATACAGTGACATATTATAAGTATATAGAAACCCCTCATTACAGAGTTTTATTTATGGGATCACCGAACACAAATTGTTTATAGCAACTAACTATGCCATGGACACAAGGAGCAAAAGTTCTAAAAGTTGGGTCAGTCTGGGGGTGAATTTAGCCAGCGTGAGATTTTTAACAATGTTGTATATTTACTTTTGAGAGGTCACTGTAGAAATACAGTAGATGTCAATTTCTGACCCAGAAAACGCAGTCTACACTTTTGTACCCCAATCAATCAATCACTGCCGAAAATCTGGAACACGGAACATAACCAGATGCTGAATTCTTCCCTGATGATGATGTGCCAATCTTTGATTCACTGAGTGTTGCAACCTTGAACCTGCAGGTTTGTCTTCTTTATCCCATGACTATTTATAGTTTCTCTGACTGTTTTATGTACAAAACACTTAATTTAATCCTTCTGGCTTATTTATTTGTTACACGGATTCTGACATTTTTTATCAAATTATTTTGTATTATTAATTATATTATTATGATTACTGTTCGTCGTTTAGTAGCTACACTCTTTATAGAAAATCACCTCTATAATAAGATTTTTTTCACAGTTTTTTCTTGCTTTTTTGTATCCATAAACAAAATGTCTGGTCACAATGATCAATGTTGATCAGTCATCTACAATACAAAAATTATACATGCAATGCACTGCTGACATGCTCTTCACCAGACTTTAAGCAATTTTAAATATTCAAAAAGGAGACAGAGATTAAAGCCCCACTGCTGAAGGACAGGGAGAGAAATCGTTTTTACAGCCAGTGTCTTTATGCCGATTCTCCTGAAGGGACCTAATCTTCAGTGACTGTTAGGCATGCACTCATCTCACCGCCAAAGCTTCTTACATGAGTCGACATTCACTCAGCCTGCTCAGGGCTGTACACTCGGGGTAAAGTCTGGCTCAGTTGTCCACAGACCCTGGGGAGATGGGATAGTATTATCTTTAAAGCTTTGCCCTCACACTATGCCTGACTGCACTTTAGGAAGATTATTAATGAATTATAGATGCAAGATTAAAAAGCAAAACCCCTTCATGAACGTCAGATCATTTGTGCTAAGAAGCAACACACTTTATTCGGAAAAATATTCTGGATAAATTGTGGAAAGGCATTCAAAGCTTTTAAAAAGACCTAAATAATGTTTATGCAGGCATGCATTTATCTTAATTTATGTGTTATACCTACAACCCTGATTAGCATTTAAGAGGTTTATTGTCACTGAATTTTAAATTGTATAACAAATCTGATGAGCCATAGGTGTGCTTGGACAAAAAGCTAGGAAATGTGATATAGCACTCACTTTAAATGCAATGCGGGGTAGTTCGAATTGAGTTTAATGATAAAAATGTTAACCCTGTATGCAGACTGTTTTCATATACCATGTTTGTTTTTTTGTTTTGCAGAACCCAAGTTTGTTACAGCATGAGGTCATGATCAGATGGCAGCAGAATGCTGGATGTTGTTGTGGGGTCTTTTGTGACCTCCTGGGAAGGTTCACTACTGTTCCATGTTTTCGCCATTTGTGGATAATGGCTCTCACTGTTGTTCGGTTGTAGTCCCGAAGCTTTGAAAATAATAGATGTCAATTACTTTCTTTCTCATTTGTTCTTGAATTTCTCTTGATCTCGGCATGATGTCTAGCTTTTGAGGATCTTTTGGTCTACTTGACTTTGTCAGGCAGGTCCTATTTAAGTAATTTCTTCATTGAAAACAGGTGTGGCAGTAATCAGGCCTGGGTGTGGCTAGAGAAATTGAACTCAGGTGTGATAAACCACAGATAAATTATGTTTACAGGGGGGCAATCACTTTTTCACACAGGGCCATGTAGGTTTGGATTTTTTCCTCCCTTAATAATAAAAATCTTAATTTTTAAAACATTGCATTTTGTGTTTACTTGTGTTGTCTTTGACTAATATTTAAATTTGTTTGATGATTTGAAACATTTAAGTGTGACAAACATGCAAAAAAAAAATGAAATCAGGAAGGGGCAAGCACTTTTTCACATCACTGTAAGAGCAACAGTACAAAAGAAAAAACATAGAATCACTAAGATGGTTAAAGGAACACTTGCCTTCCTAAAATTCCTTGTAAACTCAAGGTGTATCTAATTACTTTCTCCACTGCACACCAAGCTAATGGGATTCTACTTGTAAACAACTGTTATAATTCTGATTAATGTAGTATAAAAACAGCTATTCCAAGAGCATCATATTGCTTGAAAGTAACAGAAAGTAATCAACCAACTATGGATTGCAAGGCACTGTCAAAAGATCTCAATGATAAAGGCGTGGACAGGCAGAAGGAGATGTATTAAAACAAACAAACAAACACACAAAGAGGATTCATTAATCCCCACAGAGAAGGCCATAATCATGAACTGGAAAGTGTTTGATACCACCAAGACCCTATTTGGATCATTCCATAACTCCAAAGTGAATGGAAGCACCAGCAGTTTATGATACTATGAAGAGCCCAGTGGTAACATTTGAAGCATTTACAGGGTTTTTTTTTATTTTTTGACAAAGAGTGTTCATTGTGTGTATGTGACAAACAATATCACAGTTAGCCCACAAATGTGGATTGTATAGGAAGGTTGCAAGAAAAAAACAAAACAAAACAAGCTGATTTTGATTAAGCCAAAATGCACCTTGAAGATTCTCAGACCAAATAGAAAAAGATGTTATGGTGCGAAGACATCTTTCTGATGGTTCAGGTCAACCTGGTTGTAGATCCGTGGTGGTCTTACCTTCACTGAACTTTTTACCATTGACAGAAAAATATTCAAATTGTCGGCTATTTGTCACTAGCTGATGCCTCCTCTGACTAATGCACAATTCCACCCCTCTGAAAATCTGACATTAAATTTAATGAACACTAGTCAGACTGCTGTATAAAGGCACACAAAGTTGTGCTTAAGGTATGCAAGCCTGCCTTGCATTCCAGGAACCAAGAATTGTGAGATTTTCAGGGAGAACGAATTGCCTCTTTTCGACCAGCAAATATTCATTCTAAATATTTGGGCGTCTATTTGCTTATGTCCGATCTTTGTGTATTAATTTTTTTCAAATTGTTGCTAGTGTGTCTTTTCAAATGGCTCTTATAAGCTGCATTAAGTAAATATGGCAGAAAAGTGTGTATGTGTATGTCTGTACATGTCTGAAGGGGTTATTCGTTTCGATACTGTACATGGTATCAATTTTTCTGACACAGTGGCACATCTTTAACTCACATTTACTCAATATGTTGATGTAGAAGTTTTAGAGTCAAATAATATTGTACCTAAGACAGAAATAGTACCAAATAATATGATGCAGTCAGGGAAAGAATACTGGAGGTGAATATAAGAGCTTAGTATCATGGCTGATTTATGAACTCTACATATGGATTTATATTTGGCAATAACAGAGCTTGTAAGTACTGAGGCCTAGTGGATAACATTACTAGTGGAGTAAACAAGATAAGAGGTGAAAGTTCAGAGTGCACATCTAAAAATTCATAGCTGCACTGCAAGTGTTCTGGGATTTAAGAGTAGCTCTTTGTGATGAGCCTCTCGCACAGAGGAGAACTGCTGAAAAAAATCTGCAGGAGTGAGAAAGACATTTATGCAGTAGTAAAGGCCCACTTTTTGCACAAATATAAGCAAATGCAGGTTTAAGCAGGAAAAATATTTGAAAAAACTAGTTCCAGATCATTTTTCATATTTAGTTGGCATATAATTGAACACTGGACAGTTTTGTTGACAAAAAAGAAAAGAAAAAGCCCTGCGCTGGCCTGGCGAGCTGTACAGGGTGTACCATGTCCTTATCCAGGGTCCCTGCGACCCTATTTAGGATTAGCGGCTCATGAATGAGTGGATGAAGAAAATAATAATAAAATTCATTTAAAAAATTAAATTAGTATCATTTTGTTTGTGTCACCATCTCTGTGCATTTAGTTCCGTCTGCACAGCAGATGCTGGGTTGCTAAGCCTTCTTTTACCTTTGATGAAAACAGAGCAGGTCTTTATTTGGCAGAAGGAACACCATTCTTTCTGACTCTGCTAGCCTCCTCCCAGGGGCTTCCTCAGTGTAGTGGGAGTATGCAGCCCAGACAGTGATTAAACAGGTAGAGAGAGTCCACTGAGCTGGAACCCATATCTCTTTTTTTTTCTAGACACACGATGAGATAAATGGGTGAAGCTGGAGATTTAAACCCTAGTGTTGAATACTTAGATCGCATTGTTCTCATTTAATCAATCAGCACGACCCTTTAAACAGCCCACTGTACTCAATGTAGACTCATTTCCTCATTACTTGTATTGCAGAACCCATCTCTCTCTTTCTCTCTCTCTCTCTCTCTTATTCAAATCTAAATCTCTCTTATTTAAGATGACATGTTCACTGCAACTGCTCTTCATCAATATGGGTCCAAGCAGTCTTAATCTGCTCTAAGCACAATCAGTAAAAGACTACATCTTCCCCCATCCTGCCCTTGACAGTCTGCCTTCCTTCTCCCTGACCATTTGCAGTAAAATGCTTTATTGTCAGTATTCCTGCTCTTGGCCACTATGTGCTTTCAAGTAAATAACTACATTATCTATGTCTCAGCCTCTGGGACAGCAGTAAAATTCCCTCGAAAGTGCTGAACTATGAGCAGACCCTGAATAAAAGCACACTTTCTTGGCCACAAAGTGACGTAGCAGGTGGTGAGCAGGCTGCCTTTAAGATAACAGGCATGTAATCACAGCAGACCAGACCTGTACTGCACGGCTGTGAAGGAGATAACAGTCAAGCTTAGCAGGAATGAAAAGTATGTGTGTGTGTGTGTGTGTGTGTGTGTGTGTGTGTGTGTGTGTGTGTGTGTGTGTGTGTGTGTGTGTGTGTGTGTGTGCGCAGAGGGGGATGTTTGGTGTAGGCATTATATCAGTGAAGGACAAATGTTCTCAGCACCCACATTTCTAGCATATTCTTCTTTGCTTTTACCTACAATGCAAGATATGTGCCTACTAGTAGTGCAGTAGCAAATGTCCTGATAAATAATTGTAAATACAGGAGAGAATTGAGCCACTGTTCTTATGGCAACACTGATGTTTATGCTTTACTGATAATGTGTTGGATAAAATATTTAAGAGCTTAATCTGCTTCTTATGTGATTACAGACATGAGCTTACCTGGTCTCTTAGTCTGCTCTTCTATACCCTGGTTTATCCATCACCAGGCCACTTTACAGTTGAGGGTAGGGCTGGTATAGTGCCATGGTTTTACACTGTATGATAGTGTCTGTAATGATTTTTGTTGTATTAATAACTTCAGTTTCATTGGTTTTACCCAGTCAAGTTCCTTACACCAGCACCTTATGTGCCTGTGTCACTGTGATTATCCAAAGGTTTCTTACCACCATCTCTCTGGTCTCTCTACCACAATCAATTCAGTCATGGTTAAAACAGGAGTATATGTATACCTGAGTTTTATGGTAACCACTAACTGACTAAAACTGACTGTTGTATAATTCACTACTGGTGGAATCATGTTTGCATATTCCTTACCTCATAAACACAATGGCTATCTAATACATAAAGAACATGGCATTGCTCATCATAACCAAGTAAATTATCTACAGTACTGTCACATGCAAACAGGTTCATAACATGAACATGCTCTAGTCTGTTCATCTCCAGAAACAACATGCCTTGTGTGGTGTTCCTGGTATGTAGTAGTAAGTACCTACCAAAAGTGGTCCAAAGAAGAATGAGTGTCATGGGTGACGAAGGCTCACTGTAAGGTGAGTGAGGAGTGGAGGCTAGTATAGGCTGGTTTGTTCCCACAGAAGTTGATGTTAAAAAGATATCAGTTGCTTGCTGTGCATGAGGCTGCCCTGCTGCAGACCACTTAAGTATACTTAATGTTATTGCTGATCAGTGTACATTACCAGTCAAATGTTTTAGAACATCCTTATTTTTTCCCAGTGCTCATTCTTCACAAAACACAATTTACACAAAACACAGAATCATGTTTAGCACCCTTTTTTTTACATCAATGAAAATACCTTTTGCAGATAACACAGTTAAGCATACCTGTCTAGGCATTCTTTCGATGACGGAAATAAATATTGTTTTTCCCAACACTGTTGCAGAAGTTTCCACATGTGTTTTGCATTTGTTAGCTGCTTTGCCTTTACCCTTTTATATTTAATTAATCTTTAATCAAGATACTTTTAAGACCGGTTTTAAAACTATTCTAAGATTCTGATCATGACACTTCAAACCAGTCAGATGGTGTTAAAGTTTGCAATATGTGCTGAACATTCCTTGACTTGTAGCCTACCATCTTATTCTTTTCTTTTAAGGTAGTTCTTACATACCACTTACCTTTGTTTTTTTTCAGGTCATTCACTGCCCTGAACTGCCTAAATTTTAATAAAGCTGTGTCCTACAACCCTTGACCAGTAGTGAATAAATCAGTGTAATGATCAGGTGTTCACAAACCTTCCACAAAAAGTCTCTCACTTTTGCAGTTAAAAAAGGTTTTTCACATTATGCACTTGACAGTTTTTGGCATGTGATTTGGCGTGTGACCTATAGGTTCATATTGAAAAGGTGAATTGAAAAGGTGGTGCTTGGTGTGATTAGAACATGTAGGGGAGAACACCTGAAATGTGCACAACTGAAAGCATGCAAAAAGGGACTTACATGGATACTTGTGATCATAGTATTGAACAAATTAGTTTTTTTTTTTTTAAGCGACCTTAATTTTAACAGTGGTTTGTGTGTTTTTAAATATTCAGTCATTATCGTAATACCATGAACAGGTTGCCATTCATTCATTAGCCGATCCGTATAATCCTACCAGGGTTGAGGGGAGGCGTCAGTCTATCTCAGCGGACACATACACACACACACACACACACACACACACACACACACATACACACACACACACCTACTGGCAATTTGGCACAAACAATTAGCCTAATGTGGATGTATTCGGACCATTGGGGAAACCAGAAGACCTGGAGAAATCTCAAGCAAGCACAGGGAGATCATGCAAGCTCTACACAGAAATGCCCTCACTAAGCTTGGGACTTGAACCCAGTACCTTCTTGCTTTCATGAAATGAAAAAAAAATTCAAACCTTTCCTAATTGACAGACACACACTGAATGGGGGGTCTTTGGCTGAAATGTTGGCAGAATTGAGTTAATAGTATTATAGGCGACTGAGCATACACACTGTGTGCTGTATGAAAAGTGACATTTATGCAAATGATGGCCATGCCCTGGTGGTATTGGCTTTGAGGTCACAGTGGGGTATATAACATAAAGCTGGTTCTGGACAAAGTGTGCCATTTTCTTCTCCCGTGGTAGCCTGTGAGCATCCTGGTGAAGGACAGTATTTGCCACTGGCATGTAAGCATAACTAAGTAAATCTGGCAGTGCAGCTGGATCTGACCTCGTTAGCCTGGCTCTGTTATACCACACTGAGGGAGCAGAGCCCAGAATGGTTGTACTAGGTCAGTAAGCATAATTAGCTGAGAGGGAGGATGGACAGAAACTTGCTTTTTTATTTATATAAAATTACTCTTTTCTCAGGTAGCCTGATGCTCATTACTTGAGCAATTTGGCAAAATATCTGCAGGGCACAGAGAGTGATGATAAGGGGAGCACAGACTGACATGACTCTTTGCCAGATGACTTGCAGAATTTGAAAAGGTGGAGCTGTTTAGTGCTCATTAGCTCTACCTGGTTAATACACTGTTCCTGTGGCCTAATCTACTGTATCTACAATGTGTGTATGTTACTTTCTGTAAGACGCAAAACATTATGTTAAATTCGCGTCTGCACTAATCTTAAGTTAACGTCACCTAAATTCTTGGGTATCGCACAATTTATGATGTACAGTATTGACATCACAACATTACAACATGCATTTAATTTTCCACTTTGTTTTGACAAAAGCAAAAAAGCATCTCCGGATTTACATTACTGACGGGTAGTAATTTAGCACAGATGTGACCCAGCAAGAAGTGCTGAGTTATATGTGAGATCTTTCTGTCAGCTCAGAGAAAATATTTATTACTTCTTTTTTTTTTTTACCCCTTTTGCAGTGAGATAATTATAGCTGATGCACACTGAACTGTCATTGTTGTTCCTCCTGGATTGCGCAAGATGAAGTTGGATAAAAGCAGAAAATGATGTGCTAGGGGAAAGAAGAAAAAACCAAGTCACCAGAGAGTGCATCCATTAACAGTGGGCTGCAGCTCCATATTTTACAGCTGTTTATAAAGCTACACAGAGCCCAACTCTACACTTTACATCATCAAGCAGGTGAGGCTTTCCTCAGTTCAAGGAAAAAATTGTCATTACGAGTTAATGCATGTCAAGTATATTGATGCTTTTTTCTGTAAACGTTTAAAAAGACTGTTTAAAAAAAGCAATTGGAAGCTTCATCCCAGAGCAATGTCACAGGTGGATAAGAATTCATGACTAATTTATGACTTATTTGAGAGTGCTACCCTTCCTGGTTTTCAAATATCAATTTTTTTCATTAGTGCTAGTTCCTTTACACAAAATCTGCCCTGTTTTATTTAAAACTATGCTAAAAAAAAAAAAAAGATGGAATTTTCTACAATGCATATTATCAGCAGCGGGTGGTATGGTAGCATAGTGCTCAGCACATCCTCCTCACAGCAAAAAAATCCTGGGTTCAGTTTGCATGTTCTCCCGTGGTTGCATGGGTTTCCTCTGGGTTTCTTCCCACAGCCCAAAGATATGCACATTAAGATAACTGACTGCCCCAAACTGCCTGTATGGTGTAAGTATGAATATTTGAGTGTTGGCCCTGCGATGGTCTGGCAAAATGTTCAGTGGTGTACCAAGTCTCTGCCCAGTGTTGGCTGAGATTGCTCCAGCCTCCCTGCAACCCCAGAAGGGTTTTTGCAAAGAGTGAGAGAGAGTGAGTGAGTATCAGGATCAATAAATACAGTTTTTACAAAAAATGTATTTAATAAATTGCAGCCTGACGATCATATAGCATATTGAGGACAGTGGCCTCAACTAGACAAGTTCTTTAGGAAATCAAACAACAGATGGTAGGTAAAAATGGATTAATATAATCGTTATTTTACAACCCAACTGGTACTACTGCACTTCAAAACAATTACTGTAGGGAATGCTGGCAACAGTCATAAAGCATAAACTGTAGAGTACACATATGGTGTTATTTTACTGCCAGTAGTCAAGAGCACAGACATTTAATGTGAGAGCTTGATTCCTTTACACTCACTCAAGTATGAGTGGTTTTAAATTTGGACTGGTTGTTCTACTCTCATTTAGAGAGTTCACACTGCAATCCTTTCATGGGATGATTTTTTTTCTAAATTTAACTATCTATTTTTTTTTTTTCAACTAATAAATCATGAGCCACAAACTGTTTACTTACATTATTAGAACATGCAATGGATGATCAGTGCTTGGACAGTGACATGAAATGTACCTAGGCAAAATGTAATGTATAACCATAGATCATATTTATCATATTTACTAAGTGTGCACATAACTTCAATTTTTTGTGTAAGAAATGTCAGGATATTTATTAATTGACATTTATTAAAAGTGCTATACACATATGCAATGGACATTGATAAATATTACATACAGCTAAATTGCTCTGCTTATGTATAACCACACTCATTTGCATAATGAAACACCCGGAAATCACTTTACATGCTAATCAACTTTTCTTTCAAAAGCCCAGATTAAAAGGTCTAAGACGATGAACGTGACAAGCAAATGAAATAGCGATACAGTTGTTTTGAAGTAGAGTAAAATGAAGTTGATTTTATGTATTGCACTGAGAAGCATATGATTGTGTATATACAATGTCAATATTTCATAGTTGGTAAGAAAATGCTAAAATTGGCTGCAATCTTTCTTTGGAATGCCTCTGATTAAGAACCCTAGAAAAGAGATTAGCTAAATTCACACTGAGCAAATGATGTCAACTGAGGAGCCACTCATCAGGCTCATCAAAGTGTTTCCTTCAATCCTTAAAACATATTCTCTCTTGGAATTCTGTGTGTGCCAAATCAAGCAATCATCCAAATCAATCTTCAGATGCTTCTTTATACAGATTTATTTTAAATTTAATCTCTGATGACAATCTGCACCTTGTGAGTGCCAAAATCTGTAATTACTCTGTCTATTATCCTGAAATGATTGACAACAAGTGGAATGAGTGCTTCCCATAATCAGTTTACTCGTGATTACACTTATCTCCCACTAGGGGTTCCTGTATGCGTATTCAAGGGTGTGCTAATTTAAACACATCCTTATGCACTAATGTAATAAATAACATCAATAATATGTGCAGCAATGTGCATATGCATGATTGAGAAATCAGACACTAATTATTTATATACTCTGTTTAGCTTTGAAATTGTTCAGCTGCTTACTACATTAAGACCTAGCAGTTGGGTTATGTCAGCTGCTGTTGAAATTCCTAGGACATGATATATTCTTTTCACTGATTTTCCAAGATGTTTAACAAAATTATCAAAATCTTCACACAACTTCTGTGATTACAAATGAACTAAACAGAGAGTGAAAAAAAACCCCGGCAACTGATGTCATTATTTTGATTGATTCTACTCAATAGAAATTATGTCCCATAACACTTCAGTAAAATACAGAGCGATTACCTTAATCTGATTGGCCCCATCTGATCAATACTTACTTATGCTTCACTGACTGAAGAGGTGTTCAAGAAAAAAAAAATCAATCCTCTGTGGATAAACAAGTCTGTTTTGTATGTCGATACAAAATAGACCTACATGGTCTTTGATTGATGGGAACTTTTTAGAATGCCTTTATAGTACCCTTTCACAGATATACTTCTATCTTTAATGACTTCTCATTAGGGTGGATGTAGTTACAATTACCTTGAACAAGTAGTGATGAGAGAAGGCTGTGCCAAGAGAAGACTTGGCTTTCTGCAAGTTTTTTACTCTGCCTCTATAGCACCAATGGCATATTACGTGCAATACTAGTTGTAGTGTGGTGTTTTGTCTGTGTGTGTGTGTGTGTGTGTGTGTGTGTGTGTGTGTGTGTGTGTGTGTTTGTTTTTCTGTGTCTCTCTTTTCCCCTTTTTTCAAAAAAACACCCACCTTCCAACCCCACCC
>JBCNYG010000025.1:30228045-30244294 GCA_039654305.1 Porochilus rendahli
TATATTTATTTATTTGTATTAATTTGATATTTTTCATATTTGAAGATTTTAGAAAACAGCATGCCTTAACCCAGTTTCAGCTTGTCCTAATGTGCATCAGCTAGGACTGCATTATAGCACATCACTTTTTC
Source organism: Porochilus rendahli (assembly GCA_039654305.1). NCBI lineage: Eukaryota > Metazoa > Chordata > Actinopteri > Siluriformes > Plotosidae > Porochilus > Porochilus rendahli. The sequence continues at coordinate 30,228,177 of JBCNYG010000025.1, forward strand.
TTCTACTCAGGTCCGTCTCTAATTACTGTCAGCTAGCAAGACAATCCTCCCTCAGCTTTAAAGCCTCATTAACATGATCTTCAAATATCTGAAATCCACACCATTATGTAATACTTTGATGGTAATTTTAGATTAAATGAGCATTGTAACCGTCCATCTATTATTTATAGAAATTATTTGTAGTTACAAAGCCCTTTGTGACTTATGGATCACACTGTAGTAAGTTGAGCTTACATCTCTGACTCATAAACAGTTAGAATAAACACCAACATTTACAAAAATAGGTCAGATCTCCCCCAGTATGTTAAATATAAATGAAGTGTGATGAAGTGCTCACAGTCAAGAGCAGAACTTTGCACATCCTAATCACTCTAATTAAGCACCTTTACATATAAATACAGGATCTATTATGTTACCCCTCACTTACCACAGATTGGTGAATTTACCTTGTGGGGGATGACTAAGGCAGAGCCTCCACTGATACCGACTATGGGTATAGAAGCTTGGGAGGAGAGAAAGTCTAGGATCTGAGCTACAGCCTCTGAGTCAACATCATCCTCGAACACCACACCGTGGAGGCTCTCAGCAGCCATGGTCTGACAGAGACGTGTAAGTAGTGCACTAGGGCTTGTATCATTTACGAGCACAGTGATGGGGTTCACATCAAGCGACAGGTCCAGGAAGTTCTCCCGACTCAGACGGCCCTTTATTTCACCCTGGTGGCCTGAGCTGCTGAACACCACGGCCACATTAACTGTGGGTGGGCTAAAGAAAGGACGAGCCTGGTTGTGCAGCATCCCATTAAGCAACAGGAGAAGTTGGAGAAAGAGACTCAAACACCCCTTATGAATGGCCATTTCAGGCACCTACAGCCTACAAAGAAAGAGAGAGGGGGGGATGTTGTTCGAGTTACAACATGCAATAAAATGTAACTGGAAATAATCAAACACCCAAGGCTATTTCTATTACACATAAACTCTCATTGCATGTGTTCAGTACAAAGTAAATTGAGGACTAGCTGTGTATTTGCACAGTGTGTGTTTGGTTTCAATTACACTGCTGTTTTGCTCTCTGTTTGTGGTGATTGTGTGTGCACTTCTAAGTAATTCTGGGATAAAAAAAAAAAATACACTCTGAGAGCTCAGTGAGGGATTTACAGCAAACTGTGCAGTGTTAACACCTCTAAGTATACATTCTTTGTCTTTACTAATGCACAGAGGGTCTGTCTGTGCCAAAGTCACCTAAAGAGAGAAGAACAACATCATACAAATCTCTTTTTGTGTACATGACATGTTGTAAAATGCATCAAACTTCTTACACTTAATATAAGTGTATATGTATATATACAATTATCAACAAATATTTTGTCACATGTGTGCGTGATACTGACAACAACTGATAACTTCACTGCTGATTAACCGTTTTTCATCATCTAAGCCTTACATTAATCCTACACCTATACAGATTGTTTTGTGAAAGCAAAAGGAAATTGTACATTTATTTATACTTTTTACACAAAAGTTTGAGTTCACCTCCTGATGACTTAGCCGAAACATGGAGAAAACATGATATTTGAAATGAATTATTAATTCAGTATCATATTGCCACGACACCAATGTTGTTACTGACCATCTAGAAAATCGTTGGACCAAGAGTTCACCAAAGAGCCAGTCATGTATAAAAGTGAAACATCATGGTTTAAGGTCACCTCCTGTACAGCGGTATCACAAAGCTATGTAAGATGGGTGGTTACATTACCAGACGCAAATATCAACAGATTATTGCTTCACATTATGTTTCAAACCTACAGGTGGCTCAGATTTCTCACCATAGGGTTGATAACAGACTGTTTTCTGACCATTTGATGAATGAGCTGCCCTCTAAAATAACTTACTTGTGTATTAAAAATGGATTACAAGCCATCAGTCACAGAACCATTCAATTTCGAACAGTGATTTGGAACAGCCAATTAGCCTACTGTGCATGTTTTTGGACTGTGGGAGGAAACCGGAGTACCCAGAAGAAAACCCACGCAACATGCAAACACCACACAGAAACGCCCAAGCTGGGCGTGCTAACCACTACACCACCGTGCTGCCCTGACAGTGAAGTTTATATTTATTTTTTTTTTTATTTATTTATGAAGAGTACAAGAATAAGCCTCTCTACATTATGTGACTGAAGTAACATCATTCCATTAATAACAGGACTAATTTTTTATTTCTGTTAATAAGCTCTCATTGATTCATTTTCCTGCATGGTGGGCACTCTAATGGCCCCACATGCTAATAAACCAGTCTAGCAAGACACTATGACACATTATAATTGCTGGTAGTTAATGAATGTTCACAGGTTGTTAATGGAGGTTTGATGCTGAAAGTTAGCTGTACTTATTTTTAGACAAGTGTGTAATCAATCTGAACCCTTTCCTGTGGTAATTGCTATAAAGCTGGAGAAAACATTTGAAGAACTCCACTGAATTATTGACCCGTCTTGGTTAAATTGAGGAAAGGACACTTAGTCTAAATAGGACACATTCATTTCATATTTATTTGCTTCATAGCTGCTCAGTATAAACGCTTCAGATTCTACACCAATGTCATGGCTATAACGTGATGCCATGCTATAGCATACTTTTATTAAATTATTCTGCCATGCCTTGAATACTTAAGACACAAAAGCCGAAGTTTTCATGACTGGCAAAGTGGAATTTTTCACATTACTAAACAGAGAGACTATATGCCGAAATTAATGATGAAACTCACTGCCAATGTCTGTATCTGTTTTAGCGGCCTTTACGCTATAATGTATGGGCCCAGTGTATATTAATTAACTCTGAAGTTAACTTTTATTTTGTTTTGATTTCAATATTTGTCTGAAGTAAGACTACAGCTAGTTACTGGTACGGCCTCATTTGTTAATGCCAAGTTAATTTTTTCTTGATCAGCATACACAATGCTCATCACCCATATACCTGAGCTTGAATTCCTTCCTCATGGCCCTGGGCTTCTTGAGCTTCCTTTGGACTGGGAGTTGGGACTGGGAGACCTGGATCTTGAGGCTTCTTTGAATGCTGTGAATTTCTTTGAATTTTTTGAATTTCTTCAATTTGTTACAGTGTGAAGGGCACTTTAATTGGATCTATTTTTCAATATATACAAAAGCTATAGCCTAACTAACTATAGCCTGCATTAAACCAATGCAATCCTGATCAGGCAGTTACTAAGCTTAAAAAATTTGCATAAATGCATCGCTCATTCATGTATATGAATTAATTTTTTGTTCCACATATGAATAAGGTATCTGGCTGCCCACATGAAAATATCAGCCTGAATGACTTTTTAGTTGCATCACAGCCCCAATGCCCACCTCCAGTCCTAATCCAGATGCCATGTGCACCTTTCTATTAAGATCTATTTGCTTACTTACAGACTTAAAAATAAATAAATAAACAAACAAACAAATAAATAAATACCCAGTAGTATTTTACTGTTATACTATTATATATCTGTTTGTTACAAATAATTCATATTTATTGTAATGGGCAGCTCAGTAGTTTAGTGGTTATCACTTCTGCCTCGCAGCAAGAACATCCTGGGATCAAGCCCCATACCCGACAACATTATTCAACATAGGGGTGCTCTGGTTTACTCCCACAGTCCAAAGACAGGCATATTAGGCTAATTAGATTGTTTGGCCCTAGGTGGGAGTGTGAATGGTTTTGCATGTGTTGTCCCTGTGACGGTCTGGCAACCTGGTCATGGTGCACCTTACCTTCACCAGTGACCTTAATGAAGGATAAAACAGTTTAGATAATTAAACAGAGCCTATCTCAGCCAACTCTGGATAAAAGCAGGGCACACCCTAAACAGCTCACCAGACCATCACAAGGCCAGCACACACAACCATTCACAGTCACATTCACACCTAGGGCAATTTGGAACAGCCAAGATGCTTAATGTTCATATCTTTGGATGGTGGGACAAATCCAGAGTACCCAGAAGAAGCCGACACCTATGAGTGATAGAATGCACGTATTGGCAAAGTAATAAGCCTATTTATGTGTGTTATGTGTGTATTTCAGAGAGAGAAGCTGGATACCAGAGAGAGAGAGAGTCCTCAAAATTGTTAATTGGTGTGCATAAGCTTGTGTGTGTAGCGTGTGGACTGGTGCTTTAAAAAGCTTGAAAAGGGCATCTAATAGCAAATAAATTAATAAACTGAAAAATCTCTCCATCTGCCTCCGAGTCTCTTGTGTCTGAAACTTGGGAATTTGCTATGCTGAAACCTGAGACATGAGAGAAGCCTCCAGTATGGAATCTGTGCAGCTCACCAACTTCTTCCAGGCCGCCAACATCATCAAACAACAGCAACTGGTGCTGGCAGCCCTGCAGAGCAATATGCATCAGCTTGTCAAGAAAATCCTCCAGCGGCGGAAGGCTCGGCAGCTGCTTGCACCTCCAGGATGCTTGCACCACCCCTATCCCACCGGCTGTGGCATATCCCCATGCTGCCTTCAACAAGATGGGGCCACTGGATGATGCAAAAGCATTCATCAACGTATTTGAACAGGTGGTCACGGTGTGGAGGTGGCCAGAAGAGGATTGACCAGTGCAGCTGATGTTATTCCTGACCAGCAAGGATCAGTTCTTTCCCCTTCTAGCTGCACTACCAGAAGCTGAAGTGGGCCATGCTCCATCAAGTTGGCCACTTTCCTGAGCAGCACTACCAGCGCTTTTGATCACTGGCACTAGAGGATGCTGGCCAGCCTTTCATCTTTGCCCAGTGGCTCTGGGACACCTGCAGGAGTTGGCTACTTCCCACAGCCAAGCATGGCACAGAAGATGTACTCAATGGGGTGGTGGTGGAGCAGTTCAATGCGAGGCTGCTATTGGGAACAGCGAAGTGTGTGAAGTGTCATCGGCTGGTGACGGTGGTGTAGGCGATTGAGTGTTCGGAGGATCATCAGGCACCCCTTTCCAGTGACTGGCGAGCACCCCACCTCTTCTCTCTCTCCCTTCCGAATACTTCCCCTATGTCTTTTTCCCCTTCCCCTGTCCGTGAACCAAGACACCAGGTGCCAACCTCCTTAATTTTCACTTAATATATTACCTCACACAGTGTCTTCCCCCTTAGAATGTCTTCCTGTCACGGGCCACACGGTGGGGCAGTGATTAGCACATCCACCATACAGCAAGAAGGTCCTGGGTTCGATTCCCAACTCGGGCGTTTCTGTGTGGAGTTTGCAGGTTCTCCCCGTGCTTGCATGGGTTTCCTCCGGGTACTCTGGTTTCCTCCCACAGTCCAAAAACATGCAGAGTAGGCTAATTGGCTGTTCCAAATCACCCCTAGGTGTGAGTTCGAATGGTTGTGTGACTGATGGCCTGGCGAGGTGTCCAGGGTGTACCCCGGCCTCGCCCAGAGTCGGCCGAGATGGGCGCCAGCCTCCCTGCGACCCTAATTAGGAATAAGCGGTTCAGAAAATTAACGAATGAACTTCCTGTCACTCCCAACAATTGCCGTCACACAAACACAGAGCCGAAGTCTTCCAGGATTAGTGTCGCCCCAATGGAGTGGCGACACTCATTATGTTCAAAGGAGTATCAGGCGTTGGTGGATACAGGTTGCAATCGAACCACAATCCACCAAAACCTGATTCAATTCAGGGCTATGGAAAGGGCTTCATTTGCTGAAGGTGAGGTGTGTTTACAGGGATATTCATGAATATCTGGTCAACCATTAACGATTAAATTCAGGGGCAAAAAACATAAAGACAGCAGTTATTCCTCGCCTCTCCCATCCACTAATTTTGAGAACTTATTTTAGTGGTGGGTTCAGGCTGGATAGTTCCCTGGCCTGAGTCTGGCGGTGGGGGTGTGTGGCAGGGAGGGCTTGTTCGAGCAACTACTTCAGCCAGCAAGTGAGTGATTGAACACACATGTGGCTAAATGGTAAGTTAATTTGTGTGTTCTGTGTGTGTATTAAAGGGAATGATGCTGGAAACTGGAGAGAGACCTGGGAAAAGTGAATTGGTGTGCTTTTGTGTAGAATGTCGACTGGTGCTATAAAAACCCTGAAAATTGGAATCTAGATTGGGACATAAAGGCCGCTGGTTCGAATCCCGAACCTGCAGGAAAAATGGGTGGTGGCGGGGGGTAAGCTGCACCTTCCCTTCCTCTACCTTCATGGCTGACTGTGTAGAAGCCCACTGCTCTGAGTGTGTGTGCTCACTGTTTACATGCATGAGAGTGTGCTCATTTTTTTTTTTTTTTTAAAAGGGAATCTAATTGTGATTAAATGAATCATCTGAATAAACAGTCCGTCTGCCTTCCAATCTCTTGTGACAGAAAAAAATTGAGATTTTTGAGGAATTTGAGAGAAAATGGTGGTGATAAAATATGTTAAACTATACACCATAACTGTGTGCTTTGTATCAACAGTATGTAGTGTATACATAAAGTTTGTGGACTGACATGTGACACACACTTTTATTCACAGGTCCAAAAATAACTGTAATGCAGCACATTAAATGTAGTGATATAATGGAGAGACCACAGAGGAGGGACTCAGTCACCCTATTTCCTTTAGAGAGGCAGGTGAGAGGATTATTTCATCAGGGAATGGGAAGAAAGCAAGTTCGTTTCTAGAGACCAAAGCAGATTAGTGCACTACATAGAACCTGTTTCATTTGGAATTTACCAAAAAAATATAGACCGGGGTCTGATCTGTTGTATGACAGCCACACCAAAGCTACAAGAGGAGTATTAATAAATAGCAATGCATGGTTATGTTCTTTGGTAATTAGGAAGGTTGCACTGAAAATTGAATATTCATAGATTTTTAACGCAGAATGGATGTTAATTGGGTTATCAATCTGGCCATGCTTAACCATAGCTACAGGCAACTGATTGGTACATACTGTAATCTCTGTCTACATTAAACCACATGAGCACCCACATTTCATTACAAATGTCTAGGAACAAAGAAAAATATAAGATTATCTGTATATTCAGGTGAAATTAATACGTGTTTCACACCAGTAAGGGCCATCCACTGTGCCTGTGATTTTATTGTCGAAATAAGGCCTGCGTAAGAAGGCCATTACAGTGAAGTGGCTTCCACTTTAAAAGGTCAGGCTATAATCTCCCATCAGTGACTGTAATGAAAGCTTGAACAAGTGGGAGGTCTTCTAAAAAAGCCAGTGGCTTTCAAACAAACCACAATAACAGAAAGAAAAAACTAAGTAATGTCCTGTGTGTTCTATGCGTATTCAACTCACACACACTATCATGTTGTGGGCTTCTAATGAAGATGATAAATGAAATGTGACAGGCTTGCTATGCTCTGACAGCCCCCCGAGGAGCAGCCAAACTCAAGGTGACAAGGTTTCGTGATAGCCATGCTCAGGTTTAGAAGTACATGGGGGGTTCTCAGCAGATCTTTCTGACTTAATGAAAAGAATGAACCGTGGTGTTTCTCAGGATAAATTTAGTTGTTCTAACAACACCAGGTTAGGGGTTGTAGGCTTATGCAGCTCGGTTGCAGGGTGTTGTAATCAACAGCAAATATTTCTGGTGAGATTTAAATAGAAGGTGGCATTCACAGTGAAATGCTATAAACAAGAACATCACTTCACTCAGTTGCTGCCTACAGTATGATTAAAGTAATTTTATGATGCTTGTTTATCTGATAAGTAAGAATTTTTTAGTATTGGTGTCTTAAAAAACTATTTCCAAGCATCTCTAAGCAGAGTAGACACAATAGTTGCTCCATGATCTCTTAGGAAAAAAAAGTAGTGCAAGTGCAAATAAAATAAATTTATCCCCATTACAGCATTTAAGTCCATTGGAACCTTAACGCCAGACTTGAACCCTTTAACTAGAACCCTTGGTTCATACTTTTTATGTTGCAACTTGTGCCGGTTTTGTCTTTAGAAACTCATCATGTATACCTGATGATCATCTGTCAACTGGCTTAGGACAGTGTCTTTCTGTAAAGTAGCTGCCCTCAAAGCAGTGTTTGTGGTCAAAATGCAGCATCAGTGGTTAGTGACCTGTAGAGCACTAACCACTGAGCCACCACTTCCAAAAAACTTACATCACAACAAAGAATTATCATGGCAGCACAGAGATGTCGCGGTTAGCATGTCTGCCTCACAGCAAAAAGGTACTGGGTTTAAGTCCTGGGCTCTGGCATTTCTGTGTGGAGTTTTCTCTGGTTTCCTCCCACAGTCAAAGACACAGACTAACTGGCTGTTCCAAATTGCCCCTAGGTGTGAATGTGTGGGTGAATGGTTATGTGTGTGCTAGCCCTGTGATGGACTGGCAAGCTGTTTAGGGTGTACCCCGCCTTTCCCTGGTGTTAGCTGAGATAGGCTCCAGCCTCCTCATGACCCTATTAAGATTAAGCAGCTCGGCAATGAGTGAATGATTACAGCACCCATTCCTTGATTTTATTGGACTTGTATTTATCACAATTACACAAGAAACTTTTTGTACCTTTACTTTTCATTCCCCATCTGCTCTCCATTCCCCACTGTTCTGCATTCACCCCTTTTCTTCTGCCATGGCAAGCTGCTTCAGCCCTCAAACACCCAACTCACCTGTGCTCTCAGTAGCATCCAAACTGCCTGCCAGCTGCTCCAGGAGTCGTGCCCTTGCTGCATTCCTTTTGTGTTTCTTGCCTTCATAATGTTGCTGTGCCATCAGTGGATTGTTGAACCAGGCACCACACAGGCAGCAGTACTTGCCTGCTTCTCCGTTGTTGCCTATGGAGGTCCATGAGGGTGAAGGTGGCGGTGGTGGGTCTGTGGCCTGAGGGGTGCTTGCAGTTGAATCTGTAGAGGGAAAATTACAACACCTCAGAATCTTAATGCTTGAGATGCACTGCTCAAAAAGGCATACTAATTTAAGTAATTATGCTGTTAAAGTACGTGTATAGTGTGCAGGTGTATATGTGTGCGGGTGTATACTGAGATTTTAAATTAAGATGTAGGTTAGCAGGGCACCTGCACCTCTCCAGAAAAATTTATTTGCATGTTTGGGAATGTTCATCCCCAACATAAAAAAAATAATTTGTTTTTTTTTAAAGGAGGAGTATAGAGAGAGTAATCTTGCAGGTGACCCACTCTCCATGTCACTACAGACCTGTTACCATGGTTACCAGCCCCCAAAGAGCCTATGGTCTTGACACCATTGCAGGTTCATCTGTCTTTAAATGTAGTAAAGAACCTATATTTGCTGGAGCATAAAATTAAATTTCTAATTTCTTTAAATCTCTAGTGAAGCAGGAAATAAATAAATAAATAAATAAATAGATAGATAAATAAATAAACAAACAAATAAACAAGGCACAAAAATAAATAAATAAAACACATTAAAAAAATACATTGAGAAGGTAATGGAAGTGCAGCCTAGCGTAGGTTGCCAGGCACGCAGCCGTGGTTGCTAGGATATCAATGAGGACAGAAAAAAAGATCCAGCATTTATAACATATCAAATATATCCCTGTGTGTGCACTCCAGTTAAACTGCATCTGTGGCACCTCAAGTGGGACATATATAATACCACAGCAACAATGAACTGGCAGCTTCGTGTTAAAAACGTTGTCAGATCAAATTTAATTGGTGAGAAGACCTTAGATTTGTTTCAGTGTGCTGGCACACTGGTTGTGGGTGTGGGTATGTATGCTAATATTTTCAGAATAAAAAGGACAGGCCAAAAAGAAACTAAATAGAGTCTTTAAGCAATCCTTGATAATGGAGCTTGACATTAATGTATGCCACATAATAAGGGTTTTATTAGTTAATTAAAAACAAAAAAAGAATCTCAAATGATTTGGTTGTCAAGTCTGTGCTTAATGCATTTATTTCATTAGTTAGTCATAGTGAACCATCACAAAGCCAAGAACACATAGTTACAGCTAGTATGCTTCTCTCTCCTCCTCTCACCACCCACAGTGCTGATATAAGTGAGATGATTCAAACCAATGCGAATAGATCAAATGGGGTTTTCAGCAAGCTTTCTTTCACAATAAGAGATTTCAGTATGCATGGTGTTAAGAAGACGTCTCCAGTTATTTAAAATGGACAAAAATTGAATTGTGAAATCTCAATTTATCCAATTGTGGGAAGGAAGACAGTCAATCACACTGACCTTCCAGGCCAGCTCTTCTGCTCTATATACTACAGCACATGAGTAAGAGTTTTTTTTTTTTCTTTTTTTTCCCCTTACTTTAGTGTGTGGCGGTATATCACAGGAGATGAGATTGAAGTACAGATAAATGTCAGAGAGATGAGCGAGACTGATCAGGTAACTAATTCTCAAAGACATCCTCAACTGTCACCACCAATCCACCTCTTTCACATCTCTCCTGAGCAAATAAGTATGCATTTCCATGGAACATACCTTTTGAACTGAATCTTTTCTGAAATATTTCCTCTATGCATGGGATTGTAGATTGAGACTTGACAGAGTCCCACTGAACCGACTACTAAGTGTTGGATACAGCATGTCACTATTTACTTTACCTAAACTTCACTGTAATTTTGAGAAAAACTGAGAGTATGGTTTTGCAATCTGACAGTATATACATATCACATATATCTCAGATTATTATAAAAAAGTATCCATAGTTTATTTAGTAGTATATTACATTTTATTTAATTATTTTGCCAATCACAATATTTATGGAAAACCCATAACTCATCCGAAGCAGTGAACCACTGAGATCAGTGGCATGAGTGCATTGCACACAGATCACTGATGCACATACATATACCCAAAACCGTTTTCCAGAGTCAAATGAAAGGTGAACACATTGTACTGTATGAAAATTGAAAACTGTAACTGATTTTAATTTTAAACAGCTAATGCTAATAATCCTCTCAAGAAGAGTCTGCCCTCAGTTATGAAACATTTTATAATTTCTGAAGTTTTGGCCTGTAGCAGATGTTAACTTATTTTTATGTTAACTTGACATTATTTTCAGTTGCACTTTGGTCTTGTAATGGCTCCATGCTTGGCCTGCCAATTCAGGTACTAGCAAATAAGCTAGTGCCATTCCACTCATAGAAATCGCATAGAATTTGCTTAAAAAAATCTTTATTATAAACTCATATACAATAGTTTCATAGTGTAACCCAAGGCTGAATTACACTTAAAGTATAATTCCACACATGAACACATCTCTTCCTAAAAATAAGCTGGAGAGAACAGATGCACATGTTGATGAAACATCATCTGCTTGTCTAGACCTGAGATGTCTTGCTTTCAGGAAATTGCAGCCTGATGAATGGAAATTGAGTTTAATAGCACTGACAGGCTAAATATATATTCCATCTCTTCCATAAGTGTTAGGCCTCTCTGTACTGCCTTTGAAAAAGAGCATAATCAAATATGGCCAGTGAGTAAAGTACATGAAAACAAATGTGCCTTTCTGTGATTAAATGGAAACAAACCTAGCCGTATTACTGCCAAGTTTTAGCACAACAACTCACAGCTTTACCAACACTGGATCATTTCCAGTCCCAAAGTCTGAGGTGAAGCATGCTTCTGAAATCGTTTCTGATTTTTTAAATTTTTTTATTTGTAATTTATTTTTGGTAATAAAATAGCCTTATTCAAGATCTGGTTTCAACAAATGCACCAAACAAGTTCTTGCTAAAATTCTTGCTAAAATGCAGACAGTCTTTCCATATTCACAGAATATGCATCATAATGACTTATGCCAGACACTTAGTTGCTAACATATGGCTTAATTGCCATAAGTATAACATTCACACTCACAAAGTAGGTGATTAAACTTAATTATAGTTGGACGGTGTTTTGATTGAGATGTTGAGATGCTTTTAATTCTTATCATCATTCACTGCTGGCAGATCATATATTCATATATGTATCATATATTTACTTGTCAATTATCAAGGTACAAGGTGCTTTTAAGTGGTTGGTGGTTCAATTCCTGAGCTGGTAGGTAAATTCTATGGCTGAGGGGGGAGTGAGCAGCAGCTCCCCTTCTTCCACCTTCATGGCTGAATTGCTCTTGTGTTAGACACCTAACCCCCAACTGCTCTCCGGGACCTAAACGTGGCTGCCCATTGCTCCAAATGTGTGTGCTCACTTTGAATGGGTTAAATGCAGGGCCAAATTTGCCTTGTAGGATTCATACAGTACGTAAAGGGGAAATATATCCGCTTCTCTTTTCCATACATCACATGAGTTTTCAAGGAGACAATTCTTAACTTTCAACAAACATACTGTCAGTTCTGATGTGTACAGCAGAGCTTAGCTAATCTCGAGTCAAACTCTGATCCATAGTCCATGTCTGCACTTCAGACCACATATCATGAGTTTTGCACAAACCTTTCTACTGATAACAGTTGTCTTTCATACGCACGAAAATACCAGGTTATCAAGTTTTTGAAATGCTTAAATATTGTGTATGCAGTCCAGTGCAGCGAGGAGTGCTCAGACCTGGACATTGGAGAAACCAAACAACAACTGCACAAACGGATGGCGCAACACATGAGAGCTACCTCTTCAGGTCAAGACTCAGCAGTCCACCTACAGCTCAAGGACAAGGGACACTCATTTGAGGACAGCAGTGTACAGATTCTGGACAGGGAAGGGAGACGGTTTGAAAGAGAAGTAAAAGAAGCCATCTAACTGAAGAAGCAAAGTAGAAGAGGTAAAAGAATGTAGAAGGAGTAAAAGAAGCAATCTATATGAAGAAGGAAAAGCCAACATTAAACTGAGGGTGCGGTTCGAGGTTTCACCTTTCAAGCACTTACAGGGCAGCTCTGGATGTCCTTCCCAAGAGGTGTCACTCCACTTCACACCTTTATTCATGTGACCAAATGACACCATATGCGGACCAGGTAAACAACCCTAGTGGACAAAGGACCCCAACGAGCGATGGAATGGATGGGAGGGACAGTGATTTGCAGAGTTTTTGCTCAGCCTATATAAGGCTGGAACTTTCCACCAGAATTTCTAACTGATAAAGCTTTTTGGATCGAAAGCAAAACGTCTTCAAAAACCAGGAAAAGAAGTACAGTTGCCTCAACTCATGCTTTTCAGGATTACCATGACCTGGGTGATTGAGAATCTACACCAACAAAATACTCAATGCAGCATGTCTGGAACCAATATCCATATCTTGGGGTAAAAACATCACAAGTTATTTGATTCAAACTTTAACTAACAAGGCAGTTGTGACTTAGTGGTTAAGGTGATGCGTTACTGATCTGAAGGTCAGCAGTTCAATTCCCACTACCACCATAAAAATGGTTATTGTTGGTCTGGATGAGAGTGTCTGCCAAATGCTGTAAATGTAAATTAAAAAGTTTTTTATTTAGCATCCATCACATCACATCTGTATAATTATATGAGTTTGCATGTTCTCCCCGTGCTTGCGTGGGTTTCCTCCGGGTACTCCGGTTTCCTCCCACAGTCCAAAAACATGCACAGTAAGCTAATCGGCTGTTCCAAATCACCCCTAGGTGTGAGTGTGAATGTGAGTGCGAATGGTTGTGTGACTGATGGCCCTGTGATGGCCTGGCGAGCTGTCCAGGGTGTACCCCGCCATCGCCCAGAGTCGGCTGAGATGGGCGCCACCCTCTCCGCGACCCTAATTAGGAATAAGCGGTTCAGAAAATGAATGAATGAATAGTATTCATTTAATATATTATATTATATTATATTATATTATTCAGTTTTAGACCCTACACTTTCCTTTGTATGCCTGATCGTATAAATACCTTGCGCCTTGTTGCATGCTTCGGTGATGTGTGGATGAACACTGTAACTCTCCGTGGTTGTCAGTGTTGTTCTCACGTCTCGCCCCAGAATTCTGGATGACAATTTAGGACTGATCAACGAGAAGCCTACATAAATCTAGAAGATCTGACACAATTGAATTTGTAAATAAATAATAATGTTTTTATTAATTTGTAATAAAATATTAAATGTAATTTATTATTTTAAATAAGCTTTATAAAATAAAGGGCAGCAGGACACACACCCACACATATTCCAACATGAAATAATGACATTAAAAATAAACAAATAAATGAATAAATAAACAATAATAAAACATTTTTACAATTTAATAATAAAGAAATAAATGCAATTAAATAAATAAATTGAACAGATTGGTGATGTCTCTGGTAACATGGTTATTTGCACATGTTTGTACGGGTTGAATGCAGAGTTTATGAAGGCATATATCTCTAAAAATACATTGTTGTAGCAGACTCCCACTTCAGGACTCAAGCGACTTTTATTGTCGGATTTTCAGCTTATTCCTTACTCTGTCGCAATGTGAGATAAAGAGCCACCCTGCACTGTTCCATATTCTACCCACATTCATGCGCACACAGAGATAGGGGTGAAAAGTATAATCATGCATATGTACTCAGTATTTGGTTTGGGCCCCTTTGCATGAATTACTGCCTCAGTGCGGTGTGGCATGATGCTATCAGACTGTGGCCTTGCTGCGGTGTTATGGAGGACCAGGATGCTTAAACAGCAGCCTTTGTCTCTTCTGCATTGTTTGGTCTCATGTCTCTCGTCTTTCTCTCAACTAATGCCCACAGATTCTTTATGGGGTTCAGGTCAAAAGAGTTTGCTGGCCAATCCAGCACAGTAATTCCACAGTCACTGAACCAGGTTTTGGAACTTTTGGCAGTGTGGGCAGGTGCCAAGTCCTGCTGGAAAATGCAGTCAGCATCTCCATAAAGCTTATCTGCTGAAGGAAGCATGAAGTGCTCTAAAATGTCCTGGTAGACGGCTGTGTTGACTCTGGATTTAATAAAGCACTGTGGACATACACCAGCAGAATACATGGCTCCACAAATCATCACAGACTGGAAACTTCACTCTGGACTTCAAGCATCTTTCATTGTGTGCCCCTCCGTTCTTCCTCCAGACCCTGGGACCTTGGTTTCCAAATGAGGTGTAAAATTTGCTTTCATCAGAAACGAGGACTTTGGACCACTGAGAAACAGACCAGTTCTTTTTCTTTAGCCCGGGTAAGACTCTTCTGACGTTGTTTAATGTTCAGGAGTGGCTTGACAAGAGGAATACAACATTTGATGCCCATGTCCAGGATCCGTCTGTGTGTGATGACTCTTGACGCACTAACTCCAGCCTCAGTCTACTCCTTGTGAAGCTCCCTCACACTTTTAAATGGCTTTGTCTTGACAAGCTTCTCCAGGCTGCACTCATCTCTGCTGCTTGTGTACCTTTTTCTTCTACACTTTTTCCTTCCACTTAACTTTCTATTTGATACACCCGGTACCAGAGAACAGGCTGACCCAAATGCAAGACAGACACATAGAGATAGGTGCAAAAACGTGATCCTTTATTAAAGATCCATGAGCTAGGTAACGAAGGCGGGATTGTGGAACGACTCTGAGAAGCGTACTCCTCTTCAGATGGCACAAGACGATCCGGCGGTGAGTGGTGGAAGGGCGCAGAGCTTTGAGCCTGGGGATGTAATAGGAAACAGGTGGGGATGATCAGGACGGGGTTGGTAATTAGAACCTGAGCCGGGGAATCAGGTGACCTGGAATGAGAGAGCAGACACAGAATATGAGACAGGCATGATTAAGTTTTCTGGCAGGATCTCACACTATTACTTTGATACAGCACTTTGAGAAAATCCAACTTCTTTTGCAATTACCTTTAGAGGCTTTGCCTTCTTGCGGATGGTAATGATGGTTTTCTCCACAACTGTCAGGTTAGCAGTCGTCCCCATGACGGTGAATCCTACTGAACCAGACTGAGAGACCACTTAAAGGCTCAGGAACCCTTTGCAGGTGGTTTGGATTAATTAGCTGATTAGAATGTGACACTTTGAGCCTACAATATTGAATCTTTTCACAATATTCTAATTTTCTGGAATTTTAAATTTGGGGTTTTCATAAGCTGTAATCATAAAAATTATAACAAATAAAGGCTTGAAATATTTTACTTTGCGTATAATGAGTTTATATAATATATTAGTTTCACCTTTTAAGTTCATTCATTCATTCATTTTCTGAGCCGCTTATTCCTAATTAGGGTCACGGGGAGGCTGGCGCCCATCTCAGCCGACTCTGGGCGAGGGCGGGGTAC
>JBCNYG010000025.1:30326998-30337542 GCA_039654305.1 Porochilus rendahli
CACACACACACACACACACACACACACACACACACACACACACACACACACACACACACACACACACACAAAACACCATTCAATTAAGAATATTCAATTAGCCTAATGTGCACGTCTTTCGATTGTACGAGGAAACTGGAGCATCCAGAGGTAAACTTATGCAAACACAAGGAGAACAGGCAAACTCCACACAAACTCCACCTTTTTGCTATGAGGCGGACATGCTAACCACTACGTTGCTGTGCTGCAATGCACACACACGTATGTGAATATGCATACTTCTATTTCTGAGAGTATATTATCAGCAATGCAGCAGAAGCACTTAACAGTAAAGCAACATGGTTCATTCACTGACTAATGCCCTTAGTCACTCTTTAAAGAAAAGATTCAATCTTCTACTCTAAAATAACAAAGGATTACAACAAAAGGTTTTCCTTTCAGAAAAGCCTGCATAAACAAACGAGAACAATTACCCATCCAGCAGACAATTTTTTCAAGAGAGCATGACAAATGTCTAAAAGAGGTTTTAGTGAAAGACTTTTTTATAGTAACAGATGGTCCTTGTCTCTCCTTCATGCTCACTCATGAAAACACATGAACTCATACATGCTGACATCGAAGTTGACTTTGTAGGTGTAAATTTCTTTTTGTGGGTGTTCATTTAACCATGATGACTTCAACACAGACCTTTTATTATTTCTTTTCGCCCACTAACCTGGAATATTAAAAATAGAGCAACAATAAATTATTAAGTACATGGACCTAAGTTTTCCAAAAATGGTACATAAAGGAGAATTTGATGGCTTTGATGTAATTTCTCATCATACAGGAAATTAATAAAAAATCGCACAATGAGAATAAGAGTGTGGCATGGCGGCGTAGTAGTTAGCATGTCCACCTCACGGCAAGAAGGTCCTGAGTTTGATACCTGGGCTTGGTGAGGTCTGTGTGGAGTTTGCATGTTCTCCATGTGCTTGTGTGGGTTCCTCCGGGTACTCCGGTTTCCTCCCAAAGTCCAAACACATGAGGCTAATTGGCTTTTCAAAATTGTCCCTAAGTGTGAGTGTGAATAGTTGTGTGTGTGGGCCCGGCGAACTGGCAAGCTGTTCGGGGTGTACCCTGCCTTTGCCAGAGTCTGCTGAGATGGGCGGCATCCTCCCCGTTCCGCTAGTTCAATTAAGCAGTTAAGAAAATGTATGAATTTTATGAACAATGAAAATAAGATTAAAATATCATTGTCTATTTTACTACATGTAGTTTTTTTCAGAGAAAAATGCCTTTATTGAACTTAATGTATAATTTACCCAAAATCTATAATGTAAGCATTCAGAGAATACTAATATATTTCTTCACCCTCATTGCCCCACCAATTAACTTGAGAATTGCAACAATGCTGCTTAGTCATGAGGAATTTGCTCATGAAATTGCCACGTTTTTCTTTCCTGTATAAAGCACTGAATTGAATAACAATAATAAAAGCCTATGACATGCTTTCAGCTGATATGGCAGCTGCTTTTGTAGAGGATCCAGATCTTCCAAGCCCAACACAATACGAATGCAAAAAAGACAGCGCAAGCCGGTTCACCAGAATGCTAATGCAACAGGGGGATGCCAAATCCATTCGACACTGTGCTCATGTGTAACATGCTTCCTGGCACAGGCATTTGCTCTTCAGCTGTGCCATATAATGAACTGAATTGTACACATCTTTACTCAAATAACAAAGGTGTTACACCAGCGCACAGGTCTTGATTGGCATCATTTTACTTCACTGTCATGATTACTGATTATTTCCATGCAATTCTAATCAATTCCTAGTCCATATAAACAACACTAGCTTCCAGTGCCATTTGGAGGTTTTTTCTTGGTTTTGTTTACTGTGATTATGAGCTATCCTTTCCTTGTCAGTTTGAGTATGCTGTTGTAGTTTTACCCTCATTTGATTAACTGTGTAACTTGTTTCTGAAAACTTTTTGTTCTAATATTCAATACTGCTGTTGGAATTGTGTTTGGGATTGTGTGTTCTGCGTTGTTATCTGCTTTAGAATACACACATGCCTGCTGAGTCTGTCTTCTTACAAAATGCATGCAGGGTGTAATAAGCATTGGATGTGTCACCACGATGCTAAAATGGGAAAAATGTGTCCATCCCTGCTGTGTGAAGTTATGTGGAATCTGAAGTGTAAATGAATCTGCACAATAATCTCTCTATGCAGCTTGCACAATAAGACCGTGCACATGCAAATGATTGCCAACAATAAGGCTTTCATTTACCATAGCTCTTACTCTTATACTTCTGTTCAAATCCCTCAGAGAGGATGTGTTTGATTAGGTAGCAAAGTGCTAAGGATCTGAGAAGGAAGTTTTTAGAAGAGCATCTGCAGTGGACCTTTGTGCTAAAGCTTTGGAAGGACTGCTGAAGGCTGCGTTATGCATAAAATAAGGAGATTATTTCTAATTTTAGTAAAATTGAACAGTAATAAGATCCGTGGTAACTATAAAAAAGGAAAGTGAGTCTAAGGAACAAAAAAAGCATGTGATTGCAAAAACACAATACCTATATATATCTTAATTGCATAATTATACTTATAAGTACACTGTGCTTATATTAGCATATTCTTGAAACAGATCTGAATGTTGTGCCCATTCTCGTTATCCTGCCAGTGAGCACTGAGGTCAGAAAAGCTGCTTCCATCATTATGCCATCAGAGAGCACTGGAGGTGTAGGGCACTCCGTCTGGGCAGTTGCTGAAATCTGAAGCCAGCCATGGTGCACAGGTTCTGCTAAACGCTGACCTGCTGTGCTGAGGTCAAACAGGACTTCATTGTGAGCTGCCTGCATCTCACCTCCTGCTGACCTAAAAGTCGAACACACAAGGTGAAGGCCCAGTTCACTGAAAGAAATATGGAGAGAGAGAGAGAGAGAGAGAGAGAGAGAGGTTGTCATGTGATCCAATATACCCTCTAAAAGACTTAGGTAGTGACTGAGCCTAATGGAGTCTGTAGCTCGAGGGCTGAGACACAGAGCCACAGCGCTCCCTGTCAACTGTGCTCCCAATTGGTTTTGAGTTCCAGGATAGTGTTCCAGTTTTTCTTATCCTGTAAATTAACAAAAGCAAAAATCTAAATAATAAAAAGTTATGCTAGAGCTCACAGATGGGTAGTATTTTCCCTGTTGCTCTCCTTTCTTGCACCTATCTTGTGATCATTCCATCTCTTTCTGTAAACGTGGCCTGTCACAGCCTATCAGGTAAAGCTCATGAAACAGTACAAGCTGATCATTATTCCTGCCTTCATTAACACACCTATTACATCTAACTTCTTTGCAATATTACATTCTAACTTCCTTACAATATTCCACCAATGAATGGAAACCTTACGGGCTTTAAGAGGGGTAGTAGTACACACTTGTGATTCATGGTAGCCCCATAGAAAGAAGAAAATCACAGGGTTGAGGTCAGGGAATTGGGCCGGCCACCCATCATTGCCATGTTGTGAGATCACCTGATCTGGAAACACTCAGTACTTCCAATGATCTTTGAGCTGTGTGCCGTAGCTCCATCTTGCTGTGTGCATGCATCCTCAACCATATGGTGTCTGAGGACAGTTGGGCTTGGGCTACCAACAGGCCTTAGCACCATCGCTCCTGCCTCACTAAGTTTCATATGTTTACATAATGATGAATAAAACCGTATTAAATGAAGTTCCATGTATGCAAATAATAATTTGATTATGTTTAACCTTTTTTTATTTACCTTTGAAATGGTAAGCCTCTGAAGTCTCTGCAGATAAAGAGACTGCACTAGCCAGGAGAAAGGCTTTCTATCCAGAGTGGGTATTTGTTAGTGTAATTGTTTCAATGTATCTGCCCAAATTGATTGAACAATTGTTCTAAAAACAAAAGAGTAAAGTCAACCCTTTTCCACTGCAGTCTGCTTGCTATTTCTGGAACACTGTGTATAAATGTTTTGCCTGAAACACTCATCATATCTCAATAATGAGTTATAAAAAATGTATTAAGATGAGCTAAATTTTTTTATAAATGTTAAGCTAAATGTTTTGGCTGTTCCAAATTATTCCTAGATGTGAGTCTAAGTATGAATGGTTGTTTTGTGTTGGCTCCGTGATTGCCTGGCGAGCTATTTAGGATGTATTCTGCTTTCACCCAGAGTTGGCTGAGATAGGCTCCATCCTTCCTGTACCCTAGAAGAATTAAATGATCTGGCTGAAAAATAAATGAACATATTTAGCAAGATCAGATAGTTTAGCAAGATCAGATAGTTGTCACTGTCCCAGTTCCGGTTCGACAAATGAATAAGTGATAAATAAATTAATGTTTTGGTTGCTCCTTGGTGCGAATGTGTTAGGTTGTGTGTGTATTGGCCCTGTGATGGACTGGTGAGCTGTTTAGGGTGTCCGCCAGCTTTGCCCAGAGTCAGTGTATAAGATATTTTTAAAAAGATCCTAGTTCCAGGTATGATTTTGATTGATAAATCATTCCATTTTAGCTGCATAAATATAGAAGACTGTTTTCCACATCTGGTGGATTTTGGGTGCATTCTGCCTGCTGTACCTGCGAAACATATGGAGTCAGGCAATGCTGTTGATGTGTGACGGTGCTCATCCACACCATGTTTTAAAAACCAGTAGCAGTTCTTTACAGTGTATCCAAAAATATTTCAAACTGGTGTAACATCATCAGTGTTGTATAAAACACTATATGGACAATTTTGTGAGGTGGCTGAGTATCCAACACAAGGCGAAGGAAGGTAAAACCCTGAACAGCTCTAGAATTAGCAGTGTGTTTATGTGATAATAATAATAATAATTAAAAGTTTTGACTGATATATCACTTGTCTGGTATATTTAGCCTGTGCCCTAGTGAACCAGTGTCAGAATGTATTTACGGATAGTAAATGTGAATGTAAACGTAACTGTTGCCAGACCACTGCGGGGCAACATATACACTACCATTCAGAGTCACACCTTGGGGTATTTTGAAACAGCCGATTAGCAAATATGCAAGTCTTTGGACTTTTTTTATGGGGGGAGGGGAGCTTCTCACAGCAAGAACATCCTGTGCTGGAAACACATGCCTGGCAAGAGCGTTAATGTGTAAAGTTTGCATGTTCGCCCTATGCTTGCATGGGTTTCCTCCCAAAGTCCAAATACATGCACATTAGGCCAACTGGGTACTCTGAATATTCTGAATTCAATCCCTGCTATCACCACAGTTGGGCCCTTGAGCAAGGCTCTTATCGCTCAATTGCTCGGTTGTATAAAAATGATAATTGTAAGTCGCTTTGGATAAGAGCATCTGCCAAATGCTGTAAATGTAAATTGTGTGTGTGTGTGTGTATGTGTGTGAGCCCTGCAATGGTCTGGCAATCTGCTCAGGATATATCCTGCTTTTTTTAATTGACTGGGATGGGATCCAACCTCTTTGCGACCCTAATAACTGATAAAGTGGCCAGAAAATGCTATTACACGACTGTCTGTTCATTTCACTAATAAGATACATATATGTATGTATACATATAAGAATAATAATAAGATACATATACTACTGTATTGCTGTTTTAAAAGTCATATATTGATTTTAATTTTATTCCTTGTCTGTGTAAAAGCTAACATTCATGTAGGCTAGTTTCTCCAGTGAGATGCTAACCATTCAGGGAAAAAACAACAGAAACTCTTAGTGAAATTACATGTTGCAGAAATGTTTTAGATACATCTTCACAGCGTGCTGTATTTGATCTGTGGGCTCATTCACAGCATGATGCTGAAGCAGCTGTTAGAGTTTATAGCTCTCAGTAATATTCTGCAAAACAGCCATTGATAATGTAATGAAGGCTGGTGGAAGCTTTGAAGCTTGAAGTGCTGCTGTGTGGAACTGTGTGAAAGTCAGACTCAGCATTGTTTTCAGGGGTAAATACACTGCAGGTCTGCATGGATAACTCAAGGCCATACACTACGGGTCGTTTTTTTAATCCAATTGCTTTGAAGCTCTTTTTTTTCTGTGACTGTTGTAACGATAATAATATTCAATTAAATAACTCTCTGAAAGGATTAATTTCTAGGAGACTGTCAAATATTTAATAAGCGTACAGGAAAGTTATACTAAAGAAGCGAAAAGGAAGAGGAAACCCTGTGCTACTTGACTAAGTATGCTGTAGGCTAGAGTCAACATTATCATGGACTATATTGATTGCTAGTTTCCATAGTTATTTGATCCAAAGAAGCTGCCAAGCAACCAAACAACTTTACACAATGTATTCAGTGCAGTCACTGCGACAAGCCTTGATCCAGACATACTTATATTTAATCTAAAACAGTGCTGCTTTCCTCCTTCATTTTCTGCAGTTAACTATACTCATGAATGCCTTCAGAGGGAGGGACATCAGGGCCTTAAAGTGGAGTGAGAAAACCTGATTTGGTGGATGGAAGCAACAATTTCAAATATACCATTAATTAGCTTTCTGTAAAGGCTGTATAACTGGAGAGTTCTAGGCTAGAAATATTTCTAAAATATATAATACATATATGAATGTCTTATTATACATTTAAACACAATCAAATTTTTACACATGTATTACAAAGCTTCTTGCCACAATGCCTTATCAGTATTAATTAATTAACAAATTCCTGTAGCTTTTTTTTTGTTGTTTTCTGTTTATCCATGACCAGATTTCAACAAAAGGTAAAAAGTAGAAGTAAGAGTACTATGTATATATTTTGTTGGGTTTCCAGTAAAATAGACGCGTTTAAAAACAGTTATTTTGAAACATTTGTGTTTTCTGCCATCTAGTGGAATTATTGTTGTGTCAGACGTTTGAGTTGTAAACTTTCAGGGCATCTAAGTGTATGAACATTGCCTGTAAAGTACATTGACTGTAAACTGTGCAAATCAGCTAAAAGAGTGTACTGTGAATTGTGAATTTATATATATAGATATATATAAAAAAAAATGTTTTTAATGAGAAAATCCTGGAATTATTTCAAACAATTTCCATATTTGTGCTTATGTGCAGGCGGTAGTGTCGCACAACTGAGAGCACTGCTGCCTCAAAGCTTCAGGGTCTTCTTTGTGCCCTTATTTGGACTGGCATCCTATTCAGGGTGTATTCCTGCCTCGTACCCACTGTTTACTTTATAGGCTCAGGATCCTCTCTGGCCATGGACAGAATAAGGCTGCAAGTGAATATTAATGTCCTGTAGATGGAAGCAGAGAGCTTATTAAAATATTAAAATCTTAGGACTGTAGGACCACCACTTACACTTACTGTTGATCATTCGTTCGTCTCTGTATATGGCATGGATTAAGTACATAGCAACAAATGGGCTAGATTCAGTCATTTAAATAACATGCCTTCCTTAATTATTGCCACAACAGCTCACATCTTTTGAAGTTAGTGTTTCACCACTTGACATGATAATTCAGAAGTCGTTCTGCAAATTTCTTTTGGGTTTCTTGACATAACTGATCGCAAATAATGAGTCAGATACAAGAAACAAGTCTGTAGATGGTGTGTTTTAAAGCTTTATTGTTTGGGGCTTGTGATTAGTGATTTTTTTTGCAAATATTTGCATATCTCCTGACCATCACTCCTAATATGTCTACATTTATTACATAATTATTTAGTAAAGCAACTCCATAGATTCATCTTTCATATTAAGATTTTTTTCCTGATGAGCCATTGACTCACAGTAGGCAACTAAAGAACTAATGAAGCACTTTTGTCAGTAAAAACAGAACCTAATCTATTTTTCTCCTGCTGATTCCGTGCTAATTATTAAACAGCTGCACTGGCTCCATGAGTATGACCCCCTAACGTAATAGATGGCTGTTTGCTGTTGCACTGTAGCATAAGCTCATCACTGGACTCAGCAAGACTGTGATCTGTTTAATATTGCAGTCAAATCTGTCTTCAGGATAACATAAGTGATGAGCTGATATATCTA
The DNA here is from genome assembly GCA_039654305.1 of Porochilus rendahli. Lineage (NCBI taxonomy): Eukaryota > Metazoa > Chordata > Actinopteri > Siluriformes > Plotosidae > Porochilus > Porochilus rendahli. The sequence goes on from JBCNYG010000025.1 coordinate 30,334,961, forward strand.
GCACCCTCATATACCAAGTAATAGATACTGCAGAATGAACTACCAAAAGGAAAGAAAAGTTGGAAGGTAAAGTGCAAGGCTGACTGTTCATTCTTTTTTATTGTCTACTTATTCCTTTGGTTTCAGTGCCGTTTTCTTCTTTTCAAAATTTCCATAACTGCCAAATTCCACTTGTAATGCAAACCTTTTGGCATCCCGTATTTTGTGCAATATGTTAGATATGTTTCTAATGATCCCAGAGCAGAAACCAGACTATAAAACAAGGAACCAAGAAAATAAATGAATATAAGGAAATTTAAGCAATTCATTATCTCAGATCCAGATTGCTAAAGTTCTCGTATCTATAAATCATAAGACTATGATCATACAATTGAAACAAAACAGAACCATTTCCTACTACTCTTTAAAGACTATATCTCCAATTTCATGTAACTTGTACATCAACATGTGGTGATTTCACCACTCACCACTTATATCCTGAATCAAAATGGGTTCCCATAGTCCTCGCCGTAAAGTACACTCGTTCCTTGGTCTTTGTAAGGTTAAGAGCTCTTAATTTTCTAAAATGATTGCACTTAAAGAAGCCCTCTGTCATAAGGAAACACTTTGGTGGGTTCCCTCAGTGGGACAAAAAAACAATTTTTACCTGATTGCTTTACCCTTCGGTGGCGTAGTGGTTAGCGTGTCTCCCGACAGCAAGAAGGCCCTGGGTCTGAGTCCTGGGTTTGAGTCCAGGGATTGGTGGGGACATTTCTGTGTGAAGTTTGCATGTTCCCACAGTGTTTGTGTGGGTTTCCTCTGGGTACTCTGGTTTTCTCCCATAGTCCAACATGCACATTTGGCTAATTAGCTGCTCCAAACAGACCCTAGGTATGAGTGTGAATAGTTTATTGGTTGTGTGTGTGTGCATGTGTGTTGGCCCTGCAGTGGTCTGGTGAGCTGTTCAGGGGGTAACCCGCCTTCACCCAGTGTTGGCTGAGATATGCTCCAACCTCCCCACGGCCCTAACAGGATTAAGCTGCTGGGCAAAGGAGTGAGGGCGAGAGGGCTTTACCAACATCTTATTATTATTATTATTATTATTATTATTATTATTATTATTATTATTAAAAATATTGTAAATATAAACTTTATACTTCAGATACAATATTTTAGTACGATTTCCTCCAAAATCATTCTATGGGCAATAATCACAGAATTAAATTTTATAGATGATGAAAACCTTTTTAATAAAAGGCAAAGATAGTACGCACTTTCTGACTGCGTGTTGATTGGTCTGGAATTTCCTTGTACGTCAAACTGGTAATTACTTTTTTCCTCGCCTGTGCCATGAGATTCTTTCTTTTAGCCTCAAAGAATTTATGAGAAAAGGTGAACTCATCATCTTTCAGGATATTAAACATGGATGAAGCATCGGAAAGATATCTCTGAAGGCTGCACTGGAACCTCAGTGTGCCTGGATTGTACTCTTCACCATTTTTTTCGCCAAAATTTAGCCAGCAAGTGATTTAGTTCTTATGGCGGTAAGTCAAGAACGTCCATACATGCCATGTAAAAAATAACTTTTTGAATTTTGTTAGTTCGGTCAGTACAGTGAAAACCTCCATTGCAGGGCTTACACAGACAAAAAAACAAAACAAAACAAAAAACCACATTCACACACACGCCTAGGAGCAATTTAGTAAAGACAGCCTAATGCTCATGTCTTTGGACTGTGGGAAGAAACCTCACAGAAGCACAGGGAGAACATGTATACTCCACACAGAAACATTCTTTCTGATCACAGGGCTTAAACCCCGGGCCTTCTTGAGTATTTTCTTATTTTGTATTTGCCTACAGTACATGTTTTTGGACTGTGGGAGGAAACCGGAGTACCCAGAGTGTGAGGTGGACATGCTAACCACTACACCACCGTGCCGCCTCTGTGTATCTAGAGATAATAAATAATTTCAAGATTGATTAATACTTTCATTCACTTTATTCCTCAGTTGACTGTCTTTCAGTTACAAGCACTAGACCTCTCTAGGAAAAGCATTTCTTATGCAGAACGATTATAACAAAACAGAAAGTAGTGTGGTGAATAATGGAGGAGATGCAATTAAGTACACATGATTGAGTTTACAAGTATTTTTCAGAGGGATGTAATTTTTTAACCTTTGCAGTAATTCTGCTTTCCAACCCCCTCTCATCACCAAACTGTTGCTATTATGTATTTCACTACACTGTTATAACTTGCACAGAGTAAGTACGCAAAGTAAGTAAATATCTTTTTTGGGTGTCTTCAGTTCAGGCAGATGTAAATATTTTTAAGAAAGTGATTCTTTTTAATATAGACTGTAAATGGTTGTTTGTCGAGGTGTTAGCTTTTGATCTTTCAACTGAGGTCAGCTGGAGTGGGTGCCAGCTTTCCTGTGATCCTACTCACTGTGATAATAGGTATTATGAGATGAATAGATGGATGTATTTTTCCATTTGTCTGAATATTTTTGAGGGCGGCACGATGGTGGTCCTGGGTTCGATTCCCAGCTCGGGCGTTTGTGTGTGGAGTTTGCATGTTCTCCCCGTGCTTGCGTGGGTTTCCT
>JBCNYG010000025.1:30423945-30434272 GCA_039654305.1 Porochilus rendahli
AGATAGATAGATAGATAGATAGATAGATAGATAGATAGATAGATAGATAGATAGATAGATAGATAGATAGATAGTGTACTAAGTCAGTGACACTGGTATATATCGCTTCAAAATGATGATCAAATCTAGGTAGTATTTCTAATTCTTGTTCTCTGCTATTTACGCTCTCAGAGGCTGCAAGAATCTGACCTTTGTGCTATACAGAAATCATCCTGGGCCTTAAATCATCATATAGTTTGGTTTTTTTTTATGCAACTAGTGTAGGTGCTATTGCACAACCCTATTAATTCATTTGACCCAGCCAGCCTTGAACACCAGCAGGGCTTTCCAATCATAATGCCTTCATTGCTCACTTGTGTAGTTTACTGACAGTGATATTGTAACACGTGTAAGTAAATATCTATTATACATAGCACCGGGCACTTTGTATTGTTTTTGGATTATGCTGGTCAGTAAATTAAACATGAAGTGGTTCAGGACTGTTTACTCTCATATCCACAGTCAACTCAGTAAAGGTTTATTCAGTCATGACAAAACCCAATCCACCGATATGGAACAGAATGAGACATCGATATGTGAACCCAGTTGTGTAATTGCAGAACATGTTTTCAGAGAACATTTTATCAGTCACAGCTGCCGTGTAATCATGTCTGTTGAGGTCAGAGCACATTGAGGAGAAATGAAATGAGACCTGTGTTCGGAGCACATTTTCTTCAGGAACGGCAGGAAACTGGACCTGTACCAAACCATGATAATAGCTCTAATATGCACATTTCTGATGACTAGTACACAGAAGACAGAAAGGCTTATTGATGAAAATATGAAGGGTTTTCTTTTTTTGGTCAGACTGCTGAAACAGCCAGGTGGCCCACCTGTATTTTATATAGCAATATTTCTGGAGGAAGTGTACTAGTCTCACGGAGACGTGTGAACTATCCTTTTCCTTTTCAAAATGCAGGACTCTCCAAAAGCAGCAACAAAATGTGAATACCAGTGGCTGCTATGTGAGCAGCACAGACACACTCACCGAAGAGTGAGGTTACAAAACCACCAGAGCAAACAAATTGAGAGCAATATTTAAGATGTAAGATAAACCATTGCATTCTGGGCATCATTCATGATCTTGTGTAATGTCTGATTGAATGATTATCATTTTCTAATGTTATCTTTCCTTCCAGGCTTTTCAAAACAGAGAAAACAGAGAGAATTGAATATTGTCACAGGGATTTATCATCTTAGATGGTAGCGATTCTGCCATAATCAGTCTAACCCACTTTGAGTGCTAGGAAATCATCCTGCTGAAAACATAGCAGATACAGATACATAGCTATATGCCACAAAATAAAAGGAGGCATTGAATGAATCTGCAAATTATGTCTGACAAGAGCCTACAGGGTGTCTGTAGAAGTTCTATAAGACACCAATTCAGCTCTAAAGAATTCTAAGGCTTTAACAAGACATATTGACCATGTGAACTGTTTTCAATCATTTACTAGTACTTATTTTGAAAGTATACTTATCTTATCAAAAATCTTCCCCTATCGTCAGGAACTGGTCACATTTGGGAAAATGTTAACCACTCAGTTGTCCTCCATCTAATAGGTTCAGTACCACCAAGTCGTAACTCCATATCACAGAGGCCATGGCATAAAAATGAACCCAGAGACAGCAGAGAAGATCAAATATCCCTTTTACTTCCACAGTGACGAACGATTCCTCTGCCTTAAAGTTTATCACTTTTTACTCTATTTTGTGGGCACATTACTTTTTACTACCTGACACTGATGACCTGATGCCTTTACTATGCTCAAACTGATAAGTTTGTATCAGACTCATTATAATCCTTTAACACTGGTATAAATGAACAGATGTTTATCAGTGTAACATCTCAAGAAGTCCCATTTACTGTGTAGGGTGGGTGTTGTTGAGAAATAAAAGTAGGTTTAACAAAGGCTCTGCCTTATGCTAGAAAGAACAACTTCTGAAATAGCATGTTTGTGGCCCATAAGTCAAATATTAATCTACTCAATCATAATTTATTTACATTTATAATACATTTTTCCTGAAATTCAATAAGAGGAATTATTATTTGGCAAAGATGGTACACATAATCTGATTGGCTGTTGAGCAGTCTAGATTTTCCCTGTATGGTCCGGTCAGTAACTTTTTTCTTGGCCCTCAACACTCAACCAAAACACAAACTTCAAATAAAGTCAGTCTTTTCTCATTATTTTTCTCTTGCTCCATGTTTGGAAAACATCTCACATCTAAACTTACTCTTAGTGAAATAAATCCCAAATGTTGAGAAAGAAGAATTGTGTCATTAATGCAATGAAAGCATGATATAGACACACATTCAAAAACATTACACAGTATTAAGTATTTAATTTAATTAATTTAATAATAAGATTTTCATCATAACCAACAATAACTGCAAATACAACAAGTGCAAGAAAATGACAAAGAAGTAGAATATGAACCTATGTGTTCTTGTTTTAATAAATGGAATGGAAATGGCCAAAGTGGAGTGAAGAAGTGCTGTACATACAAGCACCTCATTTTGACCAAATCAAATTAACAAAGTCATCATCGTATTAGTTTCCTTACTAAGTGGTGGAATTACTAAATCCTCAGTCACTTAGTCCTCATCACTGGTTATTTAAGTCTCTTTCTTTTAGTCTTTCCTTGCCATGCAAGTCACCATGCCTGATTATCACGTCAGTTATGAATGCTTCTTCCAAAACACATAAAGACAGTAAACTGCATTGTTTCTTATTGCTCCTCATATGACATAACACACTCAGAGAAAAGCACTATCTAGACACTTTCTTATACATAAACATATATATGGTTGCAACTGGCTAATGTGACTGTAATTTATAGGGGAGATAGAGTATGCCAGCCCTCCCCAGAGAGCATTGGATAATTTTGGTCACGATTTTTCTCCCTACTGGCTCATCGGGACTCCAACTTGCAATCTTCCAATAATATGATGAGTGTTTTCTTCTGTTGTACTCAGCAGAGAATTTCTTAAAGAATTAATTCGAGTGCATGTTTGTTTGTTTGTTTGTTTGTTTGTTTGTTGGTTTGTTGGTTTGTTGGTTGATTGGTTGGTTTGTTTGTTTAATCCCCTGAAACAGCACTGTCATGATAAAAAAAAAATTACACTGAGATTTTGCCTAAAATAAATGCATGCATTATTTATCTTTTTAACAAGAACTTTTCAGTAGGATCAATTTCCAGCTCCAGGTCGCGTATGGTCATTCCTTTCCTCAAGTCTAATGTGTTTCTCTTCATTGCAGATGGTTACAGTGTGCTGTCCAAGTGAACATAATGTTATCTTGAAACATGATCAAGACAAAGTCTTTTAAAATGCATTATTCATTTGGCTTGCTGAGCTGTTGTACTAGAAGAGTCACAAAAGTTTAGGCACAGGCTTGTAAGAAACTACAGTTAGCCTTCTCCATTCTTCATGTGACACTTACTCAGTGCTATGAGCTCCAATAATCATTAATTCCTAATCAAATCCAAATCTGTGTTATTGGCTCCATTATCTGTAGTGACCACACACACTTGTGAATGAAAGATCTTATCTCTGAGCCTGGATTAGCACACATGATAGGAGTTTGTTTGCCTTGCTTCTCTTCTCATTCTTAGCCTACATTAATCCTTTTCTGAAAGTTTTGACAGCAAGGCCCTTGAACCAGCCGTTATTCAGTCACTGAGTTCATCCACCCCAGGTCTGGAATAAGAGGGCCATCATTTTCACACTGAGTGCCTCTACTCTCGGTTATATTCCAGGATGTGCTAGCTCTCAAAATAAGGTCTGTCATTCTTTTCATATCCTGGGTTGCAGATTTGATTAGATTATAAGCCTGTTTAGGATCAAATCAAAACATGGTCCCACAGAGGTTTTCATTGCACTCTCAAACTCATAAAACCTTTTTATTGGCAATTTCATTGAACATATATAATTTTAGCACTTGCAGCATATGAAACTGATCGAAGAATAAATAAATAGCCATCACCTGTTTTCTTTGACCTTTAAGTTTGATATGTCTTTATGCATCAGAGACCCTTCTGGGGGGGAAAACAATTGTACATGACAAGTCATTTCTGGCTTTGTTTTATTGGTCTCTAGATCTTTTCAATCCATGTACCTGAGAATAATAAGTCATATTATATAGGGATATAAGGTATCCCTCCTAATGCCCTAGTAGTTTTCCAACTGAGGCAGATTGTTTAGAATTGATATAAAACAGCCTGGCAAACCTTTTTTTTTCTTATTACAAGAACCTGGCCTCCTCTCACATGTTGATGCTGAACAGAAATGTAAAGCTGACAAAGTGGTGGAAACTAATAGATCTTTACTATGTTACTATCTTTCAGCAATAGCACTTGAGTGGTGAAATAGAATATGGGTGTGTCCTCAAACAGTTCAAAATGAGGAAATGGTTCCTTTTGGACACCATGCTGTGATTATCAGCCTTTTTTGTTATAATGAGGCCGCCCAGATTTTGGCACACCAGCCATGGGCGATGGCCAACATGGGGTGATGTGCCCTGACTGTTCAGAAAACAGACATGACTTCAAAGCTAAAGGGGTTGGCAAATTTTCCATAAAATTGAGAGAAGAACAAAGAAAATGAAAGTGGAGAACGAGGGGAATGTCTGACAAATTAATTTAGAGAAGTAGCCAAGGGGTTGGGCCCTGTCCATTCCTCCCTGCCCCCACTATTCACATGCCCTTTTCACCTTTTAAATGCTTTAAGGGACTGGTGTTCTCTTTCTTTCCCACTGCAGAATGAGATTAATTTGAAGCACGCCCCCAGGCTTCACCTCTAAGTGATTGGTAAAGAGTGGATGGAAACAGTGCTTTCGAGAACAGGGTCAAGACTTGGATATATGAGATTGTCATAATGATCTTACTAGGATGTATAACATGCCATTCTTAGTTAGGGTAATGAGCCATGACACCTTTTACAAGAAATGCATAAGAGATTTGAAAAGAGAGCAAGAAGCAATTCATCCTGGTACCTCATTTATAAGGATTCTGCTTCTTATTTCTCAGATTTATTTTGGGGAGGCCACTTGACATCTCAACACCATTGATTTGCACATCTGTGTTCCTTTCACCTTTGGTCACTGCCAGCAAGGTTTGCTTCCCCTAACTGTTTCTATCGCAGTCATTTTACTTTTCTATAAGACCTACTATTTAGAGTACTAGGCCGGTGGTGTGGTGGTTCGGGTGCTGGGCTCATGATCAAGAGGCTGTGGGTTTGATTCCCCTTTAGACCACCCCTGGACAATGTCTTAACCAAAAGTGTGCCTCTGTTCACCCAGCAGTATAAATGGGTACCAGTAAAAATACTGGGAAGGTTACCTCGCTTCCCACTACAGAAACTGGGGGAAAGCTCCAGCCTAATGAGCCAGTAGCCTCAGGTGTAAAAGCCAAACAATCTTTCCTCACTCTTTAGAGTAGAGTGAATGTATTCAAGATCGTACTAGATGCACAGACTAATTCTCAGTACATTTGAAAATATGGTAATAAGACTTTTAATGGCTCGTAGCGCATGTCAGTATGTATGTGTACCACCACAGGTTCACTTTTCACACCCAGAAATGGGATACCTGAGAGAGGGGTTAGTGGTGAGGGTTTTGGTGGTTAGGCCTGTTGCCATGGGGATGAGCCAGGCTCAGGAGCCATGTGGTTCCACCCTCCCGTGGGCCAACAACCTGCAGGAGGAGCTATAGGTGTGTAGCGCAGTGGCTGAAGGCAGTCTGATCCCCATCTGGCAAAACTGGCTTTAGGAACATGTAATGTCATTTTTCTGGTGGACAAGGAGCTTGAGCCTGTGTGGGAGGAAGAGTGATATCAGCTACATTTAGTCACCTCAACACACAGCACAGGTTCTGGGTCCAATCTCCTGGAGAGGGGCTGGACTTTATTTCATCTATCATACAGTATAGGTTAAATCTTTATTTGCTTCTGAAACAATACCTCAGAAAATAAAAATGGTGATTTAAAAAATGGTGATTACAGAAACAGAAGTAGTTTTTCAATGCTTCTACTGATTTTCTCAGAAATAATACTCAAACTTTTAAGCATACACATAATAATAATTTTGAACAAAAAATAAAAACTTACAAAGATCTTATGGGGAACTCTTTTAGGGAGTACCTAAGCCTACTGTATATATTTGAGGTACATTTTATGTACTGGTCTGTAACATGACTGGGAATAAAAGGAACATCCGGGCAGAGGTTCTCCAATCTGCAAAAAAAATAAAAAAAATAAATAAATAATAAATTGTCAAATTGTACAAATTTTCAATGAATTTCAGAGTAATGTACGTCAAAGAATTTGAATATCTCATCATCTTTAGTACAGCTTGCATTTAAAACAGACGCGATTATGTCATGTACATCACTGCATGGGCTTAGTAACTCTTCCAGAAATCACTGTCTGTGTAAACAGTTCTTTGTTTTATCCATAAATGCAGGTTTAAGCTTTATCATGCAAAGAAGGAGCCATATGTGAACATGATCCAGGAATACCACCAACTTCCCTGGGCCAAAGCTCATTTAAAATGGACTGAGTTAAAGAAGAAATCTCTTTCTTTGGTCAGAAAGACCAAAGTTTGGTTCAAAAAATTAGAAATTCTTTTTGGAAAGTGTGTTCAAAAGCTTGCATCTCCGTGAATTATAAATATTGTGGAAAACATTATCTCTTTCTTTTTAACTGCACTCTTTCTTTTGTGTCTTATTCTGCTGCATTAAAAAAAAAACCTCAACTTCAGGAAAAAAAAATTACAGACTCATTGATAAATCTCAGAGGTTACCAGGGTTTATTTTTTCAGCAAATTTGTTGCTTTGTTCACCTTCTATTCATGTAACCTTCTTTAGTGGCCATTGGGGGGCATCACACTTATCTTTTCTTTGGCCCTTTAGTCTATATACCCCAAACACACATAAAAAAAGAAAGAAGGAAAGTCATCATTTTATTGTATTGTTGTCAGTTGTCATAGGTATTTTAATTAGATAGCTAACATTGTGACAGATTAGCTTATAGAAGAGGAAAACTATCATACATGGCTGCTCTTGCTTGATTTGGTCTGTGCAACGATGGAAACGTGCCATGTGTTGTGCTTCATGGTAAGCAGGTTTCACTGGGTTTGGACAGAGGGTGTGTCCATCTGGCCTGCCATATGACAGGAAAAGAATGTCACGTTTTCCACTCTATGTTAGTGCTTAGATTGTTTTCTGCTTTAGTGATGAATTCAACACGAATTCCTGAAAAAAAATAAATAAATAAAAAGTATTTAAAACTTTAAATTAGGATGTACAATAATCATACTGGTCAATTTTATGACGAAACACATCAGTCATCAGTTTAATTGAAGAAAATATCCTGTGCTTTAGGTCTTACATTGACCAATTTCAATCTTTAATATTTAAGGAAACAGCTAGAAGTGACATGTAAGAATATTGATATATATATAAGAGGATTCAGTCAGAGGTGGATTTAGTCATTTTAGGGCCCAAGGCAAACACGTACCTTGTTCTCCCCCTTTTTCAATTCTTTTTTTTAATCTAAAGCTATTTTCTGATATGAACTTCTACTGAATGGAGTCTGAGCTGAGTCTTTTTTCAGTAGTGGTACTGGGGAGCCTGTCCAGTGCATTCACATAGACGATCTGTCATTATTTGTTTAACGAGAAGATTGATGTCATAATTTAATTCTTTTCACCATTTTTTAAAAATATATTTATATTTTTATTTTAGTAATATATTGTCCTAAACCTTTTATTTTTATTAATATTAAAGAACAGCTTCGTTCTCAATAATAATTTTACTTTCTTTTTGAAATCACAGATTTTTCTGATGAGTGTGGCTCAATACGCCATTGTGAACTGCACTACCAGTTCACAAAAATAATTAATTATTAAGAATACATTCCTTACATGTACTTGAAGCACCAAGTTGGCTACTCTCTTCAAGAATAATTTCTGCAGATGCGCAGTAAGATTATGTAATAGTCTATGCAGTGGGCAATGTGGGGTGGGGGTAGGGATGAACCACTCATGAATTAGGTATGCCATTTTAGCATGTAGGTTTTTAGAAAGGCATCAGTCATGTATGCAGGGTATGCATAAAAAGAAGTTTTGCAGAGGATCACATTAATCATCAAATCAAAGGAAACAAACAGCAGGATAAACAGGCAGAAAATATCATTAAACAAAAAGAAAGACTTTGACTTTAGAGTTTTTGATTTTGATATACTGTATTAATCCCGCAAGGGAAATTATTGCCTCTGCATTTAACCCATCCAAAGTGAAAACACACAAACACGTAAACAGTGAGCACACACACACTTGGAGCAGTGGGCAGTGGGGGGTTAGGTGTCTTGCTCAAGGGCACTTCAGCATGAAGGTAGAGGAAGGGAAGGTACAGCTCACTCCCCTCGCCACCACACATTTTTCCTGCTGGTTCAGGAATCAAACCAGTGATCTTTCGGTCCCAAAGCAGCTTCTCTAACCATAGGCTACGGCTGCTCCCAAACACGTTTAAACAGAAACTGTAACAGAGCTAAGAAGACTGTAATACCTGGTAAAGAGGTGAACCAAACTGAGTCCTTAAATAGTGTTCTTGTTTAATTACAGTGATTTGCCACATTCAAATCATGGTGCCTCAAATCATGGTGCCTGTGCAGCGCCCACATGCTTGGAGCTGTACAATCGTCTGCAAACCCAGAAGTGTCTGTACACTCTATGAAATGAGGCACACTGCTGAAAAAGCAGCAAGCACGAGACAGGAGACAAAAGAAAACTAGCAAAATAGTACAAAACTTTTTTCACTAGAAACCTATAAGGTGCTTTATGGGGTGATGGGGAGCTTGGGATCTAAGGCCTCCCTTGTCTAATGTCTAATGGTTAAATATTATAAACATAGCTGTTCTATAGAACGTCATAACCTCTCAGTCAGGACGCCTCAAGTGCACGGAGGACAAAAGCTATCCCCATATATGAACAGTTTCGGACAATCAACATTTTATTAGTCACACTACGCACAGGTTTGGGTCATACAGAGTGCCTTTGCAAAATTTCAGAAAGCTATCCTGCATATGAGCTGAGTAATGGCCTGGACAATCTTCATATGTTCAACGTCACTGTGCCAAGGTCAAAGAGCTTATATGCAAATTAGCTTCCCCACGCACAGGTTTAGGTCATAGGGAGTGCCTATGCAAAAGTTCAGAAGGCTATAATGTGCATGAGCCGAGCAATGGGCTGGAAAGACTTATTGTCACGCCGGCAATACCCCTCCAGCAATAATCGGCTGAGGGGTAAAAATTATTCTGTATTTCCTTGGTGCAGTGCTGTTTTACCTGAGAGAATTCATGTTCTGCATTACAAAATATCCATTCCTGTTTCAGTGACCTGAGTACATGCTAATGAAGTAATGGTTTTATAATCTGGACCGATCATGGATTGCACTGGCTGTTGGAACCACTTTATGGGCCAGATAACAGCTCATAATCTAAAAAAATTGGCCAGATTCGTATGACAAAGTCCCTGTGGCAAAGTCATTTGTGTCTCAGGCACAGTGTGATCACTTTAACAGATATCTGAAATTCTTAACCTCTTTAGCTGATGTACAAGCTCAGGTCTAATATTAACCAGTGTAATACCCTTGGTGGCCTCGAGGTATGTTTCCCATTTGTGACACTGCAATATTTAGGGTTTCTTTGCTCTAACTGTTAACTCTTACTACTTTATTTGAATATGTTTGAGCACTGTGCCTTTTGTATATATGAAGACTTAGAAGAACTAAACTTGAAAATGTAAACATATGGCCTAATAATGATGTTGCATAATGTTATTGGCACACCTTGCAATGTCATTCCTTTTTTTCTGTTTTTTGTAGCTGTAATCCAACATTATATTTAACATCATATAATTGTTCAGAGAGAACTGTACTCTATGCAAAGTATAGTTCACGCTTATTCTTTTTCCATCATGGAAACGCCATATTAGTAGGGTCACCAAACATAATGAAAATACTGAAGAAAACATAGTCAGTTAATCAGAAACAGCAGTGTTTCCAACAGTATGCTGCACACTACCAGAGTGAATAAAAGGATCATCTCAAGATCACGGCTTTACTGTGTAAGGATTCCTGCAGTGTGAAAATCACTTCCCATGTCTTCACCTCACTACTTGATGTAGACACTGCTGTCAGCTCTCGCTACACAGTTAGGAAATTTACAGATGAACTATTTGATTATTCATTCATTCATTTTCCGAACCGCTTATTCCTAATTAGGGTCG
>JBCNYG010000025.1:30502478-30512812 GCA_039654305.1 Porochilus rendahli
AAGCTACAAAAGTGGGGGGAAAAAAAGAAAAACAATTAAATTGTATGTGCAGAAAAAGAAAAAAAAACACAGGAAAACACGTTTTTTTTTTTTTTTTTTTTTTTTTTTTTTTTGCTTTATAAACAATAATATGTCATATTTGGTGATTTAACAGATTGATAATGCCGTGATATTAAACGGGTTTCACTGCCAACGGGACATGCAAGCTAAACCAAAATTAGATAAAAAGATTTCACCATATTGTTTTCTCTTATTTTCATTTTTAGTTTTCCAGGTACATGACCAGTACTGGACTATTATAGTATCTGAACAAAATGAATCCAGGATAATTTACAACAATTTAGTCAGAGACATGATTTACTGTGTGTGTATCTGGATAAGATATTTGAATACCGTAATCAGTCAGATATAATCGTGTAGACCTCTGATTGTATGTGTAATTGCACTTTGGTCATAGCAAAAGGTCTTAACCAGTTCACTTCTGAGGATGGCAGTCACTCTCATCAACACTTTCTCCACCAGCATTAGATAATCAACACTGCTCCAATCTGCAGAGCTCCGTAATCAGCAACCATCATAAAATCTTACATTTTACATCTTACACTCTTACATAACATCTTACTATATTTGCTTCAAGAGGAGTGGCGCAGAGTTAATTGTTCAGTGGAAATGAATAACAGCTAGAATGCTCTAATCAAAGGAAGCTGTAAACAAATTCGGAGTCATGGTGCATAAAATTCTGCGGTGTGTGTCCCTGAAGTCATTTCATAAATGGACAAAATGTAGGCTCAATTTCACTGTCCAAGCATCAGATGACTAGTGCACTGAGAAATGGTAAAATAAGTAAGAAAATTATTACAATTATTATGGCCAAATAAGCAACTAAATAACACCAACTATTTTTTTTTCTCAGAAATAGAACCAGAAGCAAACAAATTACACCTATACTAAATCCACATTGGTATAATGAGTGGCAGCATGGTAGTGTAGTGCTTAGCATGTCCACCTCACACCAAGAAGGTCCTGGGTTCGTTTCCTTCGTTCGAGCATTTCTGTGTGGAGTCTGCATGTTTTCCCCATGTTTGCATGGATTTCCTCCAGGTGTTCTGCGTTCCTCCCACAGTCCAAAGACATGCATATTAGGCTAACTGGATATGCTTAATTGTCCCTATCCCTACGATGGCCTGGCAAGCTGTCCAGGGTGTACTCTGCACTTGACCAGAGGCAGCTGAGATGGGCGCCAGCCTCCCCGAGACCCTAATTAGGATTAGGCATTTTAGAAAATGGATGGATGGATGGATGGATGGATGGATGGATGGATGGATGGATGGACGGATGGATGGATGGATGGATGGATGGATGGATGAATGATTGAACCTAGGCTCGATGCAGGGTGCCACCCCTCGAGATCATGAAGCATGAACCTCAATCCATCATTTTAGCTGTGTACCACCTTTTAGATAATGTCCGGATCCAAATGAGCAAATGTAAATGTAGAGATTTCATTAAACCCACCTTGAATCTTTGTTTACGGTTATTGTTTAATTGCAGGTAAAGACGATGTGGCCCATTCCAGTTGCCATACACAATGTCTGTCCTCCCATCCCGATTGAAATCTGCTAGAGCTACACCACGACCATGCTGCATTGGGTCATCAACTCCTGCAACAAATACACATCATCCTCACAATTACTAGAGTAACTTTTGCTGTTGATGTGTTTGTATAATTACAATAAGACAAGAAATACACAATATAGTCAAAAAAAATGTTGACACCTGACCATCAGTTCCATATAAGGGCTTTCCCAAACTGTTGAGCAAAGTTAGAAGTTGGTGAGGGTTTTTTTAAAGCCAGTAGCTACATATATGTTTCCAGGCAGCAAAAGGTACATATAAAGGATAAAATGGTTCCCATCCCTGGACTTGGAGGAACCTATATCATTTATTTATTTATGTACTTTTTTCAACTGGGGGTTCCCGGATTTTTCTCTTTCTCTCCTAATTTAGTCATAGCCAATTCCCATCTGTCAAATATGGCCCATCACAGGACCGCCATCAATCAGGGAGGAGTGTAACACATGACACATGATGCTGCCACCCAGATTTTTTCAACCTGGTGCACACTTAAAAGTGCTGTCCACCCCTTGTATGCATGAGCTCACAGACACCCATGATTGGCTGGTGATCGCTTTAAGGAACTGGGCAGTGAGCATATGCCTCCCGTGAGAGCTCTGCTAATTAGCTTCCTTCGCCTCCCGGACACGGATGGCTGCGTGCGTCAATCTGGATTTCAACTCGCAATCCCCGCGTTTATAGTTGTGTACCATGTCGATGAACCACTTGTGAGCTGCCTGTCATCCATATTTCAGTGGTTTCCCTGCTCTATCACACCCACTTCAATCATAAAGAGCTGTTAATTAGCTAATTAGTGAAATCAGGCATGTTGTGAAAAAGTAAAACAAAAAAAAAAAGTAGCAGGGTGTCCTTCAGGACCAGGGTTGGAAACCTTTCCTTAGAGGGTGCTGCCCCAGTGAGAACTGTATTAAAGGTATAATAATGTACTTTATTTTCTGAGAGTGCCTTATGGCAGCACTCCTGTGACCAAGGCAAGGTCCATAAAGCTATGGTTTGTCAAGGTTAATGTGGAAGAAATTGAGTAGCCCAAACTTCAACTTCAACCCTACAGAATACCTTTGGGATGAATTGGAACAGTAGCTGCACACCAGGCTTTTTCACTTGACATCAGTGCCTGACCTCACCAATGCTCTTGTGATTGAATGAGCACAAATCCTCACACTTGAAGATCTAGTGAAAAGTTTTCCCAGATGAGTGGCTGTTAAAGCAGCAAATGAGTCCAATTCGGTTTTGGTTTTGGAACGGGCATATATGGCTGCGATGGTCAAGTGCCTAAATACTTTCCTTGTACAACTTACCTGCCTGTGTGGCCACATCTGTAAATGTCCCGTCTCCGTTGTTGCGGAACAGAAAGTTGGGACTGTATTCGTTGTCACAGAATATATCAGGAAGGGTCTGGCTGACTATGGGTCCCACCACGACCCCACGTCCTCCTATAGTTCATTGCAGGGACAACCACATTTACCATATGCAATGTGCAAATTAGTTCTGCTTTTCCAGCCCATTTCTCTATGCAGGCCTGCCACCGTTTCTGCTGACACAAACTACTATGACATTATAGACTCTTTACAGCCATATTGCCCCTTACCGCAATGCTCACTTTAGTACCCCAAAGGCAATGCTAAAACAGAATGCTTAAGACTTACTCAAATATTCCCTCTGAAATGCATTTTATCAAATCAGCTCACATGATGAGCTGTGTTGTACTGTCCTTTAGCCAAATATTTAGTCTCAACCCCATGCACATAAGAAACATAAAGGCATCTAATTACACATATTAAACATGTCTTTATAATACATCCAACATGACCTTTCAGTATAATTCTCTACTCCAATTCCCCCTGCATCATTGCCCAACCTTCCATGACTGTGCTTCCAGTGAAACAGAGTAGAATAGGGGATCAAAGTCCACTTCACAGTCTGTGCTGATTAATGGAATGTGTGGCCCATTGAGCAAGTCTGGGTTGAAGTATGGCTCTGTCGTCCTTGTGCCTCCCTATGACTTTCAGAACAGCAAACAGCTGAGTGAGCCAAAAGCTGCCACCGTGCTGCTGCAGCAGTGCCTTACATGCACCTTCACTCTCTATTAAGGCTGCTTTACCCAATAAACACTGTTCATAACTCAGTGGTTCGCAGCTGATATGAGCACAGGGTTCAGGTGTAAATCAGCCAGAGGGATAAGCACACTGACCCTAAAGCCAGCTGCTTTTAAGCTTTTCCAGTAATAAACCCTTTCTCTTACACATATAAAGTAATATAATATTATACCTGTAAACTTGTTGACTCCTGCCTGCTCTGCCACGTTAGACAGAGCAATAATCCCCCTGGACAGATCACTGGCGCTTTCATCCATTTCAATCAGAGCATGTGGCCCCACATTCCCACTGGCATAGTTGGCAATGTAGATTGCATAGTGCCCTGTTCCCTAGTACAGAGGAGAATTATTTATTGTGCACATACCACTGCAAGCAATTCATATCCCTGCACAAATACAAAACATGTGATTATGCTAATACCAATCTCCGCATGTACGTGCGCCTCCAAATGTTAACTACCACTTCGTTAGATCGCAGGCCTTCATTTCTCTTGTTTGAAGACCCCATTCCTTTGCCTTCTCTGCATTCTCCAGCACCCACCCTGTGGATATTAATTTCACACTCCATTATCAGACAGAGTCCCTGTGGGCATGAACTCAGTGAAGTTGCCATCTAAATGAACTTACGCACACAGTTTCAATAAAGTCTCCAGCGATCCCTGCATCTCCACACCAGGGAAATGATGAACTAAAGAAATGTGTGCATAAGTATATAAATACCACTACCTAGTCTCTGCGGTCTTAATGGGGCATACGGGTGTAAATGTCAAACGCTTTATGTTGCTCTCTGCACTCTACTGAGACATCAACTCAGGGTCAAGAAAACAGCTCAAGAAGGAGAGTTAAGAGAAAATAGTATATGCTATAAGTATGGCAGGGCTCATTGCTTTCAATTTACTCACAATTACTTAATGAGTTTTTATTTGATTAATTAACATAATAAATATGGTTTGGAAAGTCAAACACAGAGACATAGAAATATCATTATAATTTATGTTATGGTGTTGCATTGATGTACCTTCACATCACTTTCTAAATGAATTCTTACAGCTTTTTATTTTGTCCTACTGTTAGTCCCTTTTCATTTCCAGGCATTTCAAAGCCAACCAACAGTTAAGGAGGTAAGGGCACGCATGTGGTTTCTCCAAAACACATCAAGCAAGCAACCGCATGATTCGGAACTGTTGCTCAGGCTACGTCACGGGGCACTGAACCCAATGCATGAACACTCCTCTTTCACACACATGAGCTCACTGAGGGCCATAATTGGCTAGTGTTGCTCTGCTCGACAGGTTAATACCATCCTACCAAACCACCAAGGCCAATTATACCTTCTAGGACTTCTGGCCATGAATGACCATGAATTCTTCAGTATTCATACTCAAGGCGATAGAAAAACAATGATGCTGTCAGTCATGGCCTACTCTAGCGATTTTTAACCTCATTTTAGAACTATCAGTCCAGCACTGTCCATAGATAACATTTTTGACACATGGGAAAGAAAACTGGTTCCCACATAACTATCTGTCTGTTAAATTCTGTGAAAAGGTTTACATATATGCCTCTACAGAATTAAAAAAATAAAAATAAAATAAAAGGGATGACTAAAAGGGATTGTCTATCTCCTGATCCAGTTCTTACAGAATCTATATACATTGAAGATACTGTGACATTTCCCTGTTTAATACAGACAGTCAGTTCCGAACATACTGGGACAGTGTTACAATTTTGGTAATTTTGTCTCTGTATACCACCACAATGAATTTTAAATGAAGGGGTCAAGACGTGATCAAAGTGTTCTTTTAGCTTCAATTTCAAGGATTTAACTAAAGTATTAAATTAACCTTTTTCTAATTATAGCCATCCATGTTCATGCAGAATTCTATATAGTTTGCAAAATCTGTGCATGGAACAATGGAATAAACTACCATAACTATAAATATAAGCATCGTCTGTAATATTTGAAAGCAAATTCTTTGTAGCCAGTGACTGCTAAATGTCTGAAACCCATGAGCTTTGCCAGGCTTTTATTGCTGCTTGTTTATGGGTTTTTTTACTCTCAGCTTTGCCTTTAGTAAGTGAAATGCATGCTCATTTGAGTTGACTGACTCTGCCATTTAGGAACATTCCAAGCTCTGAGGTTGCTTTTGTATGGGGTATGTTTGGGGTCATTACCCATCTGTTCTGTGAAATGCCTTTTTCGGTTTTGCAGCATTTGACTGAATCTGAGCATAAAACATAACTCTAAACACTCCCTGGTTTTTCTATGAGCAGTAAAATGTTAAATAAATACTAGTGACCCATTTCCACTAGAAGCAATACATGAACATGTCGAGCATGTTTAAGAGGTGATGTGGTATGTGTTGGATAAAAAATCCTTTTTTTTCTTCTCCAAACTCTCTTCACATCATTCTGTTATACTTGGGTTCCCGGATGTCTAATTTGGCATTAAATAATAAAGAAATTGACAATAACTGGCTCTAAAACTGCTTATGAGGAAACTGTCCAATTACCGTTGAGCCTTAAAAATAAACTAATTAGAAAGTTATAAAAGTTTTTTTTTTTTACACAGAGGACACCCCCAGCCCTGCAACGCTGCATAAAACGCCTGTGCAGTGCTTTATTTTAGATCCATTGTTATGTTGTACAGAAAAAAAAATATGCAAAAATTGTGACACTGATCCAAAAGATAAAGCGGTTTGGAAAATGAAAGATTCAGTTGCTGCTGAAGTGAATATCACTGCATATTCACCTCATTAAATCTGGTCAGTGATATTTACTACAACAACAAAATTCCAAATATGATGTGTTTATACAACTGCTCCATAAAGATGAAATTAATACAGCATAAATAAAATCGGAGAAAAAATATGTTTATATTAAAATATGTTTATTTTACCCCATAATGAAAATAGTTCCTAAAGAAACCACACCTCATGTGTATACTGACTGAAATACACACACTGACTAACTGACCAATAGTTTACCAAGCTTTTTGCTAGAACTGTACATTATCTAGCATATGAATCTAACAGTGAAATGTGAAAGTATTTTTACATGAAATATTACCACTCTTGGAATACTCATGCCCAGTCAAGTAAGTAAACTGTAACTAGCTGATGTGTAACAATAAATGTGGTTACCCACATCTTTTGCATACAGATATAGTATAAAGATTTAGGCACTGCCTAAAGGTGGAGCTCCAGATAGATATCTTTACTGAGTGTCCAAGACCGGTTCTATAAGAGCCCGTTAAAAAAGGAAATTAATAAATACGTCTCCCTGAGTTTCCAGAATTTAGTGAGGAGCGAAAGAAGAAAAGGTAACCACTGAGCTTTCTGCACACTGCCTTTCAATAGCTGATTTCTGCATTCATTTATGTCATCTGTCTTGTTAATTATCTGTTTAACAAATTCATGTTGCAACAAAGAAAATTGGATAAATATCATAATAAAATGGTTGCTGGCCGAGAGACGCTTTCTGATCCATACAGCATCGCTGAAAAAATACCAAGCGTTCAGTTTCCCTTACCCAAATGCAGGTTACCAGGGTTTCAGGTGTGGGAGGAGTTTGGTGAGGGCCTGGAAATCGCTTGGCCTAGAAAAGGTTCTGGACCTCCATCTGATGCCTCAGGAGAGGGAAGTAGTACTCCACAAATACTGTTTACAGTGGAAGTTGGGAGCTGCTCACTTCGACTTGGGACTTGGGATATTGTTTCGAGGTGGAAGAAATACCTTAAGGATGCCTCAATCAAACTAACACACGCTCCAGGAGGAAGACCTTGGGGGTTCAGGTGGGGGTTCACCCATTGCTGGGGCTGAAGTCGCCAAGGTCCTCAAAAAACTCCTTGGTGGCTGGGCACCAGAGGTGGAAGAGATCCACCCTGAATATATCATGGCTCTGGATGTTGTAGGACTCTCTTGGTTGACACGTCTCTGCAACGACACGTGGTCATCGGGCGCTGTACCTCTGGATTGGCAAACCGGGGTGGTAGTTCCCCTTTTTAAAAAGGGGGACCGGAGAGTGTGTTCCAACTATCGTGGAACACTCCTCAGCCTACCCGAGAAAGTCCATGCAGGAGTACTGGAGAGGAGGATCTGACCAATAGTTTAACCTCGGCTTCAGGAGGAACGATGTGGTTTTCGTCCTGGCTGCAGCACTCTCAACCAGTTCTACACACTCTACAGAATCCTGGAGGGGACATGAAAGCTTGCCAGATCTGTCCATGTGTGCTTTCTGGATTTAGAGAAGGCTTTTGGACGTGTTACTTGGGCGGATCTGGAATGAGGTCTTGCCCCAAGTGAAGGAGTTTACATATCTCAGGGATTTGTTCATGAGTGAGGGTAGGATAGAATGAGAGGTCGACAGGCGGATCGGTGCAGCCAGTGCTGTAAAGCGGAGCTTGTACTGGTCTGTCGTGGTGAAGAGGGAGCTGAGCCGAAAGGCAAAGCTCTCAATTTACCAAAGGTCGATATATATTCCAACCCTCACCTATGGTCACGAGCTTTGTGTAGTGACCGAGAAAAGTTGTGGGGCTCTCCCTTAGAGATCCGGGAGGAGCTTGGAGTAGAACCACTGCTACTCCGGGTTGAGAGGAGCCAGTTGATGTGGCTCAGGCATCTGATTAGAATGCCTAACAAACGCCTACTTGGTGAAGTGTTTCAGGCATGTCCAACTGGAAAGAGACCCCGGATCGACCCAGAACACGCAGGAGGAAGTGGCTGGGAAGAGTGATGTCTGGACCAAACTGCTTTAGGCTGCTGCCCCAACAACCCGTCCCCGGATCAAGCAGAAGAAGATGACTGACTGATGACTGACTAAACAAACCTCACCAGACAAAAAGACAGGGTATGTGATAAGTACTCACTGCACATGCGAGGCGAAGTAAGTTAAAATACAAATAAAACGGCACTCACCTAATGGGATGTATGAATCACTAGCAGGATTTTGCCTCTGGGAAAAACAACCACTGGTAAAGTTTTGTCATGGATACTGTGGCTTTTTTAAAAGATCCTCTGTAAAACCCACGAGTTAGCAAGTAGTGAAAGGCTCATTAAATTACTCTCAACAGGCTGGCTGTTTGAGAGTTCTTTACCAGTTTTCCATTTTCTGCTGCTATCCTTCAGAAATCAGTAAAATCAGATACAAAATCTTTAAAAAAAAAAACTCAGCTAAGTGGTATGTTTTTTACATTAAAAAAGAAAATAATATTGTTCCGTAATCCATGCCTGAACTGAACACAATGAATCCTTTGTTCTGTTTTGCTAAATTAAAGAATCTGGTGCACTGGATCAGATGACTGGTGACGTCACCTTTCACTGAGTCGATTTGTGTCTGTCAGTAGTAGGGGTGATAATGAGCACAAAGGATTGATTACATCATCCCACAGAGTACCAATCAGAACACCATCAGTTCACAAAATTCCATACTTCCAGCATGCACCTCTACAATTAACATCATGTTTCATGCATGTGAGGCTCTGCTTTCATTAAGTTTGTCAGAGCACCTCAATAGAAGTCTAAAGCTGCGTGTGAAATTATATCAAAAATGGCACTTGGGTTTTTACCAGATATTATTTTTCCCTTAGATAAGAGTAGCTAGACCTTTGAAAGCTTGAAATATGCAGCTACTGAGCTTAAAGAAATTTACTGATTAATCCTTTTAATTGACAACCTCATAAAAAACACAAAAACATGGTGTATAAATGTTTCTTGTCTGCCCCCAACAACTGCACTTCCATTATAACTACATTTAGTTCTACAGTAAAAAGTAAACAGCTTTGGGGTTAAATTTATTTCATCAACATGGTGGTCTATTCTCACAACAGACGTTTGACTACACACTGAAAGAGGTCAGTTCAATTAACCCTCACATGAACTCTATCTAAAGGGGCAGGTGCAGCTGTCATTTAATTTTTCAGCGGTTCAGTACTCTGCCTCTTTTCCCAAACAACAGCTAAACCCAGCCATTAGCTCTCATTATCTCTTATACAACTTATTTAATCTATCATTATGCTTTTTAGTGTGAGTAAACCTGAGAACCTACAGGACACAGTAGATCATGAGTAACTCCATAGAAGTATAAGCTCAGAATTAAACCAGAGACCCTGGAGCTCTAAGGTGGCATCTCTTACACCACCATGCCAACAATAAATATTTTAATACAAATATATACAGTCATTGACAAAAGTCCTGTCGCACATGTGGACATTCATGTATAAAAGCCCATACCTCACCAACCTATTAACAAACAATTTTATTCAACTATGCCCTAAAATAACCCTCTGATGGTATGATTATTGTGTGCCAGCAGAAGTATTGGAAAGAAATTTCTTCTAATCTTTACAGCTTCTAAAATATAAACATTCCCATTTTTGCCTGGACAAAAGTTTTGTCGCAAAGAATTACTTTCACCTTCAAGACTATATTTATTACAGAAAATAATCAAATGGCCTTGTTTATATATAAAATATAATTGTGTAGTAGATATAACATCATATTAAATAAAATATTTTGCAAACATGCCGATGATCATACCAGACTCCCAGGTGCTTGTCATGATGAATAATTATCATATTAAAAGAATCAGACACCTTCAAGATGTT
>JBCNYG010000025.1:30594270-30612236 GCA_039654305.1 Porochilus rendahli
GTTCTACTCCAGCGACAATTCATTCAACAGCCACAGTCTCCATTCTCAATCTCCTTGGAAGATTCAATTACTAAAGAAAAGGCATGTAGAAGCTTGTACACACACACACACACACACACACACACACACACACACACACAAACCTCTAACAGAGGTGGATGGATCATGGTATATACCACCAGAATCCAATTATCAAAAAGAAAATTCGTGGAGCCATGTCCCAGAACATTTTTAAGCATCTGTTGCTATACACTAGGATGAGAAGAATGAAACATGACTTCAAAGGAAACTCTTATTTGGTTCCACAGGAAATAAAGGTGTTGATATAGTAGTCAATCAGCACGCTTAAAACTAATAGAACATTTGTAGAATTAACAGATCATGACCATTTCATTTAAAAACTGGGGGTAGAAGAATGAGCCACAATCCTGTCATTCCAAACAAAGACTTCAATTCCAAATCCACACACATCCACTTTATTGGTCTGTGTAGTTTCGCATTAATACCAATGGCTGCTTAATATTTAATGTGAAACATTTAATAGAAAAATAGTTTTAAATAATTATTTCCCTCATGAACAATCATAACAAAACAAATTTTGTGGAAACCAGTTGGACATAAAGTGAATTAAAGGTTTTATCCGCGTGAAGCTGTGTTGTGGTGAGGTTGCCGTAACAGCGGCTAATGCATCAGCACATGGATTCTTGTATCCATAAGCACCGCCATTAATGAATAAACTCATTCCTGACTTTGTGATAATTTGATATTTAATATTAATGTGTGTGCATGTAAAAATGTACCTGTGAGGGAGGCGCTTCTTTTAGTCACAGACTCCAATCCACTGACCTGAAAAGCAAGAGACATTAAGAAATAAAGCAGTACGTCTCTTGTTCCCATTTTCACTTTTGTGGTGGACACGTTGTAATAAGCTAGAGCTTTGTGCTGACTGGCTGGATTGTAGCAAGACAGCTTGGCTCCCTGCATAATTTATCAGCAAGAAGTGACATGATGCACTCTGAATTGCAACCAAATTACAGTTTAACAGGAAATTAAAATGGAATTATCATTTCTGTGCAAAGCTAGGTTATCCTACTGAAGAAAAGTTTGACAAGGAGTGCTGGTCGAAAATGGTAAAATGTGTCACCATTTCCCACAAGCTCCCTGACTCTGTATTTCATTGCTGCAGGAGGACAGCTAATAGATTTGCTTGGTATGTTCACTGGGAGATTATGTCAAACTGTAATGCACAAGTAAAACAAATACAAGAGACCATTCACCAAAACACACGCGTGGAGTAGAACACACAGCTTTTCCAATTTTTACTGCTGTCTCACTCATTTTATTCTGCAAAAAAGATTTCCTGGTGCATGCAAAATTTTGGGGCGTGGAGATGAATTAGTATTACAAAAAAGTTGAGGACAAAATTAGCCTGTTTTGAATATGCAGGATTTGCATTTGAAGGACGAGAAAAAAGGAGGGTTTTTTTTTTACAGCGTACCATTTCAAAACATGGAACTCTTTTTTTTTTTTTTTTAATAAATATGAAAAAATACATTTATTTTTTTACTCCATGGCATCTTTATCGAAAATCCATCCAATAATATAACAAAAAGCATTACATAAGCAATACTTAAGTGTGCGATTGTTAAGACTGAGAGGATTGTTGACCCTGCCCCGCAGCCGACATCTCAAACAATACAGCCTACCAGCCAACAGCTAAAGTATATATAAATATATAAAATTATACATACATATACATAAAATATATACATAAACATACATACACACACACATATATACACAGCCTACCAGTCAATAGCTCAAACAATACAGCCTACCAACTTGTATCTTAAATAAAACAGGCCACAAACCCACATTTCATTCAACTAAGCCTACCGGCTAACAGCTGAGACTATGCAGCCAACCAACCCACATCTCAAACAGCACAGCCTACCAGCCGACATTTCAAATAATAGGCACCGTGTTCCAGTGGTATTGTTTTGCAGGTTCTACAGTAAATACTAAACCGTAAATATTCAAGCACTTTGTGTTCCATAAGAGTGAAAAACTTGTGTACTCAGGGACATCTTTAAAATGCAATAAATGTCATTCAATGAACAAGTGTGGCTACAGATACTTTGCTGTGACCTTTAAACCCATTAAGGTAGTTACTGTTTTGTTGATAATATATTATGAAACAACATGACCTACAGTAAAATGCAGCTCACCAGCTTTACGAACCACACAAACGAGGTATTATGAATAAAGAATTACTTATTGTGAGGTCCTGTGTAGGTTTTGTTAGCACCTTTATTTCTGTAAGGCTGCACTTACCTCTCTTGTTCTAGCCTCGTTTTCCTTGTTTTCTTTGGATTTACGACCTGCTTTGCTTTTGGCTTTGGGCCTGATGTGACTAACAGCATTGGCAACGAAGGCACTGCTCACGTCCCATTCTGGATCCTAAAAAAAAGAAATTGAAAGTGCCATGCTTAATCAAGGCTTGTTTGAATCACTCTGTAATTTGAGCTCATTCCTAATCTCACTTCCAACAAGCTTGATTTAGAAAGCTCTTTAGAACTCCTTTGACGAAGTGCGATAGGTACAACACCTCCTCGTAGGAGCAAACTGACGGCTGTTGGTTTCCTTTGTTTCCTGATGCCAGTGGTGGTGTGGCACTACCCTCACATTGAGGACATTCCTTCTCTATCACTTTTTCCATCAATTCCACCTGCACGTCCTGAATATGCTCCTCATCAACCTCAGAGCCGCTCTCGTCCAGCTCCGAGTCAACGCCAGCATGCCCCTCCTCCTCCTGAAAGAAGAAATAATATCATACAGGAATTTAATGGTGTCCTGAAACCATTTGAAACCATAATGAAAGTAAAAGTGGCAGCACAGCTGTGTACCTGTACAGAGCTCTCATCTTTTTTACCACGCTCGAGTTTCTTTCGCTCTTTTTGACGCTGAAAAGAAAATGAAAAATATCTTTCTAGGATTTTTTCTCCCTTAATATTAAAAAAAAACTAAAGATAATGTGTCTTTTCGGTTTGTCTGTGTGTAAGCATGCAGCTGACCTTCCTTTTAGCTCTTCGTCTCTCAGCTCTCCTTCTCGCCTTCTCCTCTTCACTGAGGCCCTCCTCTCCATTCAATCCATTCTAAAACAACCCACCCACACACAAACATTTAATCTGCTTGTGAATCACCCAAACTAAATTAACTTGTTCACCCACAGAAAAATGTGCTCATCACATAAAAAAAAGCATCTCCAGCACCTGAGAGTGCACGTCCTGATTGTGGTCAGACAAGGCACCAGTCTCCATCTTCTCCGGCGTCTGGTCAGTGGAGCCTGTGGAGGAGTTGCAGAATGCATTTTTAGCACATTTAAACGTCTGAACACAAGCCCAGCCCTAGCCAACAATGACATTTAAGAGCCAAAACTGAAAGAAAAAAAAGAAAATAATCTAGCTGTGGGCTTGAATTGACAGCAGTAACATTTTAGGCAAGGGCTCATGTGACAAAACTAAGAAAGAAAATCCAATTTCATGAAAGCAGAAGTGGGAACAAGGCTGAAAGTATTTGCTGTTGAGCATGTCGTCATGTCCAAAGTGATGTTCTCTTTTTTCCTCTTGTAATACTACAACTTTAAGGCTCCTATGTTATTGTGCTCTTCATGTTGCCCTTCAGCACAAAGGTCTAGTATAGTCTATAAGCACTAATGAGAATAAACGAAAGACTCACCATCTACAGAAAGCCTTAACAAAATAATTGCTCAGAGTGTAATAATTATTGAACGCCATGTCTCTACTCTTGGACAATGTCTCTAATCTTCAGAGCAAGCAGCCATTTTCTTGCTAGCTTTTTCAGGAAGGAAGGAGAAAGAAGAAACAGATATCAAATAGATATGGGTAGATAGGTTACCGTCTATCGACAGTGCTTTTAGGTGGTGGACGTTTGTGCTGCCATCTTGGATACTGTACTCTCTTAAACATGGCTTACAACCTATCAAATAGTGAGGAAATAAATTGAAGTTTTGACAGCTCATGGCCATGGAGCTTCTCTGTAAATTGTACTAACCAACCAACCAAGAAGGCGAACTGAGATAGCCTATCCATCTTATATGATCTACGAGCAAGAACTCTTTGTACAATAATCAACTTATCCGATATCAACGATGAATATGTCTACTTGCAAAAGAATATTCATTTTGCTATGCTGTATTAATCCCACAAGGAAACTTATTGCCTCTGCATTTAACCCATCTAAAGTGACACTCAGTAGTGGTCTGCCACATACATCGGGGTGCCCGGAGAGCAGTCAGGGGTTAGGTGTATTGCTCAAGGGCACTTCAGCCATGAATGAGGAGGTAGGGAAGGTGCAGCTCACTCTCCCACCGCCACACATTTTTCCTGCTGGTTCGCGAATTGAGCCAGCGACCTTTCTACCACACAAGCTTCAGGTGAACTACAGTCAAATGTATAGGACCTACTGAGAAGTTCACACACAAATGCTAAAAAAGTAAGAAAACATACAAGTTATTAGCACGCTTGATAGAATATATTGATAAACCACTCAAACTACAATAAACATTAACACCCTTATAACTTATGATTCCGTTTAATCATTCAAATTCACCTTGTTTTACTAAACTTTGGCAAGTATTATGAAAGACCTAATATGTTTAATCATCGACCTGATCACAATCACTCCGTACATTAAGCTATCTGCAGCGTTATGTATCAAACAATGACTGGATGGAGGAATTTCTCACAAATGGTACCTAATTACATAAAATTCCAGGACCCTAAAAAAGAAAGATTTAACACAAAAGTATTTTGAATCATTATAGAAGAGCCAAAGAATTGTTAAATTAAGACTGGCACAGAAAGAGAATTATTTAAAACCGCTTATTATACCCAGCAACTTAAAAGTGGATTTAAATATTCATATTAAATTCTTCCTACCATTTAATCAATATACAACATGTAAAGCACGGTTCCACTCGTATAATATTTGCTAACACCTAACACTGCAGATAACCTTATGCGCAGGATGAATGGGACCGGGTTGTTAGCATAACCAAAATTTCTGTGCAAAACCTTCCAAAGATAAAGGGCAGGTGCTTTCCATAATATTTGTTTAAAGCTGAATAAGGTCCTGAAAACTCCTTCAGTGAGTCATCTAAAGACTAGAAGATGACCCTTCCACGACATCTGCTTATTCAACCCTTGTTTTACGAGGTAATAAACATTTATCTACACAAAGAATGATCAAAGCATCATCTGCTTTTTTACACAAATACTGTTTCGTCCTTTAAATTTGCAGAGCTTTCATGATCCCAAAAATTTTAAATATTTAAAACACTGCATT
Source organism: Porochilus rendahli (assembly GCA_039654305.1). Classification (NCBI taxonomy): domain Eukaryota; kingdom Metazoa; phylum Chordata; class Actinopteri; order Siluriformes; family Plotosidae; genus Porochilus; species Porochilus rendahli. The sequence continues at coordinate 30,599,638 of JBCNYG010000025.1, forward strand.
ATACCGGTTCAGATTAAAAAGCAAGCTCTAGATGCCTTACAAACCCAAAACCACTCTGGGAAACGTATAAACAAGGACATATTTGAAACATACAAAGCTGCCAGCTTAAACATGGTAGAAACCATACAAATTTAACTAGACTCACTTGCCAAAACTGTGACCTCTGAGGACAGAAAAAAGTGCAAGGATACAAGTGAGGACCTTCCCAATTGACAAATATAAGTCACAAAGGATCGTGTCAGCGCACTCAAACCTGAGTGCTGATTCAAACCAACATGCACACAATGTTCTCAGCTGCTCATTACACTGCGAAAAATCTTACAAGAACATACCAAACACTCTTTGTTACAGAAATAAGGTACCACACATATCAATGTCCATGGAATCAATGATCAGGAATATACACCGACATAAGCACCGTCTTTATCTTTACACTGCATTCTCAGAGCGCTTTGCACTTGAAACAGCGGCGTTTCAGAAACATGCCTGACATACTGTGAAGGCGGATCCATGGTCACATGATTTATTTTAGGCATGACATACCAAAGCTCTTCTGGTATGAGCTCAAAAGGCTGCACTCGCAGCCCACTGATTTCCATACAAAAAAGATTTTTTGACAATGAACTACATTTTAAACGCCCACACAAACCACCTAAGCACAATCAGAAATCAGATTACACTAAATAGACTATTTCTGTTTGACCTGTGAACTATGGTTAAAAACCATTGGTATTAAAAAAATCTTTGTTTTTAGTTATTAACAAAAAAATACAACCACCAAACAATGGTATGCGGTGCCGCCTTAAAAAAATAGACTTGATACACCACAGATAAGCATTACCTGAAAACATGCCTTAGGTTTCTGAATTCTGAAAACCCGTATACAGTACAATGCCTGAAACTTTTCTACTGACCGTGTTGGTGTGATCCTTGACACCATATAACAAAACAAGATTTGTGCATTAGAATGTATGATGGCAGCTTCCATTGGCATGACTCATGAGGGGGCGTGTCTTTAAAACAGGACTTTTCCTATTTCGTAATCAGTTAGACCTGTTGTCAGAGTCACATGTCTGACAGCTTGGAATCCTGCTCTTTACACAAACAAATATGAACTTCATATTCACTGAAGTGATTCCTTTAGCTCAGCCTTTGCTCAGTATGCTTTTATACCAACAACAACTCGCTGATCTTCATGTTGGTCTACACTTCATAACTACAAATGAATGACAAAGTTCAAACTAAAAAAAATGTTAAAAGCCAAACTTGAAACCAAGAACAGATATCTGGGGCTACTTTAATCAATAATCAATCTATCAGTCAATCTCACATGAAACACCTAGACAACCAGAAACGCCTGTCGCTCGTCATGTTCCAATACATTCTCTCAAGTGGAAACATACACACACAAAAACCCTGGTTGGTCTGATACAATGTGTGTTACGTTCTAGTATGTGTTAACATATCTTGTTGTAAACACCAGGAAATAAGTCATCATTGTACTCATCTTTTGATCTCTCACACAAAAATGTCTCCAGAGAGAAAATAATTGGCCTGGTTGTTCCAATACTTTTTGAGGGGACTGGATATACAATTTGAGAACTTTCAAGAATTCCAGAAATGTAATGTGTCCCTTTTGCACACATCAATCTTCAGCTTCTTAGATTTGTGCTGCAAAATGCCAAGCAATTACCTCACTCACTGAACTTTTACCCTCATGCCTGTTGTGTCTGGAAAAAGTCTGATTCCTCATTAAATGAAATGGTGTGAAAACAGCAGGAGAGAAGTTATTCTATCAGCTTGGATAAGAGGAAATGCTCAATCCTTCTTACTGTAGCCACCAAAATGTAGCAGACATTTCTGAGAACATATTGAGACCAATTCCTACATCTAATCTAAATCTAAGGCAGGACAAACCTTGTGCTCTTATCAAAGACAATTTCTAGACACAAATTCCTATTTAACATATGCTGCACTAATTGGGTTTGAGAACTTCTGTAGTACAGTCGGAAAATGAATTAAAAATGCTCCTGGGTTAATCAATGATATCATTTTCTTTATAACTTATCAGACGTTTATCAATGATAACATCACAACAGTATTACATCTATCCTGAAGGCATCACCAATCGTACCTCATCTGTTCGGTGGATGACAAAAACTTATGGTGTTATTCAACAAAAGAACAAGCATATATATATATATATATATATATATATATATATATATATATATATTCATTTATTACTTACATATTAAAGCTTTCTGCAAGATGTTCATTTAACATTAATGCAAGATGTGTCAGGTGTGTTGAGATAACTCTCAGCAAGTTTTACACCAAGGTAGTCACTCAGAAAGAAAAGACTGATTCGTGTGGTTTCACTGTAATGACATGCAGTGTTATTATTTTTTGAGAAAGTAGAAACAAGCAGAACTAAATGTCAATGGCCTCGACAGGGTTTCCTCTAGTTCAAACACGTCTAGTAGATCTTGATACTAATTTCTTTTCCAGAAACACCCTTAAAAGAAAGGCGGCTATTAAAGAATAACTCGTTCAGATATCTGATTTTAATACAGATCCAAAGATTATTCCATATAAAGCCGATAAACACACAAAGCATTCATTCTTGAGATACAACCCAAACAAGAAATTCAGACAGATGGACAGACAACCCAGAAAACACAATGTCTCATTCATATAAAGAAAGAGACACTGCTAAGCGAGGAGAAGGACTTTACGGCATTGTTTATCTTATTAAATCCTGTATGAAGTGTTATTACAAATGAGCAGTCATGGCAAATTGTTGACTATAATATGGATGCTTCACAAACAGCTCAAAATAAAACTCCTGGTTTTTGTGCTTTCTTGTTGCTAAACACCACCTTATAGGACTGGCAAAACTTCAGAGCCTCCAGTCAAACGATGAGTACAATACACAGGATGAAGGTATAATTTGAGCCATATCACAAAATAAGTACGTTTGCTTGTATTATACTAGAATAAAGCATAAAAGGAACTTACAGTTTGTCCAGAGACAAAAGCGATCTGTTATAGTAACTTTTTTGCTGCACTAAAAACTATTTATCAACAAATACAGCTGTAGCCTCTTATCTTTTAAAACCTCTCTATATTTCACACTAATGTAGCCTTTTAAATGTTAAAATCCAGATTTTGTATGCCATAAGTAGGTTCAAGTACATGAAACAATTTTTTATAATACATGTATTTCCCATCAGTCTAGAATTGACACTTGTATTATATATTAAAAACAAGGGAAAATGTTTCGATTTATTAATTAAAATTAGATATGCGAATCAAAACAAAAAAGGTTTTAACCAATGTCTTCCTTAAAGGAAAAAAAAAATCAGGTAAATATACATTCAATATTATACATGTAAACAAATGCACACATTATGCTAGATATTTCTGCTACTCTGTGTGTCTGTAAATCCTTTCCAGAGAAGCCACCTTTGACACAAGAAAGAATTCACAGCATAAAAATTGAAAACAAACATCATATTAGCAAGTTTCATGCAACATTAGTTTGATAGTGTGCAGTGACTATTATACACCTTTGTTGTCTAAAAGGGCTTTTAATCAAAAGTAAAAAAAAAAATTACTTCTCTATAATTTTTGGGTAAAAATTTATTGAACAATGCTATTGTAGGCAATGATAACCAAAAAAATATTCCGACAAGTATATTGAGGTAAAAGTATGGCTAATACAAAAAAAAAAAAACACTGAAAATATCAGTTTTGCAGAAATCCAATTGATATTTTCCAGCAAGCTATACAATACTGCTTTGCTTCAAAAAAGCAAATTCACATCGAACCCCTACATGAGGTGTCAACTTTCCGGAGGAGACATGTTTGCCAAATAAAGGAACCTGATAAAGCCACTTAGATTATAAATGGATCTTACAAGCAGTAGAATATTTTTCAAGAGTGAATGGAAATACATTGCCCTAAGTGAAACTTGGTTCGTAATTAGTAGTACAATTCTGAATTTAACCAGTTAAAAGCCAAATACTTTTATTACAGTAGAATGAATTGAAATCTGTACAGAGTCAAAAAAAGTTTCATCACAATTCACAAAGGGTATCAGTGTAGCTTTGACTATTAAATTAGATTGTTGAAAGCATACTAGGTCTCTACTTACAGGGGTCTCTTGTATAATCTAAAGCTGACTGCGAAACAGCCTGTATTCAAGCAATAAAACACTGTACTACTTGCTGTTCCAAAGAAACAACATCGGCCTGGCCCGGAGGGCGAGCCACACCAGGCCTAAAGTTGATTATTATCCTACAACAGCAGATCCTGTCAAGTTTCATTCATTACTTGGCGCAGTGTCTCAGTTACTGGTGTCCTACATAATGTTTTATATACAAAACATATGGAGAACAATGACTGAATAGCCAATGAGTGGAAGCAATTAAAGACAAAAGCCCTGTGCCCAAAATCACTCACTCATTAATTACCATGTGCTCATGGATCACCTCAAGATACTTCAGTTTCCTTCCACAGTCCAAAGACAATCTAAATTTGCTAATTAGCTCTTCCAGATTACCCATCAGTAGCTGTGAATAGTTGTGTGTTGGAACTGCGGTGCTTTATTGAGCTGTTCAAAATCATACAATAGTTGTCTCAGAATGAATTTCTTGCCTACTATTCACAGATATGACACACCAACTTGAAACCAGCCTGATGTAAAACACTAAATCCACATCCAGTAAAAGAACACAGTATAGAAGATCCGGTTATATTAAATTTCTGACCCTGCAAAGTTATGTTTTTATACCTACCTATAAAATCGAGATATAAATAAGGCAATTTTGAAGGGTGTATTTTTTAGCAGAATTTACACAGCACATGCGAGCGTGGTGAAGAACAAGTGAATGCATGTGTTTGCAAATTGACACCACTACTGTTTCTAAAGTATGATTTTTAACAGTTGAGTGCACCATCATGCTTTCCCCCCCCAAATAAAAACTGAAGTAGTAACCGAACTGACACTTCTAAATTAGTCTATCTAAACTAAACTAGACAGAAATGTAAAAAGTCATGTGAGCAACAATATAGATGTTTTAAATCTAATATAGCCCTCACGTTATGTTTTCTAACAATTTTATCTTAACTCTTTAATTTTACATAGCCTATGTTAAGTGAGAAGCAATCCTGTTTAGCATGTCTTTTATGCTGACCACTAATTTGCTAGGTACTGCAATGTTACTATGCCCACAACGCTGAACGCAATATCATTAAGGTTACCTGACCCCTTTGAAAAGGATGGAAGATTCACACTTGAGCACTAAAAAGCAATGAAGCATAAAATATATAAGTAAATAAATACTCAGCCTTGTTTTAAGAATATAACACCTAAAGTACCACCCCTCTAAACTACTGCATTGATTCCAACAGAATTCTATCTATAGTATATATATCTGAAGTTATCTGACCGAAGTGAGGCTTAAGCCGAGCTCATATGTTAATCAAGGTATAAGTGAATTTTGTGTCAAGTGTAATTTAATACATTTTCGGAAGTAGTCAGTCGAATTTGAGGTAAATGATCCGTTTTCACGGTCTTGGAAAACGGTTTTGACCTGCTCAAAATTTGGTGCGAATTCTGAGTGGCTCAAATATGAGCAGCGAGCTCAGACAGCAAATCGGCCCTTTCTGCACGGCTCAAGCGACTGTTTATTGCATGACACGCACATCCGCCACTTTTAACAAAGAAAAACCCATAAAATTATGATATATCATGCAAATCTGTCCATTTTTTCTTTTTATAAAGAAAAACTTGCAAAATGACGCACAGGGCACAGGATTTTCTCTCATCAGCGTGAGTCGGAAAGCTGATCTAGGTCTGTTATGCGAGTCCAAAATAAATAATAAATCCCCAGATTTAATTATTAAAAACCTCTAACAGGTAATTATGCTCCGATCGGACATGGAATGAATGCATCGCGGGGGAAAGTGCAGGTTATTACGTGCAGCTCCGTGCTCGTGCAGGCTGTCCCATAAGCCAAAGCTGAGCAGCTCATGCTGGAACTAATTCAACCGGACACACTGGACTTGAAATAATAAAATGGAGGTTAAAGTCATTACGAAATGAAAGCACTTGGATTTGATTTATTTACATCTGAAGGGCAGGTTCAATACAATACATGACACACAGACCGTGCAGGGTCACGGATCTGTATTAAAGGTTTTCGATCAGACCGTGCATTTTTCCGAAAAACAACGACAAAAAAGTGGCATTATTTCGCAACCATATTGCTTACATGTGAGTAAACCTTATAAGTTGATGAGTTTTCTAAACATTATATTTTTATTTTGTATATAATTTTTTCAGCTAAAAAGCGAATATACACACACACAAACTTTCCACAACTGGACAGGAGGAGCTCTTTTTTGTGTGAACCATAGCATGTATAAGAAGTAATACATTTAAGTCCATAAGTTACATTAAAATGTATAACTAAATTGTATAGAACAGTTGTTCAAGAGTTACTTTACTGTTTTGAAAAAACATGTACTGGAGTTAACATTCATTTCAAGAACAAAATTGGCTTAAGACATCACATTGCTTTGATCTCGCTACAAAAACAATAAGCTTTTTTATCAACTATTTGATTTAAGATTATAGAAGTGAAACATTAATTTCATATTAATAAAATTAACAAATTATGCATTTCTATCTTTGGAAGTCCAGTAGTGAATCCAAGTAAATATGTTTTGCCATAAATAAAGAATACACAACACTTCACAAATGTAACAACAAAAAATAAACTAAAGCAATTTTCTCAAAGCTCTTGCGATCACAGCTTCAGGAATAGTGTGGCAAAGGAACAAAAAAAAAAAATGAACACACACGGCTTGCCAGAGAAATGACACAGGATCACCACATTTGTTGCATGGGTGGCCTACAGGAATGCCTTGGATGATATTGTATATGAGACACATAGTCTATCATAAATAAATACACTTTCCCTTATAAACAATGATCATCAAATAGTCCTGCTGTCAGGAGTGCCTGGAGCTCTGTGGTCTAGATTATTTCCCCTGAATCCTGTTTTAGTTCCTGGTTCATGTATTTTAACACTGTAAAATTTGATTGAGTGAAACCCCCCAAATTTGTGTGGATTATTTTCAATAAAACTTAATCATGAAGGAGTACTCTCAAAAGACCCCTTACTACACAGGGCTTTTAGTTTGGAACCTGCAGAGCTCAACTGTCTGTCATAGAAAAAGTATGTAAATATTCAGGTTATTTTAAATTATATCCTGGGTAACGACTGGCTTCCTATTTTGAATATTTATTTTGAGTCTTAGAAGCCGGCAAAACACAGGAAGCAACTAAAAAAAAGCTTTGTTTATCACACAACTGAAATCCAAAAAATCCACAAATTAAGAGGCTCAGACTCACACAGATTAAACTCACACACTTTAGTCTTAAGACAGACTTGAAGATTGATAAGTATTCTATATTTCACAGTAATATAGTCTATTAAATGTTAAAAATCCAGCATGTGTTCTTAAAATAGTTTGCCAAAGTTTAGATTGCTATGGTAGAACTTAACATAAGCTTTGGTTTTTAAAATTAATGTATGTACTTCCATCAGTCTAGAAATAAAATTATGCTTATATTACACACTAGCTTCAAGGCAAAATTTTGTTACAAAAATTAAAATTTATATTAACCCACACCTTCTTAAAAAAAATCAAGTCAACGTACATTCAAGTTTATACGTGTGAACAAATGCACAAATTATGCTATATATTTCGGCTTAATTTTTCAACACAAGACATACAAGCACACACTGATAAAGAATTCACAGCATTAAGGATGAAAGCACACTAAATACATAATATAAGCAGGTTTCCTGCAACTTTAGTTTCATATTATTTACTGCAGTAACAACCATTGTTTGTCTGAGAAGACTTTTTTGAATGAATATACCTATCAAACTCGGTACAGAAATCATTTCACATCCAAATTCCATTTTCCAGAAGAAGCAAATATACGTGAAGAATGCACATCCGTGTGGTGTCTACCTTCCTGAGAGGGCATTTTTGACGGAAAAAGGATCCTGATAAAGCCACTTTACATTATAAATAGATCTTACAAGCAATATAAAATCTTTCTAGAGTGAATGGAAATACACTGCCCTAAGTGAAACTTTAATTGTAACTGTAATTAGCAGTACAATTCTGACTACAATTTAACCAGTTAAAACCTGACTACTTTTATTACAGTAGAATGAAATTAAATCTGTACAGGGTCAAAACTTTAGAAATGTTTTACTCTACTAAGACGTTTTCTAGTGTCCATCTGTGTAACAATAAATAAGACAACAAAGTATACTAGGTCTCTATTTGCAGGGGTCTCTTGTACAATTTTAAAAGGACAACAGTGACTGTGAAAAGGCCCTAAGCTTAACAAACTCAACCAGAAAAGACACATCATTTGTATTTGGTTGACTCTTTTGTCTGCCCACAGTAAAAGCCTAATGCTAGGGGTAGGTAATATGACATCATATTACAGTACTTGGAGACGAAAAAATTCAAACTGCCTTTTAGACAACGCTTCGGTTTCTTCCAGACTGCCTAGTTGTAGACAGGAAATTTGCATAAAGGCAAAAAACAAGAATGAAGGAGTGAACACAACAAAAAGTTTTGGGTATTTCACAAGGCCAAGACAGCAAAGACAAAACACGGACCTCATACCCAAAAGAGGGACTACACCTACTGTTGCACTGGATCGGCTATTAAAAGTCAGACTCGGATAAGAAAATAATACTTTACAAATTATGCTGCAGACTGATCCTCATAACAGACTCAGTCACCACTAACAAGTGCTACAAAGGTACAATAAACAACAAATAATCACAAAAATGGAAGATATTTTATATTTTGTTACATGCTTAATTGAAAATTTGCCCAAAGGTTTTAAAAAATTTAAATGACCAATACTGTAATATGTGATTCTGGTCATATCACACATCCCTACACTGGGATCCTGTTGATTTTATAAAGATACCCTCTTAACTTTTCAGACTCCCTTGTCTGTAGTAGGGTTGTGTGATATGACCAGAATCAAAACGATGGACACTCACAGTTTGTCACAGTCAATTGGAGCAGGTGGTGTCATCACTGTCCTGCTTCAAAATGAAAAAAAAAAAAAAATTCTATTTTTCTTGTATTTCTGTGTAGTATACAGTCAAATCTACTATAATCTTTCTGGAATTTTCAGGTTCAAGTTTTTCATTATGTAGACATTAAAGTTACTACACTGCATCTCCTGTCTTAGCTTACAGTCATGTGAAAATTAGGACACCCTATGCAAGTCTGTGTATTTTTGTAAAATTTAAGATTTATAGATATTTAAACTCAATTTTTACAATACCAAGGAATTTTAACAATATAACTAAGCAATTAAAACTGATGAAGAGTTTAAGATCTTCTCCCACATTTATCAGCACTTAAAATATCTCAACTCACACACAGGTGTATCACATCAGGTGCAGATGATTAGATCATTACTCAGCATTTTGAATGAGGTTTGTCCAATTTAAACATCGGACATTTAGTTTGGTGTGTTCCTGACTGTTAAAGTGAGAGTGAGCACCATGGTGAGAGCAAAGGAACTGTCTGAGGCCTTCAAAAGGAAATTGTTGCAGCTTAACAGTCTGAAAAGTATCTCAAAAATTTTTGAAATCAGCCATTCCACTGTCCAGAAAATAATCAACAAGTGGAGGGCTTTCAAAACGACTGGCAACATGCCCAGGTCTGGTTGTCCTAGCAAGTTCACCCAGAGAGCAGACCACAAAATGCTAAAAGAGGTCTCCAAAAACCCTAAAATGTCATCATGGGATCTACAGCAGGCTCTGGCTACTATTGATTGTTGTGAAAGTGCAAGCATCTACAATCAGAAAGAGACTGCACACATTTAACTTGCATGGGAGGTGTGCAAGGAGGAAACCTGTGCTCTCTAAGAAACACATCAAGGCCAGACTGAAGTTCGCCAGAAAGAATTTAGACAGATAAGTCCAAAATGTAATTATTTGGACACCAGAAGAGAGGTTATGTTTGGTGTAAACCACATACAGCATTTCAGGAAAAGAACCTCATACGAACTGTGAAGTTTGGAGGTGGGAGTCTCATGGTTTAGGGCTGCTTGCTGCAGCAGGACCTGGACAGCTCACAGTCATAGGATTCTCCATGAACTCCACTGTGTATCAGAGGGTGCTTAAGCAACATGTGAGACCATCTGAAAGAAAATTACAGCTGAAGCGGAACTGGACCATGCAACATGACAATGACCCAAAACATTCCAGTAAATCCACCAAGGACTGGCTGAATACTAAGAAATGGAGAGTCCTGGAATGGCAGAGTCAGAGCCCAGACCTTAATCTCACTGAGATGCTGTGGGGTGACGTGAAACGGGCGAAGAAATGCCTCAAGAAATCCCTCAAACATCTCACAGTTGAAACGATTCTGCATTGAGGAGTGGGGCAAACTTTCTTCAGACAATGTCGGAGGCTGGTAGATGGCTACAAGAAGCGTCTCACTGCAGTTATTTCAGCCAAAGGAGGTAACTCTAGCTATTAGGGGGTAGGGTGTCCTTTTTTCTCAGGTAAAATATGTATTTCTATAGAATTTCATTTTACAGAAGATCTCGAAAAGTCTTTTATTCAGTTTCAATTGTTCAATATTACTTGCATCTCTCAGTATTGTTAAAATTAAGATTAAATATTTATCGATCCAAAATTGTTACAAAAATACACATGCTTTGATAGGATGTCCTCATTTTTTCACATGACTGCATTTGGCTTACACTAAAAATCCGATTCTATTGTCGGACATTTACATAGACAAAGAAACATTAAACTGAAAGATGTGAAATGAGCTTCTTTTTGTAAAGAAGCCACGTGAAGTAAATGCCACACAGTGAATCCGGCACACAGTTTAACTGAATTAGCAACAGGAATGGAATCCTACCTCGGGGTACACTGTTTGTTTGTAATGGAAGAATTTCGACTTGCATGGTCACTCACGGGGTTTTATTCAACAGCAGACTAATTAATAGAGATTTTAAAGGCTGCATTGAAGTTAAATTGTCTGTGGTCAGAGTTCATCATGCCTGTGTTACATTAAGGGAACCATTTTAGTCATTGTAGATTTGAGCGTGGCTTGTACCTCAACCACACAATGCAGACAAGCCAACAGCAGCAACAGCCAGGCTTATGAGAGTATGTGACTATGGCACAGCAAGACTACATGAGTATGGGACTATGCGTATATGTATGAGACTTATTTACAAAACAGGCCTACAACTTTGAAGATGTGATTTTTTTTTCTGTCTTATTGTGAAGCAAACAACAACTAGGACAAAATGCCATCTTTTGAGGCAATAACAGCTGCAAGTTGCTTTGGATAAGTCTCTATGAGCTTGCCACTGGGATTTTTGCCCATTCCTCAAGGCGAAACTGCTTCAGCTCCTTCATGTTGGATGGTTTCCGCTTGTGCAAACAGAAATCTTCAAGTCTGACCACAGATTCTCAGTTGGATTCAGGTCTCTGCTTTGACTAGGCTATTCCAACTCATTTAAATGTTTCCCCTTAAACCACTCGAGTGTTGCTTTAGCAGTATGCTTCAGGTTATTGTCCTAGTGGAAGGTGAACCTCCGTCTCAGTCTCAAATCAAAGGAGAAAAAACAGGTTTTACTCAAGGATATCCCCGTATTTTGCATTCTTTCCATCGACTTGTATCAGTTTCCCATTCCCTGCTGCTGAAAAACATCCCCACAGCTTGATGTTGCCTCCACCATGTTTCACTGCGGGGATGATGTTTGTGGTGTGATGGGATGTGTTGGGTTTGCACCAGACATAAGAGTTTTCCCTGGTGGGCGAAAATTTCAATTTTAGTCTCATCTGACCAGAGCACCTTCCTCCATACATTTGGGAAGTCGCCCACATGCCTTTTGGCAAACTCAAAACGCGCCTTCTTATTTTTAACACCAAGTAATCGCTTTTTTCTGGCCACTCTTCCATAAAGCTCAGCTTTATGGAGTATACGGCTTATTGTAGTCCCATACACAGATACACCAGTCTCTGACATGTATTACGTGACGAGGAGCTTCACAGTAAAGAGGGTGAATACTTGTGCACATGGCAATTTTCAGATTATTCTTTTTAAAGATTCTTTTTTTAATATCTTTCTCATATCACTTCAACTTAAACAATTCTGTGCACTGTATGCCTTGCAAAAGTATTTGTATAAGTGTGTGCATGAGACTCGGTGAGTGTGTGTGTGTGAGTGTGCATGCAACTGTGTGTGTGTGTGTGTGAGAGAGAGAGAGAGTGAGAGAGAGACTGTGTGTGAGACTGTGTGTGTGTGTGTGAGTGTGCATGCAACTGTGTGTGTGTGTGTGGGAGAGAGAGAGAGAGTGAGAGAGAGATTGTGTGTGAGATTGTGTGTGTGTGTGTGTGTGTGTGTGTGTGTGTGTTTGTGTGTATGTGTGCATATCCACCTTTTTGTCTATGTTCGCGTTTTCATCCATAGGTAGGGAACACCCACTCCCAACACCACAAAACGGG
>JBCNYG010000025.1:30642435-30655407 GCA_039654305.1 Porochilus rendahli
ATTATTATTATTATTATTATTATTATTATTATTATTATTATTAATATTATTATAACATAAAAAAACAAAAAGAGAAAGAAATAGCAACATAGTACCAACATTTTACAGGGTACAAAGGTTGCCACCAGGGACTTTTGATACCATGACAAAAAGAAATTATAAAAAATATTATAATTAAAATTAAAACAAAACATTCTGCCTAAAATTAAAATTATTTCCTGATGTAAGATAACATGTATGAGAATTGTGCTACAGATCTTTTATATAGTTATATATATACAATTTTTAAATTTATTCATTTGCTGAAGTGCTTAATCCTACTAGGGTTACGGGGATAATGGAGCCCATCTCAGCCGCATTTGGGTGAAGGTGGGGTACACAGTAAACAGTTTGCCAATCCATTGCGAGGCCAACACACACAACCATTCGTGCTCATATGTACACCAAGAGGTAATGAAGAATATTCCCTAAGCCTGATGTGCATGTCTTTGGACTGTTGAAGGAAACCGGAGTGTCCAGGAAAAACCCACATAAGTATGGAGAGAACATGCAAACTCCACACAAAAGTGCCCTCACAGAGCCTGGGACATACACCCAGGACCTTCTTGCTGAGAGATGAATGTGTTAACCACTACATCACCATGCCCCTTTAACAAAATTTTAATGGTGAGATTATTCATTGGGAAATTTCCTTAACATTAATAAATAACTCAAAATCTTATAACAAAAATATATTACCCTCTACAATTAAAATAAATTAACATGAACATCTATAGAATGATATAACAAATGAAAGAAGAAAATCAGCAGCAGATTACCACAAACATAATTGTATTTCATAGGAATTTTATGTGATAGACCAACACAAAGTGGCTGATAATTGTGAAGAAAAATGATACATGGATTTCAAATTTTTTTTTTTTACAAATGAAATTCTGAAAGGTGTGGAATGCTTTGTACTGATAAGCTTAACATCTAGTTAAGGTCTGTTAGCTTAGGTAGATATAGTGCTTAGCATAGATTCGGTAGAAGTTTTCTTATTAACACATAGTTTGATACAAATTAAAAAAGGTCACATTACAAAGAGGCTTTCACCCAGCTAACTTTAATCCAAAAGCATTGGGCTTCTAGGCTAAAAGTTGCCTAGAGGTGGCATGATCAAGACCTGGAAGTGCAACTGGAAACAGTAATAGCCCTGGCTAGCCAGCTTGGCTCCGGTGCCATAGTGAGAAGCTGGATCTGTTGGGCCTGGGGTAGGGCTGATTTAGAATAGCTGGTAAAAATTGTATGCATTGACTAAACAGCAGCTAAAAGAAACATCAAAGTAGACTTTTTCATTGTGGTCTAAACTAACAAGCCCACTTCTAACACTAACTGACAAAACCCATTTTCTGTGTGAAAAATTGTGTAACTGTCAGTGTTTTTTAATTTTATTTCTGGGAGCAAATTTTTCTTTGAGACAATAGCACTCAGGTACCATTTGGGTCATGGAGGTAAGGGATGAACAAACTGATAAAAACGCCGAAGTTTTTTAATGCATTGTAAATTAAGTGTGTTAGCATTTAAAATAGTTTAATAATTACATTTTTGTAAAACCATAATGTTCCAGCAGACTTTCCAGGCCTCTGTCAGTCCCAGGCCTAACCCCCTCCACCCCATTCTTCTCCCTGGATATAGTGTGAAAAAGTTTAAGGTGTATTACTTTGGCCTTCCAAGTAATAAATAATTTTATATATATCAGCCAGGCTCTACTATAATTTATATGGTTAGTGTGAACATTAAAAAATCCTCCATATTAAATTAAACTTGTCGTTGCACTCGTTTATTAAAACTCGCATGGCGGGCGTGTAGTTTTTTGATTGACAGCGTTGTTATCCAATCACAGACAGAAACGTAGCTAGGGGGAAGTGGCACTTCCGCCAGAGGCCTGTACGTCCTGTCATCCTCACTGCGTAGTGCGTACTTCCCTACGCGCGGGTCACAGTTTGCCCTTTCTGCCCCAGGCATGGAAGCCTCTTGTGACTAAAGACTTCGGCCGGCGGATGTTTTCAGAATAATTCTAGCGAGCAGTTTGTTAACCAGAGGACTGTGTGTCTGGTTGCAAATGGAAGCCGACGGTTTGGTTCGCAGGAGGCGGATGAGCGCGGAGCCGCCCGGTGGAGACGGCGCGGTAGCTGGTGCTTCCGCCGGAGCTGAAGTGCGCTGGCTCGGTGGAAGGATCTGGCCTCTGTCCGAGGGTATAATGGGCACTCTGTCACCGCGAATAGGAGGCGAGTCGGAACTAAGCACGGTGCAGTTGCATGGGTCCCAGGAGGCGACTGAAAGATCGGACCCGGATTATGAAGGTCTGCCTCAAGGAGCTTCCACCAGCACTTACATGTTAGCCGGGGCCGTGGCGGGGATCATGGAGCACTGCCTCATGTTCCCCATCGACTGCGTGAAGGTGAGCTTGCGATTAGATCTCAGGCAAGTTAGGTGGACTGTTCAGATTCCCCCAGTGACCCAGCATGGCTTGTGCTGATAGATGGGTCAGAGTTATTCTCTAAGTGAACAACACGCCGGATTTGTTAGTTTCATTGTAAACACTTCACCACGCACACAACTAAACGTTATAAAGTTTCACTTGACCTTCTGTATGCACAGTTTAACTTCCAGTGTTCATTTTCAGCCGTATTTGCAGGGTGTTGTAACTGTTACGCAAACTAACCTTTAACCCGGAGAGCCGAGTTAGCTTCTGTTAGCATCGGAGTTACTAAACTTACTCCAGTCCACGCCTCCCTCCGGCTGCTATGCTAGCTGGCTAATCACCTCGGTGCTGCAGATTTATAGTTATATTGTGGTGTGTGTGTATGTAAAGTGTCCCTTGGCTAATACGATATTTGTTGTGTGTGTAGAGTGCAATTGTTTTGGTTGTAAAACTTTGTTTCCTGTAGTTATTTAGCTGCACAGTGGTCGCGCGCGCGCACACACACACACAAGGTCACACATGTGCCTGGTTCTATAACTCAAGTAGGTCAAAGCTGGTACTCTGTGGTGCATTTTCGTTATAACACTCAAGTCAGAGCTTAGATTGTCTGCAGTACATGATGCAACGTCACAGGTGTGTTATGAAGTTGTGTTGTATGTTCATTTGTAAGATCAGTGACAGGACTGTCAACAACACACCTGAACAGAGCACTCCAGTGGATCACGTGCACAGTGGTGTAGTGGTTAAAAGTCCACCTCACAGCAAAAAGAACTGGGTTCGATTCCCAGCTCGGGCGTTTCTGTGTGGAGTTTGCATGTTCTCCCTGCACTTGTGTGGGTTTCCTCCAGGTACTCCAGTTTCCTCCCTCAGTCCAAAAACATGCACAGTAGGCTGGTTGGCTGTTTCATATCACTCCTAGGTGTGAGTGCGAATGGTTGTGTGAGTGTTGACCCTGCAATGGTCTGGTGAGCTGGCCAGGGTGTACCCTGCTGTCGCTCAGAGTCGGCTGAGATGGGCGCCAGCCTCCACGTGACCCCAATTAGGATTAAGCGGCTTAGAAAATTAATGAATGAAGATACATCCAGTCGTTATGTCATAGTAATTTCCCAGAAAGTGTTGATTGATTTTCTGTTTCACAGCAGCTCTAAGAGTAGTGCCAGCCATACAGCAAATCACAGGCTGGTATATTTTAATGCACTTGCTCTGATCATTCCCGGGTTTTTTTTTTTTTTTTTAATGGTTATTTTAATCAAATTACATTCCTTGACACAGAAGTAACAATGATGAAGAAGAAACAAATGATGAATATGAATCAATTGATGATCTTTGTTTAAAGGATACCAATAAGTGTGTGTGTGTGTGTGGAACAGGATGTCTGGACTTGGCAGAATGACTTGAAGAGGGTTTCACAGACAGTACATGTTTTCATTTTGTCATTATCAGATGTGGAGTGGTTTAGTACTAGTGTAGCTTTCGAAGTTCATGAGCAACATGAACCTGTGGTTTGATCTGTGCAAGAAAAAAATTCTCACTATGTATTTAAAAAAAATTTCAAAAACTGTTTTAAAGTTAATCTTATAAAGTCCGAGGGTATGTCTTTATGTTTAAACCATAAACCAGTCATAAATAATAGTGATAACAAAAAAAATTAATAAAAAGTCATTGTATAGCTATTAAAATGTTTGGTTGTGAAATCAGCTGCTGGTAGTGCTGGTGTTTTAAACTTTCTTAACTGGTCACAGCACACGATTTGGTGGTGCCCGATCTTTCCACATTACAAACCACCCGTATGTCTTATGTGCTGATTTTTTTGTTGTTGTTGGCACGCACATATTTTACATTTATGAAAGAAGCAAGTATTCTTTCTGTAATCATTGGCAAACCACTGTGGTATAAACAAATTCCACACTCCAGAACATAGTCATACAAACTTCGCATATTATTCTCCTATAACATGACAGCGTGTTGTTTTTTTTGTCCTTTTTTTGGTACACCACTCATTTGCATACTTGGTTGGTCAATTGCAGTGTTCAGTGGTCTGCTTTTCCTTTCATAACTCGCCACTGTGAAGTACGCTGGACAAATGTAATGGTCGCTGCCTGTCAGGGTCCCCATCACCCTATCAGGGATTATTTTATTCAAAACATGACTGACTCATAGTACATTATCCTGTTTATTACTCCGCTACATACTGCATGTCAAGGTCACTTGAAGAAACAATATTCATTTTAAGAGGATTTTAATGCTGTGATTGACCAATCAGAATTAAGAATTTAATCGAGCTGTGCATTATTCCTTACCTATGTTCTATAATGTTCTGTTACATTCTATTTATATGTTACAAAGCAGTGGGCAGCCATTTATTTTTTCTGTGCAATACAGAGCTGTGATTTCACACAGGGTCTGCAACAGAATGACAAAGTTTCTTAACTTCTGCAAACTAAATATGAAGCAATAAAACCATACAGCTTGTTTTAGCAAATGTATGGTGCTTGTCTTATATGTTTACGTCTTTCATTCCTACCTGCAGTTTTGTTCCTGTGTACTACATAACAGTTTTTTCCCCTTGTTTTTCTCAATCCTCGAGGTTTCATTTTAGTCTCTCACTCACCTGTGTTTGCTCATTAGTGTTTGTAGCAGTAAACTTGCACTGTCAATCTGCTGATAGCTGAGAAGAAGCCTGGCATGGAAATGAAACCACCAATCTGGATGCTTTTTAGTGTGTGATTTAATTTGTTTTTACTTACTAAAAAATACACACAGGCGTATTATCATGTCTTTTTTTTGCTCTTTCTTCACGGTAGTTCCACGGACACTGCTTTGTGCAGCACAGACATGGATGTGCTTCTAAGTACGTTGGATTTCCTGCATGTTGTTACTGTATTGTAGACCTGCCGGTTTTACACACATGCAGTCAACACGTGTGTGTATGATGTTTTTATTTGCTGATTAGAAAGAAATGCTACCACTAGATGTATTGAGAGAAAGTTACAAACACTAGTCCACTTTTCCAGACCGTCTTCTGCATGCTGTTCATTTTATTTAAGAATTCTGCTGCATTCCCACACAGCATGATGCTTGTGGTGTGGTTAAACCTGCCTTACCTGCCCTGATCCTTTTTTTTTCCTTCTTTTTAAGCCAAATCCAGCACCAAATCTAAGTCATTGTAGAAAAATGCAGCAACAAGAGAAAGGCCATACAGTGGTGCTAGGTTTGCAACAGTTGCTAATGGCATCAGGAATCATCAGTAGATTCCAGGTGTCTGATGGCTACTAAATTGGATATTGATATGTTTATAGCACACATCAGCGACTCCTCTGTGTTGCTAAAAAGATCAGCTCAGTGTGTGTTACCCTGGGTTTACACCGGGGTCACATATTCCATGATCCAAAAAAGCATGGCGCTCCATGATTCTGAGCACAATTTGGGTATAAAAGGGTGGCAGAGTGCATCCAAGAGGTGAAACTTAAAGGAATTGTGTTTCCAAGTTCATCAAGATTAGTTACGCTCTGTTAAGGGCATGTTAAGCTCAACTAGGGTCTACTGCTATTCCCACTTTTCCAATGTTCTGTTAAGATTGGTGTCAAATCGTAATCTATTCATTTATTGTTCATTCATGTCCATATCTGCGACAAGACTTTTGTCAGTGACTGTATGTATGTGTAATATATATTTATATATATAATTTGCAAATAAATCTGTCTTTGCGTGCTTTTATTATTTTGTCAGCTTTAAAGAGACTGTCCTATGTTTATATGTATTAGTTCTTTCTTTCTTCTATATTTATGGTTCTTCACAATGGCATATTTCATAGTTGACACGTTGGAGCGTGATCAAGATATTGTGTTCTTGTTTTTTTTTTTTTTCAAATTTGGGGTAAGTCTATGGAACTATGGCAGATATTGCTGATTTAGAGAGCCTTGCTCAGTATTGCTTGGGACATTGCAGTCACAGGTATTTACGCAAACACTCTTCTGCAGTCACCTCTGAGGTTATCATTAGGTTCAGGGTTTTCCAGAATATCACACTGATTTCCTTGCACGTTTCCTTGAACAGGCTTTCAGTAATGACTCATGAAATTTATCAGAAAGCAGCTGGCTGTTGAGGAAGTAGGAATAGAAGTTTGGGACGCTCAATCACTAGTCACTACACTAGTCCTTCAGCATTTTTACTGACCAGCGGGACTAGTGATTTTTATATTGTAGTAGCCAATAATATTATTGAAATCACAACAAAAAGTATGGCTCGTGATCAAGTTTTTATTATAGAAGATGCAGTTGAAATTTCAAACATGATTTGTGAAGTTATACTAGTCAGGTCAGGTGTTTTGAGTAACCGTATTGTAGTAAACTGTAAGCGGGCAAATAGGGAGGAATTTGGGGGGGCGGGGTATAAGCAAAAGCATGATGGTGCATTCACAAATATATAGTATAGTAGTAATTTAGGTTCGTAAGAAATAAGAACTTTGCTAAATTATTACTCTATGAAATTATTAGATGTGTATTGACTTACATTTACGTTTCACACACACCTTCTCTCTTAGTCTATGCTTTGCTTGCAACATAACTGCATACTGAGTAGCTTATTTAAAATGAATGGCTTGTTTACAAGTACATAAATCGGCTGCACATTGGCAGCAGGAAAAAAGCACATGCTAACAGTTGGGGCTTCACTCAGCATGCTCTCGACTCATTGCTTCTACCCAGCCGAACTAGCTAACAATTCACACCTTCACAGTCTGTGCTTTGCATTCAATATAATTCTTTCTAACAAGTAGCTTTCTCGTTATTATAAACAAAACAAAACAAGACAAAATATTAGCTTTACATGTGCACTCACCGGTTATAATAAAATCGTCACGGCAAAAGCAAATCCAAATCTGCTCTGGAGATCTTGCTGAACCATTTGGCTCGCCTTTTTTTATGGAGAGTTCTTTAGCATGCTCACCCTAGCTTTTAATAATTGCCAGGACACAAAAAAAAACGCTTGTCTCTTTCCCCCTCTGCATGATTGGAACAACCGTTTACAGCCCCTTTTTTTTTTTTTTAACGTTCACAGCCTTCACAGCGCAACCAGCATGGCGCTGGTTCAGTGTTTTCTCATTGGCTTCCTGGCCGTGACACATGTTGCAGAAGATCTATATGGAAGGAAGCCAGTCCTTCATGGAACAAAGTAACGAGCAACGTGATTGGTCACATGTCAGGTTCACTCACTGACAACAAATAAGAAAACTTGTTATTCGACTTGACAAGTTTCGCGTCGGTCGGCGAAATGATACATATGAATACTCGCTCCGTGTTTTTTGCTGATGCACTGAGGATGACTTCGCTGATCATGTTACTCATCCTAAACATTTTTAATTGCCGTGGGCGAGCAAGAAATTCCATCCCTGCTCAGTGGTTGTAGTTCCTTTGTACCAACTGCAGGTGTGTATGGAATGTGTGTTTCTCATTTCTCATGAAGATTCTTGTGTATAAATCTAGTGTCTTCCTGTTTGCTGTTGATTTCCTCATTTTCCTCATGCACAAGTCAGAGATTACAATACATTCTGTTAGATCATGCCCAGACCTTTAGCTGTATAGGGTGAGGGTTTGTTCTTACAGGTTCTGCATTCCACAGCTAGACTGTACGAGAGCTTACATGAGAACAAGTCAGAGTGCTGCCCCAAGACTTCTATGTGATTTATATTGATTTTGAATATGATATGATGTGTTTTCACATATACATGAAGTGTTGATTGTGTATAAAGGAATATTCACTGTTTGGAATTGAAATCTTTTGAACTCGTGTATTTGCCTGATTGATTGCCCATAATGTTCATGTAACCAGCCTTCACCTAGATACACGTTAATAACGTTATATATTATAGCACACGCACAACAGTTTACACTTGCATTCACTCTTAGGGTCTAATTGAAAAAGTCAGTTAGCCTAATGAGCATGTCTTTGGACTATGAGAGGAAACCAGAGTATCTGTTAGAAAACCACAGAAACACGGGGAGAACATGCGAACTCCACACAGGAAAGCCCGAGCCAAGCCCAGTATTCCAACCCAGAACCTTCTTGCTATGAGGTGGGCATGCTAACTGCTACGTCACCATACCCCCCCTAAATAGTTACAAATGATTAAAATGATGATCTAAATGGAGTATTAAAGTGTGCATGTTTCTCTTTTGTGACGCCGTAACACAGTTACACCCCCTATCCGAACATTTTTGTGTTTCAAGCTCCAGGGCAAATCTCTGCCATAAATCTTACTGACATAAACATTGTCCCATGATAACATACTAAAGTTAAAGATGCAAAATTCCTAGATATGTATTCTAGAGATAGGGATAACCTATCTAACTCGGTGGAAGTGTGTGTGACACGTCACTATATTCTGTCGTTTGTGTCCATCCGGTGTGGCAAACCTGGGCGAAATGTCATCAAATAAGATCCTTGTACTTGGGTAAGTTTGCTGTGTTTTTGCTTAGCAGACAGCAGGTCCTCCAGCATTTTGTCTTGAAAACAAGCACGTAGTTACGTATCACTATCGACGCCAAAATTTAGAAACCTTTTATTATAGGATCTGTTCATGCAAAGGTTAGTGTTTTTAGCTGTTCAGCATTAGATTTTAATGTGATGTTGACTATTGTGCCATTCCGTGTGCAATGATCATTGCTTGGATGGTTGACGTGGCCCGTTACGCGGTTCCGCTCTTTTAAAACGGGCCATATACCATGTTCATTTAAATTAAACATTTCAGGATGACAAAAGGAAAATTAGGACTTTACCATGCTATGCAATAATGAAATTGGTGGATACATGAGAGGTTTCTTTCACGTAAATCAAAGTCACCCCCTGACAGCATTCCTGTTTTGTGCCGCCCACTTCTGTGTATGATGTCACATGTAATTCCTCAATACTGTGAAAGTGTGATACCAGATTCGGTTGTCATAATGAAAGCATATTTCTATATGGTTAACATCCATCCCTCTTTCCCCTTTTCAGGGATAATTGGCCTGCAGGTGTTTTTTTTTCGAACCACACTGTGTTGTTGTTGTATGTGCACGACAGCAAGTACTCATGGGAAAAGACACAAAGGAAGCTGTTGGATAGTACCTCTAAACGCCCAGCTGCAGACTGCCTTTAATGTGATGAACCATTAAGTCGCGCTGCTTCAGTCTCGCTGCCATGTGTGAGGCCTTAATGTGTTTATTTAAAGCTTTGCGGAGTAAGGGGTGCACCAGACATGTACAGACATTTGCTCCATGCAACAATTGGACATTGTGTCTCGTCTTTAATGTTTCATTGTTTGATTTGTTTCATGTTTGTTTACATCCCTTGATTGATGTAAGAGTAAAAGGTCAAGAAAGGTACAGGCAAAGTTCTTACAGGAAATCTCTCTGCTTAGCAGCCATTTTATAAATTGATTGGAATGTTTTTTTCTCAAACTGGTTGACTCCCTGGCAGTAAATTGTGTACGCGTCACCCTGCATATTAGCTATTAGCTAGCTGCATTAGCTAGCCGCATTGTGCTCTATGATCAAGCTGACCGCTATCAGTCACAAATGCATATGAGTTTACTGTGCCTCAAGATCCAGGTCTCCCAGTCCAAACTTTTCACCAGCCCCTGGCAGAAACCTGGTTCATCCAGTGTCTCAACTGCCTTCAACGGTACCAGCAGGGAAGCCCAAGAAGCCCAGGGCCATAAAGAAAGAATTCAAGCTCAGGAGTATGAATAATGAGCAAGAGGTCCGCTTTGAAATAGACTCTCTTGGGTTGGACGAATGAGGCCGTAATGGTAACTAGCCACAGTCCTACTTCGTACAAGCTAGAAATTCCCATAGTGCATACAATGCTCTCTTGCACACAGGCTGCTCGCTGGCATACGTCAAAAGTTTATTGCAAATAATTTCAGACGAATGGAATGAACACCAACATTTTAAAACTTAAAAAAATTAGTAAAAGCGACATCAAAACAAACTTCAGTGTATGTCGGCGAATGACAAAAGTTATCCATACGCTGGTTCAATATGTCATCGTGTGAAGGCCATTAAGAAGAAAGCTTAAGTCCACTTCTTGATTGTGCCCACAGATGCTGCCCTCTTTTGGAAATTGCCCACAAATCAGGAGAGCCGTTTTGCCCAAACCCCACACTGACATGATTAAGTCTTTTTGTTCAGAAGTGGGCAGGAAACAAGGCTTGAAGTGAAATGAAAAAGGCTGCCATTTTAAAATAAGATATAATAAACTACTTAATATCCTTGTTTGCTCACTTAGACAAATCTCAGCCCATTGTTTTTGTGCAGACCTTGTAATCCGGCTTAATCTTAACTAAAGACCTGGGGCTGAGATTTTTCTGTACAGACCTCGCGTCCAGTAGTTTCCCTTCAGCAGTTAGTAATACTTATTAATTATTGACACTGTTTTTATAATTACTGTGATTACTTTTGTTAATGGAAAAAGTTTTCTACCATAAGATAGTGATCTTCAACTCAGTCAGGTGTTCCTAGATTACCTCCTGTTCGGGGTCCACAGAATGACTTCAGTGTAGTTTACTACAGTACATGGACAGATACAAAGCCGTTTTTGGACTCCATTCTTCTAAGGTGTACTGTGGGCACTTTCAAAACCTACCAGTGTATCTAGTGTCCTGGCATTAACAAACTCATGCTGTCATGCTGACAGCTATTACATTGCTCTCATGATTCACATGTTCAATATTACAACATTTGTACACTATGTATACATAAATGCTGCATCTGTATAACCATTAAGACTCAAAGTATGGCCAGCTCTTTTTGGTATGGAGAGGATAAATGTCTGTGAGAATGTGATAGGACTGGTGGTAACATATCATAAAGGGAAAAAAAACTTTTTTTCCTTAATTGTTGAATAGGATTTTTTCCATAATGCCTTTAATTGTCAACACTTTTAGTTTCATGTCTGTCAGTTAAATATGATTTTTTTCTTTATTTTAAGAATGGGATTATTTTCATTGCCTCCCATGAAAACTATCCATGCATTATCATGAAATGTATGATAAAAATTAGGCCAATTAGATAATCAAAAATTAGGTGCTTTATCTGTGGTACAGATACTCTCTTTGTTCTCAACAAAATGAGTTGTCTTAAGTAGTGATTTTACTGTTTACTGTGTTATCCTTCAGACCCGCATGCAGAGTTTGCAACCTGATCCAGCTGCCCGCTACCGTAATGTAATGGATGCTCTGTGGCGCATCATGAGGACTGAGGGCATCTTGAGGCCAATCAGAGGTTTGAATGTCACAGCAGTGGGTGCCGGGCCAGCCCACGCACTCTACTTTGCCTGCTATGAGAAGCTAAAAAAGAGTCTTGGCGACGTTATCTGTCCAGGAGCCAACAGTCATTTGGCGAACGGTACACCTCACCCGCCACACTTCCGACCAAATCTATAAACACAGAGTCACGAATTATATTAATACGCATGCTTACAGATTTTGAATAAAGGGTGTACATCAGCTGCACGAAACAGAAATTCATAGGCTGAGTTCTGGAGGAGTTACAGTAAGAAGCTGGTTGTGTTGGGATCAAGCAACACTCGGAGCTCTTTTGTATTTTGATTCAGTGGGGTTCATAATTTAATGATGGATTCAGAACCCAGTAGACCCCTAAACACTCATGTTCTAACAAACTGATGTTTATTAGGACATGACTTGGCAACTAATGCATGTTATGGTGTTTTCATAAATGTTTTAGTCTCATAATAATAGTAAATGGTTTATACAAATAATCCAAAATGGTTTTTAAGATTAGAGATTTCAAGAGTGCTAAATTCATGACTCCTCAGAAGGTGGCGATATTGTGCAGTAAAGTTTGCTTGACAAGCTGACACCCTGCTGTCGGTTAACAATACACATCGCCACCGGCAAGCCGCAGCTAACAAACATGTTTACTCTCAATATAAATTTTTGTATCTTTATACAGAAGTTGAAATCAAAAACATCTACATATCTTTACATTCAGTCTGTTTTATGTGATTCTTCCTGTGAAAAAAAAAACAACAAAATAACCACTTTACTGTCGTACTGTGATACGTCTTTGTTCCTCCTCAGGTAAATATTTAGTTAAGAACTTTAACTTGAGTATTTTTGTTTTCTTATTAGTGGTACGTTTACTTGAGCAACTAATTGATGCTCAGTCGCCTCTGACGGTAACATGGCATGAACATACAATGTTCTCATTCATTGATGATTTTAGTTTGCCGTCGAAAAATCTGTCAAATTGTTTAATAAACAACTAAGTTGTTTTTAACAGATATTAGGAATTAACTATTTTTAATTTCTCCTCTGTGTCCCCCCTTTCTGTAACAGGAATGCTGCAGATCCTGCAGGATTTACACTTTGCGTTATATAATATATATGTTAATAATTGAAAAAAACTATACATATTTTTAAAATACAGTAGTTGTTTTGAGTGTGTTTTTTGGGATAAAAAGTACTGTCTATTTATACACAAGCCCAGAAAAGTCACACACTTCAT
>JBCNYG010000025.1:30674746-30693118 GCA_039654305.1 Porochilus rendahli
GAGAGAGAGAGAGAGAGAGAGAGAGAGAGAGAGAGAGAGAGAGAGAGAGAGAGAGAGAGAGAGAGAGAGAGGGGAACCGAAACGAATAGTTTAGTATGCTGCTCTGGATTTGCTTCTCTTTTCCTCTGCATTCCATTCCACGCAGGGGAGACACACAGCCTGCTGCAGAGAGGAAACGGGAACGAAAGGCAGGGGAGGCATAGACCAGGCAAAAAATGAAGGAGTGTGAGGCAGAGTGAGTGTGTGTGAGTGTGAGAGAGAGAGAGAAAGAGAGTGATAGAGAGAATTCGAGAAAGAATGAAATACAGAGGTTTACAAATAGACAAAATGGAGAGAAATGAAGGAATCACAAACATGCCTGAACAAACATAAAAGAAAAAGAGAAAGAGGAAAAAAAAAGCAGAAGGAGAAAGCACAGGAGAGAGGGAGGGATGGAGACAGGCAGTAAACAACAAATAATTCCGGAACTTTAGATCTGAGAGGTAAAAATTTGCGACGGCTTTGTGTACAAGCTACAGTTTCACATACAGTATTTATTTAACCAATATATATTTGGATGCTGTTTCATTAAAAAACAGGTTAGTGTACATTCTCAGATGTTGGCACATGTCACGTTCCTGGCAAGGAGCAAGCAGCCAATCAGCATTGCGATACAGACATACATATGTATGTATAGACGTTTAAGCCATGAAAAATCGAGTCAGTGGATCTTATGCATGGTGCCGGCATCAACCTACTTGAATTACCACAGAACGTTGTGTACGCTAAAGTAAACAGCAATTGAAACTGTTATTTAGTTTATTGTATGTCTTTGTTCTTGCCCTTCTCCATGCAGCCTTGCTGTTTCAATTCCCATTTCCAAGTAGCATAACACAGTCATGCACAGAACTTCCTCCCATCAGCCAGCGACTGCTATTTGTACAGGCTGTTCTCTCTGGTTTGCTCCCCCCACCCTCGCTGTTTCAGGGAGTGTGGAAACCTGTTGTGTCTGCCAAAGCAGCACTAACTTTGAAGGCAGAAAATTAATTACAGGAAACAGGAACATTTTGCATAGAAGAAAGGAGAAAGACTTTTCTTTTCCTCTCCTACTTCCCATTGCTCAAGAACTAGTTCCAAGCTATAGGTGAAGACCTGCTTACTGACACGTACGTCTCTGTCGCTTATGACGACGACTCTGAAACAAGTCTTTTAGCACATCGCCAATCAAGCGAGCAGCATTTGACTTCTGGGGTTTGTCTTTACGGGCCATTCTGGAAACTTGTTCTCAATTCACACAAATCAGCTGTGTAGTCCTAATAGCACCTCATCGGCATCAGGGCATTTGAGTGTATCGTTTCTTCAGCGACTGGCTAATTGCCAGCCAAGCTTCACTCGAGTGTGCTGATAGAACACATAATGTGATTAGGCTTCAAGGTGAATTGGGAGAAATCTTGCATCAGCACACCCAATTCCTTCGCGTGTATCTGGTTGCTTCCTGTGAGAACACTCCCCATCGGCTTGCTTCCCGTCATGGCTCGGATGAACTCCTCCTCACTGTGTCCATACGTCTTTCCTCCTTTCTTCTGGAGAAGGTGAGCCGAATACAGCTGCCGATGGCATTTTTACACATTCCTATTACTCAAACCGTTTCCCTGCAGCCTTTTGTGGCAAACACGGAGGCTGCTGTGCCATCGCAGTTTCACGGCTTGGCACCGGACATCCTGGTTCCTTAACAGATTGCCAAATTCGGTCTAAATATGGGCTGTCTTTTCTTGCAGCACAATGGAAATGTACAGGACAAGCTGCTGGATGGAATATTTTCAGCAATTCCCTTTTAATTTTACGCCCATGTATGTCCATCGTAGGCGATTTCTGTCATGGCTATTTTTAGTTTTTAAAGTGCTGTGATCAAATTGTATAAAAATAAATAAATATGGTAAATTAGGCTTTTTCCTCATTTCACTTTTATGGCAGGACATGGTGTGTTTGCACAGGACGCATTAAAAAGCTGGAGCCTTCACTCAGAACATGTCACCATATTAATTTACCTCAACACTCAATCATCAACGGTACTTTGTGCAGTACGGCTTGAAAGAGTGTCCTGGAAAAGGCTTACACAGCGAAAGCTTGTAGTCATCTTCAGTTTGCGAAATCAGGCATGTTAAATCAATCATTGAAACGATTATCACGGTGCTCGAAAAGGGAGTACTGCATTGTTATTTCTTCTATTTATCATTCTTTTTCTGTACGTTTCTGTAAATAAGACGGAACTGCTTCAAACATGTATGCAAAGATCCTGTCAGTGAGAGGTGTGTTCACTTACAGAACCACATACCTTCACAATTGTTTTCCCCTCACCCTTTTGTGAGGAGCTAGTCTTAACCAGATCTGGCCGTCAGGGTAGAAAATCCTTTAAAGAACTTTTCGAAGAAATAAATAATAAAGATGAAACGTACATACGTATGATTTTTATTATGGTTTACTTTTATACATGAAAACAACGAGAACGTGTGAAATTATTATCGAAATATTTTGAGTGAGGACAGTCAGAAGCCAGGTAGTGCTTCACT
This sequence comes from Porochilus rendahli, assembly GCA_039654305.1. Taxonomy (NCBI): domain Eukaryota; kingdom Metazoa; phylum Chordata; class Actinopteri; order Siluriformes; family Plotosidae; genus Porochilus; species Porochilus rendahli. Next base: position 30,677,296 of record JBCNYG010000025.1, read on the forward strand.
ATATTCTGACTCCGTCTTGGCTCCATCTGAATCCATTTGAGCTGCTGAGCTCATCAGAGGACTATATATTCTTGATTTAAACGGCCCAGCTTCTGGCACCTGAATGTATGCCTATACGCCAGGCGACAGTAGCAGTGTAACCTTGAGACTAAAGCGGCTTTGATCTCTAGGGTGATAAAGTGTACGCTTATCTCTCATGTGATCAGTTTGCTGGGCTTTTTTTAAGTTTAGCACGCAAACAACTGTATGTGTGTGTGTGTTTGTATGTATGTGTGTGTTTGTGTGTGTCGCTAGGCGACTGCAGCTCTAAGCCGGGTGCTCTGTTACATGCTGTTTACTGGGTGGGCACTTGTCATGCACCTCAGTTATCTAGACGGGCTAAGAAAGCAGCAAATGATATTTATGAAATAAAAGACTCTTTCCTCATTACTTTCTGCCGCCATGATGGTACAGAATTCCTCCTGTTCCTATGATGTTGTGTCACATGTAGCCTTTCAGTCCTCAGCCTTGAATAAGGTTCATGACAACTATCTTTTTTTCTTTTTTGTAATTAACAGTTCATGTAAGAACAGGTGGACAACTGCAGCTTACTGAAGACTCTACACACAAAACAACTTATTCTTTGTGTAAAAAACTCAGGAATGCAAGGGTACAACTATCGCACGGTGGTGTCGTGCTTAGCGTGTCCACTTTACAGCAAGACGGTGCTGAGTTCGAGTCCTGGGCTCTGGGGATTCTGTGTAGAGCTTGCATGTTCCCCCTGTGCTACTAAGCCACTAAGGGCCACTAAGTGTGAGTGTGAATGGTTTTGTGTGTATGTTAGCTCTGCAATGGTCTTCCGAGCTGTTCAGGGTGTACCCCGCCTTTGCCCAGTTTTGTCTGAGATAAGCTCTATCCTCCCAGCAACCTCAGTAGGATTAAGAGGTTTGGCAAATGAGTGAGTGAGAAAGAACTATCCCCATTAAAAAGCTTCTGGGATATGATTGCACTGAGAAGGTTTCAATAGTCAGCCAGTAAAGATGTTATACCGAGAGAGCAGATTATTACTGGTTAACTAATTCATTTCATCAAATACAGAACAGAGGCCTCTTCTTGGCTCTAGCAATTGACTCCTGTTCTTATTTCTGGCCATATGTTTGTCCTCTTTAGTGTTTTGCTAGAGAACATGTATAAAACCTCGATGTACACGTAGAGAAGTGATGTAACCAAGCAGCAGCAAATTTGAATGGCTTACTTTGGATAACAAAGTCAGCAAGAAGCACGTTCACTTTTATTTCACTTTTATTTCACTGGAGCTTTTACAAGGGGCTAGTGTGTCCCCCACCCCCACCCATTAAGGGCAATGGTGTTCCCTAACGATAGGGGTCCCTTTAATCAGGGCACCATTTAGGAATGGTTAAAGGGAAATTGGCTTTCAAATTCCCCATCTGCGGGATGTGAGGTACAAAAAGGTCCAAACCATGGAGGCCCCACCTTGAAACGTACAGAAATTAAAGGATGTGCTGGGAACTGCTTGGTGCCAGATATCACAGGACACCCTGTGAGGTCTTATGGTTACAGCTATATTGGCATGGCACAAGTAGGTGCTAAACAATAATAGGCAGACAAAACACACACACACACACACACACACACACACACACACCCTCACACCATATCATATTAACTATATTCTGTACATACACCATTCATCATCAAAACACACCTCGAGCACAGCAAACAGAGCTCAAAAACAGCAAGCTCACATGAACTCACCATGTCTAGTACACACACACTTTAACCTTGCAGTATCGATCAGGCTTTCTCCCTGTCTGGAGTAACTTTCACACAGTTCCCTCAGGGCCTGAACTCACATTGCTGATGTACCGTCACGCACAGCGTGTCAGCTACAGTACACTCCCCTTACTGCAACATCAAACAGAGAGCCGGGGCCTTCAGTACAGTTTTAAATACCGGGAGTGCTTCTCCAAATGCCTCAATTTAAATATCATGCAGAAATATGCAGAGCGCGTCTGGTACACATGCACAACCAAAACCTACGTATGAAAAAGAATAGGAGATATTTATAGCATCAGTAGGATATGCATCGACTGGCTGGAACAGATTAAACACTACACTGAAAGAATCAGGAAAGTGACACTAACTCTAATTGCTCTGTCATTATATTGGCAAATCATTTACTGTCTACAGTTTGACAAGTGGAAATTCAAGATAATCCTTTTATCATTCGCAAAACTGGTATTGAGATTACTAACATGATAATGCTGGCAGGCAAATTTGCCTTTTCAGTAAAAGAGTTCTAGCACATTTATAAAGCTATTTAAATTAGTTAAACATTCTGTTGATGAAAACTGAGTTCCTATAATGTATTCAGTTTATGGTAGATCGGTAAGCTTTTCTTAAATGTCAAGAAATATGACTCAGACACCTGCAGAGCAGTAAGTGAAGTTCGTTTCCCCCAAATACATTAACATTGACTCCAGGGTGGTTTTACATATGAAGGATTTAGGCCATCTAAATAAAACTGTAGTGGTCGCCCCGCTTCGGTGTGGTTCGTTTTGGCAAGTTAACTTTCTTTTATTACCAATTCAACCATTTACATTTGGTACAACTCACAAATAAAACAAGACAATGTTTCACCAGGACCATGGTGGTACATGAACAACCGAAAAACTCCATAGAACAACACAGAGTGCATGTGTGCAGCATGTGTAAATATCACAGGAAAGTGCAAAAAAACAAAAAAACAACAACAACAACAAAAAAAAACTTATATAAAACAATAACTTGCAAAAAGTATGGATTTGCAAGGAGATCGCAATATATTAATAAATAAGTTCAAACTTTTTTTCCTGAGGAAGCAATATAATAAATAGAATGTTTCTTAACTAGGCAACATGGTTGCGCAGTGGTGAACACGTCGGCCTCACGGCAAGAAGTCCTGAGTTCAAGCCCTGTGGGCATGTTCTCTCTGTGCTTGAGTGGGTTTCCTCTGGGTACTCCGGTTTCCTCCCACAGTCCAAAGACATGCATTTTAGACTGATTGGATATTCTGAATTGCCCCTAGATCTGAATGTGAGTGTGAATAGCCGTGGGTGTGCCCTGCCTTTGTCCACAGTTCGGCTAGGATGAGCACCAGCCTCGCTATAATCCTAACAAAGTTTTAGAATGTGTGTGTGTGTGTGTGTGGGTGCGCAAGACCTGAATAATTCGGAACCTTATTACAGAAGACATGAGATTGTGTAAGGGGTACATGGGGTCTTGCACAATGCTGATGGCTTAGAGGATGCAACATGTGGTGTAAATTCCCATGGTGGAGAGGACAGACATTAATTATCTTCTCAGTTGTCCCCGGTAACTGTTGTACCGTCTTGTGACCCAAGTCTGTTCAATTCCCAAACCAGTGCTTAATACAGCTGCTCGGAATGCCCTCAATATTCCCTCTGTGGAAAGTTGTGAGGATGGATGATGGGATTTCCTCAGACTTTGCAGGATGTACAGACTTCGCTGTGCGTTAGGAATGATTGTGCTGAATGCCTCTTGTCCAAGGAGGTAAAGGCAAGATGGTGTGTGGTGGCTAATACATTTTCTCTTAAACGGTTGCACCCCTAACGCCAATTGAAGGGGTCCAGTGAACGATGCAGCAGTCTTGAAATGCCTCATGAAATGCCTCTCAAAGGCCTCCATAATGATGCGTGCAATGGGGTGGTAGTCTTTGAAGACTTCTTCGGCATGGAGACGGTGGTGGCATTGAAGCACTTTGGAAACGACGCCGTCGCACAGGAAGATGTAAAAGACGTCAGTGAGCATGTCCTTTGAGCCACGGATATTGACCTGAACATGTGCTGATCCTGAATAGAGGTGTCCTCAAACTGGCTTTGATCAGACACAGCACCTGGAGAAGGGATAGTCTCCTTCGTTGCCATAAAATTCTGGATCTCACACCGTGTATACAAGTTTTTCAAGCACATCTAGAAGGGAGGCATCACCGTCATAGACAGGTGGTGTCTCCCTGTAGGTGGTGACAGCCGGGATGTTCTAAGACAAGTTCTAGACAGGTTCTAGACAGGTTCTCTTGGCCTGTGCATACTTTACTACTCAGATTATCTGGGATAGTTTGGCCTTTAGCACAGTTAGGACCGCCCTTTCATCTGCTTTCAAGACAGCACCCCGGGTCCTCAGTAGTGCACACACCCATTCAATAATCCATGGCTTCTTACTGGGGTGTGTGGTAATGATCTTGTACACTTCTTCAGTACAGAAATCATCCAAAGCCAATCCAAAAGATGATCTGTTTGGGAAGCTATGCAACCTCAGCCTGCTGCAAGCAGCAGACCTCAAGTCCTCGATGTCGGCTGATGCCTGCGATCAGGGAGGGGCATCTTAAGCAGTGCGTAAGGAACCAGAACAGCAGCAAATAGGTGGGAGTCCATACTAGGCTAAAAGCAAACCCAAGCTCTCATCTCGTCTTTCCATTCTACTTTTCAAAGTCTGATCCCTGCAAAATAAGAGTCAGATGTAGTCCACTTTATTTTTCCAGGGTCCAGATGTTGGAAAGAAGAATGGAAAGGAGAGCTGAACCAGTAGGGTTTGCTTTTAGCCTAGCTAAAATTGGATTCGCACCTGCTCCCTCGCACACTTATGATGGCCGTTCCCTTAATCACCTGCATCAGACGACTTTGTAGACTTGAGGTCTGTTGCTTGCAGAAGGCCGAGGTTGTTCATCTACTCAAAAAGGTCATCTTTTGGGTTATTTTTTGGATGGTTTCTTTATTGAAGAAATGTCTGGCACTGTATATATGGTACTCCCCAAGTCGGGCAAACTAATAAAACTGTACAAACTAGCACCATTTTGGATCTGGAAAGGCTGCTGTGTGTTTCTATCATGCTGCCAGCTATTGCACTCAGCTTAAACAACCACCAATTAATCCAGTCTCGGTCCAGTTCCATGTTGGGCCACAACAAGAACATGTAGAAATTTGACACTGAATTAAAGGTTAGTGCAGCATGTTTTGTAGAAGTGCACACTTTGCAAGGCCTTTTTGGCCTCTCTGTATTTGTGACTAATGAATTACCAATTTAATTTTATATTTTTTACTTTAATTATGTCCACTACAACACCAAACCAAATATCAGTTGAATCCAAAGTATCCATTTTGTTCTGACTCGGATCAAAACAAAAGGAATAACAGGTGTGAAATCTAACACCCTCTCGAGCTTTCATGAATTTCCTACAGTGCCCCTGGTTTTCACCATCTGAGGTTCTCACAGGGTCAACATTGTACGGTGGCCAAGTGTTTCATAACGCTACAAAATCCTTCACGGTACCTCAGTACAAGATCAAATAAAGTTGTGTCTCTAAAACAGAAAGCCTGATCATACACACATTAATATCTGGGCATTCCAATATACACATTTTCTTCAAATGTAAAAAAGACATCTTTTTTTTTTATATCTCTATGCTTCTCTGACATCACTCGCATGCAATAGTGAAAATTCAACCAAAACAACTAAAAAGATTTCAAACCGCAGCCAGATGTGCAACAACTTATCCTTTTGAAACAAAAATCCATCAGTTAACTTAGTAGTTTTGTTCTATAGCAGTAGAAACATGATTGCCGCCATGAGGAAACTCTTCTGTTGTGTTTTTATTGTGGTTCCCTACATCATGCTGTGTTGTTGCGTTCGGGTTTTGTATTGTGATGTGATGCCGTGGTGATGACAGATGTGGTTTCGGGTTACGGTTTGCAAGTTTTGTGGTAATTTTGTAGTGGTTTGCATTTCTACTTTCCACCCTAATTCTCCCTGGCATTTTTCTTCTTTGCATTATCCAAATCTGCTAAATAAAGCAAGGCAGCTAATGTTGAAATAATCCTCACACACACACACACACACACAAAAAAAAAACATTCCAAGCACAGATGAAATCAATAATAACATATACCGTGCATAACTTAATTTACTTGTCGTTTTTTATTATTTTTTTTACTAGGGATGGTAATGAGTCATATTTCAGACTGAGAGAAGCTTTTTTAAGGATAATAATTATCATGCTTAAAGGTGCGCCTACACAATACTGATCAACTTCCTGATTTGAGACGATCATATTCCGGTTTTGTTCCGATATGTACCAACATTCGCTGATTGCTACCCAATGTGATTTTGATGTTATTCATTCATTCATTTTCTGAACCGCTTATTCCTAATTAGGGTCGCGGGGAGGCTGGCGCTCATCTCAGCTGACTCTGGGCGAGGGCGGGGTACACCCTGGACAGCTCGCCAGGCCATCGCAAGGCAGAAACTCTTGATGAAAATCAGCAATGGTTCTTTTACATGCCTCTCACCATAGACATGGCCGGCATTTGATAACCCAGTTAGCTGCACTGGGGGGACAGCAGTGAGAACCCGTTGAAAGTGGGGCTTGAACCCCTGAACTTGGGATCGGTAATCCAGCACCCTTCCACTAAAACAGGCTGCACACCAGTTAACGCATGCGCATTGAAATGTTACATATTTAAGGCTATATAGTTTATATGTATATGTAAAGAGAAATCTTAATGCAACAGAATGTATTTTAGACAACTGTATACTTTCAACTTTGTGCCAACAGTTTATAGATGTGATGGTCAGGTGCTCACATACGTTTGGAGTCTTCTCAAACATGAAGACACTTAGAAAAGAGGATTGGGCCACACTGCTGCAAAGAGCAAATTACTTCATTACAGGAAATGTGATAACAGTGAGTAATGTGTTGTGCACATGTTTGATTGGTTAAATATTTAATAATAATAAAACAAAAAGATAAATAATAAATAAATTCAGGTTATTCAGCAGTTATCAGAACTCAGCAATTATTTTCTGAAGGCTCAGTGGACTACTGCTGAGTGGTTCCTGTGAAGGGACTTCAGGGACTATTATCCACAACAATATCCACAAGCTGAATAATTGTTCTAGTATGTACTACACAGCAGCATAAGAAAATCAAAGTATATTAAGACCTGGTGATACAAAAACATTATTTCAAATGGATAATGCTAGGACCAAAATGACAAACACTCATGGTTTGAGTCACTTGGAGCATGCAACATTATCACAGACATCGGGGCACCCAGAGAGCAGTTGGGCGTTAGATGCCTTTCTCAAGGGCACCCCAGCCATGAATGTGAAGGAAGAGAAAGTGCAGCTCACTCCCCCACCACCACACATTTTTCCTGTTGGTTCAGCAATCGAACCATTGACCTTTAGGTCCCAAAGTTGCTTCTCTATCCAATAGGTTACGGCTGCCCCCATTAACAAACAAACAAATGGACTAATGAATGAACGAACAAATAAACGAATGAATGAATGAATGTCATTTGAATTGGCTCTGTTGTATTTCCACAAAGTATATACTAAACTTAAGCACACTATTACAGAGTGTGGTTTCTTATGTTTACAGGTTTAAAAACATGCCATTGGCTACACAATGCTTAGCTCTGCTATTATTCACCTGCTATGCTTCTCTAACGGTTAACATATGTATAGAATAAACTATAAAAAATGGTTTTAATCTGCTTTTCAGTTCCCATGTAGTATATACTCAAAAAATTATGCATCTCAAGCTTGGTGGATGTCACTAAATGAAACAGTCCCCTTGTTATCTGTATCAGGCCTATTTAGCAACATCCACCACACCTTTGGTGCATCATTGGTAATAATTCTGAAATAACATTCCTTACTTCACAAATCCTTCATTTGTAAGGAAACCACACACCTCCATTGTGTTTCTATGCAAGAAACTTTTGTAAAAGTGCTATCTATATTAGTGAATGTTGCAACCTTTTCTTTAGGTACAGTTGAACTGCTAGGTTTTTCTTTACCATCTGTGCTAATATACAACCGCATTTTCTTCAGTCTGCAGCATGAGTGTGCCACATACACATTCACAAGCTATGAGCAGAAGAGAAAGGTATGTGTTGAGGAAGACACAAAATCCCAAAAAAATCTACAACAAAGACTGAAGGCCTTTGGGGTAAAATTAGATTATCTGCACAATAAAGGAAGGTAGTGAATGTGCAATGCCTGGAGGTGAAATGCTTTTTCTCACCATGTTGATCTGGCGTTTGCTGAGTGGAATGTGTGTTGATGGAGGATCTGTGTTTAACCCACCTGCCCACCATTGCCTGTCTGGGAAAAACAGAGCCGTCTGCCTGTTGTTGGCTGCTCTCCATTGTGCCTGGTTTTCTTGGCTCACAGTCTCTGTTTTACATGACAGAACGCTTTGCCCTTGACTTTGCTCTCACCCTATCACTCGTTGTAAGAGGGCTGGGCAGGGAAAGTATGTGGGAGTGAGATGTACTGATTCAACTTGATCTATGTAGCATGCATTAACTTTACTCTCTCTTTCTTTGTCTTTCTCTGCCTCGTTCTCTCTTCCACCCACTTTGAAATAGTATTTAACTCACTGCCATTTAACTGATTAGTTTAGTTTAATTACATACAAAAAAAACAATACCAAGAAATGCAGGAAATTCTATTTTAAATATGCACCCGTCTTATTTAAATATGTCCCCTTAGTGAGCTCATGTTACGTTTAGACAAGCCTGGCATCTCTTCAGTACAGGTTCAGTGTGCTTTCAGAGGTAATGCATGGACCGAAAATCATATCTGCACATGGATGTTCATGTCTTACTCACCGCTAAAGTTGTTTAGACAGTAAAATGTCTATTAATCTATTAAGTTTTAGTTTTTTGAGCAGTGCTGTTTGGATTTTTTTTGGTTTCGTTTTTTTCCCTTTGTGTTCTTTTGGCCATTGTGTACATTGTAACTAAGGGGTGAATCTCAAGGTAACTTCAACTGCTTTTTTGCTCCAGGCTTCTCAAAGAACCTGATTAGCAAAACATATAGCAGTATACATAAGGACATATGTATTATGAGTTTTGTATAACCATATTTCCCAGAGTAAAGATAATACGAGTTTTTAGACAGATGCAGGCAGACATGTACTCTCTCTCTCTCTCTCTGTCTCTCTCTGTCTCTCTCTGTCTCTAATGGAATTTATCTCTTTCATTCTGTAACTTCATTTAGCTGTGCATGTTCATTTTAAGTAAATTCATCACCAGCCGATGAAAAGAACATTGTCATGGTCTACTGCTATACTCAAACCATGATGGAACTTTTTTTTTCCTCTCACTTTCACAGTGCCTGGTGCTGGGACATAAATGAAGCATAAGATGTCTTAGTGTGAGATACTACATAAAAACAAATACTGTTCAGTAGGCAGATACATGTGTATTTTTGTCTTGGAGAACTGGGCTGCACTGGGGAGAGTGCACTTGTCAACACTGTTAGGTTGTTTGGGAAGGCTTTGGTAAGGTGGGACAGAGGGCCTGCACCATGTGGGCTTATGGAATTTCTCCCAGCTGAAGCTAAAGATGATGTTCACACGCAGACTGGCTCCTATGAGACATAACCGTAGAGGGATGGGATCCAGCTGGTACAATCATGGGTGAAGATGTGGCATGAAGCCATGGAGGGTAAGGCTGTTTTACACTATACTGTACACTACTTATTACCGAACACAATCACTTGCATGATTGGAAGAATCACCCTATAATTTTGACTATATGCTTGAATGCTGTTGAGCTTTATATACCACAGTGAGTAACATTTTACAGTGGTTACATTTTCATTTTCTTTGGTAGTTAACCAAAAACTATATTTTTGTTCATGTTTAAAATATTTAGGATTCAGAATTACCGATGAGGTCACAGCGGAAACTTGCATCTTTTTAAATGATAATCATATCTTTTATGACCTCTACATTATTGTGTGGGTGAAAAACAACATATTCAATCTTCCCAATAACAATCAAAAGTTTGTCAGTAAAAACAGGTAATATGTGTGTGTGTGTGTGTGTGTGTGTGTGTGTGTGTGTGTGTGTGTGTGTGTCAGTGAGTTAAAAGATATGCCACACTTAGCATTACATAAAAGAAGCTCATGCAAGGTTTGATATGAATAGAGCACTTCCCTTAATAAATTCAGCTTTTTGTAGTGCTGTGACTGTTAAAGGTCTCCCGTATTGAATGCATAATAACTGGTCTTGTAGCAGCAAGCAAACTGTTGGCATCATGGACACAAAGGGAAAAAACGGTTTAGTATAGCATGTCTCCTTTAGCATGACTTATTCCAGGGTTTTTTTTTAGCTTTATTCATAATTGTTGTATTTACATGTTACATGTATCTTTAAAAATGATCATTATGCCCACTGTATAAGTAAATCAAGTTGGGAATAATATGCTGTGGAATGACTGTTTGAAGAAATGACATTAGTTCAACAGCAAAAACAAATTCAAATTCACCCAAATAAAATAAGATGACCTGACGGTTTTGTCCTTCCAGTGGATATTATGTACACCAGGCTGGTGGACCCCAGCATAGCTTAAGCAGATTGACAAAATGGATTTTCCAAAGAAGCTGCTTTGTGTCCAACGTATTTACTTTTCTATGCCTCCTACAGAATATAAAGCTGCATTCACCTGGACATTTACTGAGGTTTCATGCATTAGTGAGCACAAACAATAAACTCGCTCCACAGCTCTTTTCCCTTGCTTGAAAACTTGACATTGATTTAGCAAAATTGAGGGGACTGGTTTATAGATTTATAGGAAAATGATAATGGGAAAAGTACACAGAAATAAGGATTCAAAATAATTTTAAGACTTTATGACCCACAATTCAAAGTAATCCTCAAACATGTCCTATCTAACTAGTTAGCAAACTAATGTTAAACGCATGGAACATCCTTATACACCCATGTATATTTTACAGCATTTTTATGACAGTGTTAGGATGGGTGTACATACAGTGGCTTACAAAAGTATTCACCCCTTGGCATTTTTACCTTTCGCATGAGCTATGTGAAAGGTACTGTGATGTATCAATTTTCTTTCTGCAGGAAAGTGTGTGTGTTTGTCTGTCCACAAACCACGCGTATGCACTTGGTCCTAGAAAGTTATTATCTTTTGCGTGAGTGACATAATCATGTTATTATTACTAGACATTTGACAGATTACGAAAATTGTACTAAAGTAAAAATATTACTAATATTAATATTATTAGAAAGAAATATTACGAAAGTCATTGCATTTACATAGACAGGAACTTTCTGATAGGTCTAACGCTGGGATCTAATTAGATAAATAGAAGTTCTAGGTTAGACAGCGCATCCGTGTGTCCGACTACACGCAACCCATAACACACAAAAGGTCACTGAACACGTGTGTTTGCTTCATTTCCAAACTCTGAAAATTCCTTGGAGCACCATTAAATACATCATTAGAGAATGGCACCACAACAAACCTGCCTAAAGCCCACCTAAACTCACAGACCAGGCAAGGATGGCATTAATCAGAGGGGCAACAAAGAGACCTAGGTTATCTTGAAGGGGCGGGAAAACTCCATAGCAGAGGCTGGTGTATCTGTCCATAGGATCACTCAAAGCTATATACTCCAAAAAAATGGGATTTATGGAAGAGTGTTAAAAAAAATTATTACAGAAAAAAGAATAAGAAAGCACATTTAGCGTTCACCAAAAGGCATGCAGTGGACTCCCAAATATATGAAAGATTCTCTGGTCAGAAGAGACCTCTTGTTTCATGAGCATCACCCCAAGAATACCATCCCCACAGTGAATCACAGTGGTGGCAGTATCATGCTGTGGGGATGTTTTGTTATCAGCAGGGACTGGTACACAGGTCAGGATCGAGGGCATGATGGTGCTTTATATAGTATTTATATGCTTTATATAGTATTTATATTATTTCAATCTTCCACAGATTTCAAACTGAGATGGTGGTTCATCTTCCAGCAGAACACTGATCCTCAGCCTATTACTAAAGCAACACTTGAATGGTTTAAGGGGAAAAGTTAAAATATGTTGGCTTGGCCTAGTCAATGGCCAGACCTCAATCCAATTATGTGGCATGATTGAGAATATGTGGCATGATTGCAGTACACCAGTGGGAACCATCCAATTTGAAGCCACTGGAGCAGTTTTGTTCTGGAAAATGGACAAAAATCCCAGTGGTTACATGTGCCACGCTCATCGAAACATATTGTAAGAGACTTGCAGCTATAACTGCAGCAAAAGGTGGCTCTGCAAAGTATTGATTTTGGGGTACATAGTTGTGTGCCCTCAAGTTTTCTTCCTTTTTTTGTACTTTTTCTTGTTTGCCTTAACAAATGTTTTACATTTTCAAGATTGTTGGCATGTTGAGTAAAACTCATAAACCCCCAAATATCTATTTTATTCCAAGTTGTAAGGCAACAAAATAGGAACTACTTAGTATCAATGGAATATCATACAAGTTGCTATTTCAACCATCGTATCCTTTTCATATGAACATTGTACATTTTGACTTACAGAACAAATATGTTATACATTTCCAAGCCAAAAATAGTCACCACCACACTGTAGTATTTTGCTGGACTGCCTTTAGACTTGGTAGCCATGGTACAGTTTCTGAAGACAATTATTTCCATCCTAATTTGAGTTCATTTTACACTGATATCTTAAATTGATGATGGGAAATCGAACTGCTACATAAAGTCTTCTCCAGCACATCCCAGATTTTTAATAGGGTTGAATTTAGGACTCTGTTGCCAGTTCATGTGTGAAAACGGTTCCTTACTCTCCTTAAAATACCCTTTCACTATTTGAGCCCCAATTTTATGTCCATGCCATCAGGGAAGAAAGAGTCCAATGATGGGAAGACCTGCTCATTCTTTACATTCAGATTGTGAGCTGAAAAAATTAATTGCCATATAATCTTGGTGCGCCTCGACCTGACCATCTCAAGCAACAATATCATGGTGAATACATGCTGTGATCAAAATTAAAGGCAGTCTGTGTAAAAATAAGCAGGTTAAAATAAGCATAGTTCTAGGTGACACCATTTCTTATAAACGTCCAGTTCAGTGTTAAGAAAAAGTGTTCTATTGTCAGCCTGTGTCTGCTCTGCACCTGTGAAGTACAGCTAGACAAGTTCAGACCTCACAATCTCAGTCCGACTCATTTCTTCTGAGAGGAAATGACCCAAAGGATCCCTAAAAGTACTTGACAGGAGAACTGGAGATTTGATCACTGTTTACTTTCTTAAAGACATTTGTCACAACAATACTATAAGTGTGTGCTATAAGCATGTCTGTGCTTGATAGCTTTTCTTGGAGATATTTTTGACATCCACACAAATCACCATTAAGCACTAAGAATGCACTGGAAGGCACTGGGCATACAAATGTTAAGTCTTTACTAAAACTGATTTTATAAATTTCATGCAATATTTTACAAACGATTACATTTGAGAACATCGTCCAGTTATTCGTCATTCATTAAGTTGCATAACCACTTTATCCTACCAGGGTTGCCTATGAGGGAGACAGGAGCTTATCGCAGCTGAATCTGGGTGAAGACGTTGTACAACCTGTACTGCTTGACAGTCCATAGCAAGGCCCAAACACACATAACCATTCACTCTCATCTGCACATACATTCATTAATTTTCTGAACCGCTTAATCCTGATTAGGGTCGCAGGAAGGCTGGCGCCCATCTTAGCCGCCGGGCAGAGTACACCCATGACAGTTCGCCAGGCCATCGCAGGGCAGAAACACTCTGATGGCTCTGCGGCCTACTCTTTTCGAAAGACAGCAACAGTGAGATATGGCTGGTCTTTGATTACGCAGTTAGCTGCACTGGGGGGACAGCAGGGACAACCCAATGATAGTGGCGCTTAAACACCTGACCTTCGGTTGTGTAATCCAGCACCCTAACACAGGGCCACCACTGCCCTCATCCTCACATCTAGGGGCAAATTGGAACGGCCATTTAGCATAATGTGCATGTCTTTGGATTTTGGGAGGAAGCCAGACTACTTGTGCAAACCTGTGCAAGCATGGGGAAAACATGAAAACCACACACAAAAACATCCTTGGCAAGCCTGGGACCATTTTGTTGTAAGTTGGATGTGCTAAGCACGTCACCAATGTATCACCAACATTAATTAATTAATTAATTGATTGTATATATATACGTATATATATATATATATAGGAGCAGGATGCACTTGGCGTAATGGCTGTGTAACTATGTTTAAGGAAATAACTGGAGCAAAAATAAGTTTTTTTGCCTTTTATGTCATATCTTTTAACATTGTAGTCACACCCATAATACCTATAAAACACACCCTGTTTTGGATTGTTGCTTTAATTGGCTAATGCACATGCAGTTAGGATACATATCAAAGTAATACACAGTCACACGCATAGTCGATGTGAAAAGCAACAACCTTTATCCTAGAGAACTTTATCAGCACTCCCATAAGACAGAACCAGTTCAAGGACAGACAGCCTTTGTTCAGAAAAATTCTTGCTAATTTTCAATTGGCTAGGCTATAGTTCAGTCATGTGTCATGCATGTTACCTGGCTAAACACAAAGCCAGTATTTCAGAAAGAGCACAAGGACAAGGGGATTCGTGCCAAGTCTGAGCTGGTAAGACGTTCTAAGAGCTTCTAAGTGGATGAGCTATCTGAACAGTGATAGGAGACGCTGCCCAGTGTCAGTGCTTCTCAATGCACTCCTTGTTTTCTCTTATCTGTGGTAATTAAAACATTTAAATTCCTTACACAGAGCTCAGGGAGTGAGAGATCAGCCTGTTGGGAAGTATCTTGAGGAAATGTAACAGGTTGGAGGATATCAGCCTTCTCAGCAGGCCATCTATGGGTAGTAGAGTGAAGAAATATTCACAGCACAGTGCCAAGAAACACCATGTTCCCACACTCACAAAGTTATTGCACAGCCAAAGAGGGAAATTTATTTTCCTGAACCTTTTAGCATACTAAAGCAATGTCATTTTTTTATCAATATATTATTCTAATACCCATACTGTAGCATCCAATTCACTTGCTCTTCTTAATAGGCCACTTTTCTGAGCATGGGATTTGGAATGCTTACGTTTCGTTTAGGCAAATGTGTGGTACACACATCAGTAAGTATTCATGTCCTGGGTGGGCCAATTTGTTAAGCAGTCACTCACTGACCTTGTACATGACCTTCTCCAGTGCTTTAGGAAACATTAGTGAAAGAGATTGTTTCAGTGGCATACTAGTGCCCTACTATGGAAACATCCACAAAAAGCTACAGAGTAGGTCTCAGTTCCTCACAACCTTTTTCCATGGAATTGAATCCTGATGACACTACAAGGCTAGTGGGAATTAACTGAGGAAAAGTCCATGCCATAATTAGTAACCATTGTAAATTTAAATTCTTCAGATTTATATTATATAGATCTTAATTGCCACCTGTGTTAAAAATGTGGTCATTAAATAGCTTAACTATATATTATGGATAGCTGAAAAGAAGAAGCTGAGTTCAGTTTTTGAGAAAAAAAAAGCCTAGAGAGTGATGGATTCAGTATAGCTAAAGGGAGTTAATCTCTTATGGTTTCTACTGTAAATGTTTACATTCCACCATACAGTGATGTTATCAGCTAATAGTTTCTGGAATAGGCTGAAAGGCCCTGTGGGATGGATTTTGACTGAGGTGGGGGTGTATGTTGTATGGGGAACTGTGGCTTAGAAGACAGGGTCACTGCGAAGATCTACTCTCTCCAAACAAAGGTATTAACTGCAACCAACTTCCTTCCTCTTCCTTGCCCTTTGCTGAGCCTAGGTGACCACATTAGTTCCTATACCACAATAGTGATCTGAAAAGGGCTGCGAGCTTCCTCTTTCAGTCCATATCCTCTCACCTGGAATCTCATTGGACTAGTAGACCTGAATATATA
>JBCNYG010000025.1:30723779-30734394 GCA_039654305.1 Porochilus rendahli
GTGTGTGTGTGTGTGTGTGTGTGTGTGTGTGTGTGTATATATGTATATATATATACATAACATCAAGAGGAGCCTTATACCCATAAACCTCCCCTTGGAAAAGCAAATTTGTTTGGCACAACACTGCAACCAGAATGCCATTCTGCTTGCTTTGATGCTGGACAGGAGACTGAGAGGTGTGTGTTAGCTAGTTCGGCTGGGTAGAATCAACGAGTCAAGAGCATGCTGAGTGAAGCCCCAACTGTTAGCATGTGCATCTTTTCTGCTGCCAATGTGCAGCCGTTTTATGTACTAGTAAATAAGCCACTAATTTTTAAATAAGCCACTTACTATAAACATTTATGTTGCAAGCAAAGCACACACTGAGGGAAGTTGTGAGGTGTTACCGTCGCAAGTTCTAAAAGCTTCCCAAACTTTCAAGCATGATGGTATCTTCCAGCAGGATAATGCACCAAAGCACAGAACGTAATCTGTAGAGAAATGGCTTCTGCAGAAGGAGGTTTGTGTTTTGGAATGGAACATAAACCAACTGAAAAAAATGTAAGATGACCTGAAATCTGCTATCCAAGAACATTCTCTATCTCATATGGCAGAGCCGGAGAAAATTTTTTTTGTGTGACCCAAGTAGGATAAAGTGGTTCGGTAATGACTGACTGAATGGAGAAAATTATCCCCCCTTCATGTGTTTTGTCTTTTATAGCATACAGGACAGATGAGGGTCACCCGTGGGTTCTGCCTGTGGTCAGGAAGGTGGAGAAGCTGATTGCTGGTGATGACAGTCTTAACCATGAGTACCTGCCCATCCTGGGACTACCAGAGTTTCGTTCTAGCGCATCAAAGATTGCTTTGGGTGTTGACAGTCCTGCCGTTCTGGAGAAGAGGGTAAGCAGAACCTTCACTTCAGATACTAATCTGGTCTTCACAACCTTTCACAGTGTCATGGGATTAATTTCATTTTATTAATTTTTCCTCCATTCCTGTATTCATCAACACTGTATTCAAAAGTTTAAATTATTAGTAATTCTAGTCTCGTTTGCAGCTTTAAGGTTGTATCAGTGAGACATGTTCATTGGGATGTGCATTGTTCCAGTAGTTTCATTCTATGTTCTGCAGGTAGGAGCAGTTCAGTGTCTCGGAGGAACGGGTGCTCTGAAGATTGGTGCGGAGTTTCTGCGCAGATTTCACAATGGAAGCAATAACACAAAGACGCCTGTTTATGTCTCTTCTCCCACATGGGGTAAGACAGAAGTTTTGAGGCAGTAAAATTCTAACATGCCTGTGATATGGACTAAAGTTGGTTGGGAGTGGAAATGGAAGATGCCAATAAAAATTAAAAAAAGAAAGAACTAATTTCTAAAGTTACTTTGACTTGTATTTCCCAAGATGTTTCATGTTTTGTCTGATCAGTTGTCCTGATTTTTCTAAGTTTAGGCTGTATATTTAATTGATTAAGCACTCCGTTTATGCTTGTTGTGGTGTTTTTTTCTCTTTAGAGAACCACAATGCTGTTTTTGCTAATGCTGGGTTTGAGGATATTCGCGCTTACAAATATTGGGATGCAGAGAAGCGTGGACTAAACCTTTCTGGTTTCCTGGCTGATTTGGAGGTGAGATAAAAACTGGATGATGCTGTTTTAAACATTCAACTCTTGACTACAACTTTTTACAGCTACTTACCAAAGTTTTACCACCTTCACTGGCACCGTACAAGGAAGATATTCTAATACAATTATTTTTATTCTCACACAAACAATTTTGGAAAAAATTGACCAGTACAGTAATGTACCTGGGTTTTTTCCAGGTACTTCGGTTTCCTCCAACAGTCCAAAGATATGCCTCCTGGAGACCTTAGTAGGATTATATGGTTGTGCAAATGTGTGAGAATGATAACTACAGCAGCAACTCAGATTCATTATGGCACCTTTATGGGGACCCAAGGTAGCTTATCAGGTTGCACAATTATAATCACGTTCCAGTTATTTCTCAAATCATTGTTGACTGGGGAATTTTGGCCGGAATATAACACCCAAGCACGTTACTATTTAACTGTTGATAAACTTATTTTTACTGTTTAACCATTAACACATTCTTTGGAAAAAGATTGAACAACCAACCCTTTGATCAGTAACTCAGAATCCTAACCAATGAGCCACAGAATTTTTAATTTTTTTACTTATTGCTGCGACAGCACGGTCGTGCAGTGGTTAACACTTTTATGACACAATAAGAAGGTTTTTGTGAACCCCGCAGCTGACTGTGGCCATTCTGTGATAAGTTTGCATGCTTTTACTGTGCAAGTTTGGTTTTCTTCTGGTCACACGGGTATCTATCCACTTTACAAAGACATATGGATTAGGTCATATTGCTACTCTAAATTGGCCATCTGTGTGAACGTGCCCCAGGTGAACGGTTGTTTGTCTCTGTGTTGGCCCTGCAGTAGATTGGTAGCCTTCCCAGGATGTACCCCTGCTCTCTCCTGAAATCAGCTGGGATTGGCTCCAGCTCCCACAGTAGGCATTATTGTGATTGTGCAACATGCAGCTATATCTTAGCAGCCAGTAGGGGGAGACATTTATTGTTTTGTAGACTGACTCACACCAGTCTCACAATTCATTTATTGACTGGACTGGAGGAGGGCAGTGGGAGGTTGGTTTGGGTGGTAAAACCTGATCTGAAATCACCTGTGAGTAGAGTAATAAGAGAGGAAGACTTGTATATGGCTGCACATAGCGTGGGATTGTCTGATCTCCCACAATTTTTCAGTTAATAACGTATTTTGAAGTAAAATGTCCTTTGAATAAAATAAAACCTTCCATGCTGAAGCAGTGCATTGTAGCAGAATCTCAGCTTGGGCTCGCCGAGGGGACAGAGTGTCAGGGACAAAGGAGTGCTTGCCAGGACCCTGCTCCTCTGTTCTGGATTCCAGCCTTAGACACACGCGCGCACACACCTCCATAGTTTCACCATCACCATGTACTCACTGACTCACTTGCCAAACCGCTTAATCTTACTAGGGTCGCAGAGAGGCTGGATCCTATCACACTGGGCGAAGGTGATGTCCACCATAGACGGCTCACCAGATCACTCGGACTGCCAGCACACACACACAAACATTAACACTCACACCATACACATATGGTTTGTGTATGCCTTTGGACTGTGGGAGGAAATTGGAAACACACGCAAGCATTGGGAGAACAATTATATATGTAAATCCACACAGAAATGCTCGTGCCCAGCACATGAACCCAGGATCTTCTTGCTATGAGGTGGATGTGCCAATTACTATGCCACCATGCCGCCCACTCACCATGCAGCCAGCTAATATTAGCAGCAGTTCATAATGATGTACAGTATAGATACTGGATGAATGTATTACTACGGTGACTGGAGAGACAAATATTTCTACTTTTTAAAGTAGCCCTCGAATAGAACAGGTGTGGCTGTGATCACTGTTTGTTTAAAACGGGTTCCCCCAATTATTTATTTATTTATTTATTTTACTTTCATTGTACCATTTGGTACTCCCATACAATTACAAAACAATAAAGGAACCTCATGACTTGCTTTATGTGAAATACAGTATATGTGTTAATTGTAATGTAGTAGCAGCATGGAGCAATGAATTAACCATAACTCTTAGTACCTGCTTGAAACCTGTGAGCGGTATGCAAATTTTTTTCTTATTTTTATTTTTTTTTGCAGGAAGGGTGTTCACATTGCACACATCTGTGTCCTTGCGATATGCATTAAAAAATTTTTTTGGTAGTCTTTTTTTATTGAAATAAGTAACACTTTCAATTCACGAAACAAACCTTTAATTGTAGTTGTTTTTGTTATATAAACAAATGAAATGCACTTTAGATTCCTTAACTGGCACACAGGATGCCCAGTGATAGATATACATGGTAAGATTTAAACTATGCTTGAATACTCAGCTTGCTGATTCATGTCAGCATGAAACCGTTATGTTCATGTGCTTTATGGTAAAATTCTGTAATACCCCCCATCTAAAGAAATCGTGTGTGTGTCGGAATTTTAGGCCACAGGCAGGAAAGGTGTCAAATACACCTGGGATTTAAAACATAACTACACGATCAAAAATAAGCCTCTAATAGTGATACTATGTCTTTCAGAGTGCACCTGAACACTCGATCATTGTGCTGCACGCCTGCGCCCATAACCCCACAGGCACAGATCCCAACCAAGACGAGTGGAAGAAGATTTCTGAAGTCATGAAGGTAAGAATTTCAGTTTAACGTACTTCAGTCATGCAGTGACCAATCACAGTGAATTATTAACACTATTTACAATGTTGTATTTGGAATTTGCAGAGGAGGAATCTCTTTGCCTTCTTTGACTCAGCATATCAAGGCTTTGCCTCTGGAAATCTTGAGAAGGACGCTTGGGCAGTTCGTTATTTCGTGTCTCAGGGGTTTGAAATCTTCTGTGCCCAGTCTTTCTCGAAGAACTTTGGCCTGTACAGTAAGTTAGTTTTTACTGCTTTTGGACAATACATTATTAAAAACCTTGAAATCAGACAGTGTCATTAACTCAAAGTAACCAAGACAGTGCAAGCATGTCAGTATAATATCATAAACATATGAACGCTAAACTGTTTCCCATAGATGAGAGGGTGGGCAACCTGACAGTTGTTGCTAATGATGCAGACAACCTCAGTCGTGTTCTCTCTCAAATGGAGAAGATTGTCCGTATCACCTGGTCCAATCCTCCATCCCAGGGAGCTCGTGTGGTTGGGATAACACTCAACAGCCCAGAGCTCTTTGCTGAGTGGTATGAATTAGAACCATCAAATGTTATTATCATCAAATGATATTAAACATGTGATGAGATAATATTCCATATTTGAAAAGTCTGTCTCTCTGTCTCTCTCTCTCTCTGTACCGGTTTCTCTTTCTGTCTCTCTGCCCAATCTGTGAAAGCTGCTCTGACAGCTGTGCTGCATGTATACATGAAGTTTCTTGCACGTTCTCAGTTTCTTTTTCAGTGGTAGAAAGTGACTCTTAATGAATTGCTTTTCCCCCCTCTTGTTCTATAGGAAGGATAACGTTAAGACGATGGCTGACAGGGTTTTGCTGATGCGTGCTGAATTGAAGGCTAAATTACAAGCTCTTGGAACTCCAGGAACCTGGGAGCACATCACTGAACAAATTGGGATGTTCAGCTTCACAGGCCTGAACCGTAAGCATCGTCTTACCACAGCACACAGTTTACCAAACATGACTAATGGGGACTCTGGTAAGACAAAGCTGCCATATAGGATTTAATTTTGATTTCCTTGTAGCTATATAGAACCAACTTGGTCCAAGTTTGAATCCGGAAATTGAAATAAAAAAATAATAATAAAAAAAGAACCAACCTGGTTAACTGGATGGCCCTGTGATAAACTTGTGTGGATATAACTAGCTGTTTAGGTCTATGGCTGAAAAGAGTATGAAAGAAACAAGAAAGCACATTAAGAAATGATATAAGCACAATGTGATAAACATTTCTATGATAACATTTCTAGGAAACTATTAAGCCATGACGCCATTGATGACAAAATGTCACGTAACCACCTATGTTAGGCTATTGAGATAAGGTTTCTTTAATGGAACCCAGCATCACCACTGGGTAACGAGATGCCATTCTGATGGGAAGGTTTACTTCCATAAGCCTGTTATACACACCAGAACCGTGATGCACCACCTCACGGTGATTGGGTTACAAGTCTTTTTATTCAAATGAGGAATGCATTGCATGGCAGTAATAGTTTGCCAGCTAAAAAAACGAAGATACCTGCTGCATACAGCACATAGAATTCTGATTACGTTGTTAATCAAGGTTATTATATAAAGTATTTTTTTTTGTTTGTTTGTTTTTTGTTTTTGTTTTTGTTTTGTTTTTTGGCTTGAAACAAGTAACATTTTAAAGTGGAATATAGAGCAGAATAAGTTACAGCTACTCAGACATTCCTTCTCATTACGGCGGGTATATACCAGCATGAGAAATATCACCACAGCGTTCCCATATGTACAAGTACAGACGGAAGAACACAATGTTCACAACACACAAATTCAGTTCGATGCTATAAAATTTCAGAGATTTTCAAAATCTTGCAGTCTAACTTGGTTTGGAACTGCTCTAATCCGCCATCGGTGCTGCCCCTGTGTGAGTCCAGCTTAATGCCCTCCAAGACTGGGTAATTCTCTTTATATCATGTGAATGTAGAATTCTATAATTGTATTGTTATCCTTTCAAAATATTACAAAGTATACAGTTGCATGTTGTGCGTACCATTCATGTAATACCGAATACGCTTATCCGATGTCAATGATGCAATAATTCAGCTTGCATAAGAATACCAAGAATCATTTGATGGCTTTTAACCAATCAGAAACGAGAAAAGCATAATTACTATTGCTTGTATTTTACAGCCAAACAAGTGGAGTACCTGGTGAAGGAGAAGCACATCTATTTGATGGCAAGTGGCCGCATCAATATGTGTGGGCTGACTACTAAGAATATTGACTACGTCGCTGAGTCCATTCATGAGGCCGTTACCAGCATCCAGTAACCATGTTTCTCATGCTGCCTTTCCATTTGTGTGTGAGAAAACAGTGCATTATTAATGCTGTGATGTCCTCTTATACTCGCCCCCTTCGCTCTTCAGATTTCTTCTATGGCACCTGTGTGAAGCACCCCAACATTGTTTGCTCAAATCAAATATAAACTGTAAACTAAATAGTTCAAGAGAGGTAGTTTTGTGTGGTGTTTGTCTTCCTTATTCTCATCCTGGATTAGAACCTAGATCTGTATTAAATAAGTCTGTTCTCATCATAGAGGTGCACCGTGCAATCGGCACTTCATGGCGTTAACGAAACAAGCACTTTCTTGTATAATTATGGAGTAGCAATATTACAAACATAAATACCAGTCATTACCACAAAGTTATATGAAGATGTAAATCATTTCAGCTTGACTGGTTTTCAGTATCTTGTACTATTTTTAAAAAGGTTATGATATAGTGTGCATGTACTATATGTTCCTTTGACCAGGGTTGATGAGATGGATCTTTAAAGCTGAATAAACAAGTGAAATCTCTAGCAAAAACAAAACCAACCTGTCATGTCTGAGGCGATATTGTCAGCAGTATGACTTGTACAAGAGTTTATTCAAATATGATGCTGTCTACTCTCTTACCACCGAGAAAGCATGTTTTGCATTCATTTTACTTCGACAATAACCTACAACAAACATCCAACTCTCAACGTGCTCCGGTTTAAGACAATAACCTACAATTACCTGAGGCCTTGTAATCATCAACATATACAAAATAGGAACAAGGTATATTAATGTTGACGGTTTTTGGAAATGTTTTGCACTTTATAATGAGTTTTTTTTTTTTCGTTGGTTGCTTTTGTGCCCCATCAATGCTCTGCATGTGTGTTCAGGGTCAGTTTCCTGGTAATTTTGTCAAATATAAAAACACAAGCAAACTCTGGCTTCTGTTGCTTAAATTGCTTAAACGTCTAAATGTTAAGAAAACCATTATCTCAGACTCTTAATGGTACACGCACAAGATATAATCACCAGGGCGGTCTGGTCAAGTCTCTTGAAATAAAATGTATGAGTATACAGAAGATTGTGTGTCGTATTTTTGCAATTATTTGAACAAAATCCTTGGTGTAGAAATACCTGGAATGTGTTCTCTAGTTCAGACCATCTGTTTATCGTAGGATGAGTTAATATAATATTTATCAAAATAATTACTGTAGTTAGAGTAGTTATTATAGTTAATACATATATTTGGTTATTATAATTATTATCGTAGTTATAGTTCTTGTAGTTGTAAGTTATTGTGAATGAAAAAGATTTTGATGGTAAGAACATATTTTTTTATTTTTATATTATATTTATTTTTATTATGATTTCATGTTTTGGTTTAGTGTTGGTTTATTTAGCCAATTTTGCAGAAATTATGTTACATAACTGAAAATATTAATAAAATATTAAAAATGAAATATTTCACAAAATCAAGTGGATATGGATAAAATAAGAGCTATATGGCTGATCACTGATCAGATTATGTACAACTACTCTTTGTTAGGTTAAGAAAGAAAACCTTTGACCTTCATACGAGTAGCAGTGAGCATGTTCTTGCTGTCTTCAGAGGAAGTCTTTTGTGTAATTCATTAATAAATCAGTTAAATCTCATATTTATTCAAGTTCATCATTCCTAGTGTTCCAGGTTGCTGTTTTCTGTTCAGATCAATTCCTCATGCTTAAATGTACACTTAGGATTATTGTCTTCCAAATACTGTGCAAATGAATACACAAGCAAAAAAAAAAAAAAAACCACACAATTCTCTCAATTTTGACCTATGGTCTTATAAATGTGTTAATCACAATCCACACACTAATACACATAGATATACACATATGCACTTATACATACACGCACAATTTTGCCAACCCAAGGAAAAATAGCACACAACACCAACAAATGCAAGTCAAATTTATTTATTAAAAAAGTAATCTTCATTGTACCACAATATCATCTTATATAATTCTCACATACCATATTTGTAAATTGTTGTATTTATTATACACTTATTCTGAACATGTCTTTATAAACACTTTATTCCCTTGCTAACATTATATGTTCTTCAACCATTGCTTTCAATGTTTACTGAGAGTGCATGGGGAAGATGGGTTCACAGACTTGATTTTCCCATTGCCTTTAGTGACACCGAGCTACATGGCTTGAATGTAACGTCAGAATTAGAGTGAGGGAGAGCCTGAGGAAGGGATGCAGTATTTTTGTGCTACGCCAGCTGATGCTAGCTTGGTTAGTCAGTGCTACTGCAATTCCCTGAAGCCACTGGCTTGTATGTGTGTGGGTGAGAGAGAGAGAGACAGAGAGAGAGAGAGAGAGAGAGAGAGTGGGCGTGTACATGTGAATGGGGGTTGGGCCCAGACGTCAGTAGGTGTCACATGTTCCTATGCCTGCAATGCAGCAATGGGTCCAACGGCACTTTCTCCAATTCTCCCGTCATGTGCTCTCAGTAAAGCAGAGTCAGCTTACTGTATTGCACAACAGAACACCAGTCCACGTGACCTGAGAGCAGCAGCACCGCTGACAGGCGCCTTTTCAAAAAACAAAAGACTCCAGTAAGTCAGTAGAAAAAGGGCGGTTATTCATCATACAGTTGTGTTATTGCTTATCATTACTATAAATAGCTTTTTGAGGGATATCAAGGATGTGTTGTGGTTGTTGCCAGCCTGAGTCATTGTTTCTCTGTGCTGTAAACGGATGTAGTCAGGTTGACCACCATTATCGATTCCTAGCAGCTCAGAGACACTGCGAATCTCCAGGGTGTGTGAGCACCTCATGCAGACAGACCTCTCAGTTCTCATTAGCTACAGTGTAGGATACTGATGCCTGCTCCGTGCATGCAGGACAGGAGTGGTGTGGTTGGTGAAGGGTAGTAAAGAGAACACCACAACAGTGCTTTACATGCAAAACATCTCCTTTTTTAACTCCTTATTTATAAGTGCCATGCTTCTCACCCCTTAAGTATATCAGTTAGTAATGCTGGCAGATATGAGCTTCAACTGATATTGCGTAGCATGAATATAACATGCTGGTGACTGGATGGCAGTGATGCAGAAATGGCACCTTTGATCTGAATTTTACGGTATTGGTTTTTCTGTTTTTAGAAACACAAACGCGACTGAGGAGCAGCATGGACAGCATTCCTAATGTTATATGCTAAGGCAAAACAGGAGTAAGTTATTCACGAACATTGGCCACTATTCCAAGCTCAGCTTTAAATATTTCAGAAGCTATAAATATTATGAATTTGGCATACTTAATATAATGTATAGACTGAGGTGATAGTTTAGTAGTTTGGGTGTAATGCATTCAAGTATGTTCGAGATATGGCTTCTTATTTGTTTAGTTTTTAATTATACAATATATATATATATTCTATCCATACCCACTGGATATGATATGAGCAAGGGCATGTTCTGATTTTTAATTTACTAGAATATCAGCTCATATACCACTGGTATCTACACCACTGCAGGGGTAAAAAATAAAAAAACAACATACAAAAACAAAGTATTTTCTTTATTTTCAATTAATTAAGTCAAATAATTTTGGACCAAATGAGACTTCATTTGTCATTTGGACACAGGAACAGGAACCCAGTCTTTGGGGTGACCAGTAGTACAGCAAGACTGCACTAACCAGCTTTTACATTAAGGATTTTATGATAAGAAAGTATATATTTTCTCATTTTCAAGAGTTTGATTAAAATAGGTGGCTTGTATGTAATAGCATTTATGTCCTACAGCAAGAAGGTCCTGGCTTTGATTCCCAGGCTCAGGTGTTTCTGTGCGCTGTTTTTTCTGTGCGATGTTTTTCCCGTGATTACATGGGTTTCCTCCGGGTACTCCGGTTTCCTCCCACATAGGCAAAGACATGCCTATTAAGATAGTTCTAGTTCTCTCTCTGTGTGTGTGTGTGTGTGTGTGTGTGTGTGTGTGTGTGTGTGTGTGTATATCTCACCCTCTTCTTGGCCACAACACATGTCCCCACCTCCACA
>JBCNYG010000025.1:30746898-30757068 GCA_039654305.1 Porochilus rendahli
CACGCACACTCACACACACACACACACACTCACACACACTCACTCACGCACACACACGCGCGCGCGCGCACACACCACAGATCGAACAATAGAGAGAATGAGAGAGTGAGAGAGAGAGAGAGAGAGAAAGTCTGGTTTCCATATCTTCGGGGACCATACATTGACATTTTCTGGAGACCTCCCATAACCTCTACTTGCCTAACGCTAACCCTTATCTTAACCTCAACCGTAAAACTTGTCTCCTTCTTAAAATGTGGACTTGCATTTTTTCTCCATAAGGCCCCTTATGTGACTGTGCAAAGTTGTGTCCCCTAAACATGATGAATACCTGGATCTCTCTCTCTCTCCCTCTCTCTCTCTCTTTCTCTCACTCTCTCCCCCCTCTCTCTCTTGTTCTCTCCCTTGTTCTCTCGACTCTCTTGTTCTCTCTCTCTGTCTCTCTCTCATTCTCTCTCTCTCTCTCTTGTTCTCTCGACTCTCTTGTCTCTCTCTCGCTCTATCTCTTTCTTGTTCTCTCTCTCTCTCTCTCACACACACACACCATCCTTACAGCTAATTAATGCTATGCCCAAGAATGTGAAAAGATACATTAAAATATATTTTAAAATGTCCTAATTGTCAGTTTTTTTTTTAAGATTAAAACAGAAAGTTGACCAGACAAAACATGAAATATCTTGGGCCTATACTGTCTGCAGTGAAAAACAGGTCAGAGTAAATTTAGAAATCACTGTTTTATTTTTTCTTGCCGCAGAGCAAGAAGGTCCCAGGTTCAATTACCAGGCATGGGGCGTTTCTGTGTGGAGTTTGCATGTTCTCCCTGTGCTTGCATGGGTTTCCTCTGTGTACTATGGTTTCCTCCCACAGTCCAAAAACATGAACAGTAGGCTAATTGGCCTTTCCAAATTGCCCCTAGTTGTGAGTGACAATGGTTGTGTAAGTGTTGGTCCTACGATAGCCTGGCGAGCTGTTCAGTGTGTACTCCGCCCTTGCCCAGAGTTGGCAGCCTCCCCATGACCCTAATTAGGATTAAGCAGCGGAGAAAACTAATAAATGAATGAATCTTTGCCATTGGAATTTTAAACACCATCCACTGCTGGTAATACCTATAGGGGCAAAAGTGAGCGGAAGGAAGAAAACTATTGACTGGCATCTGTGAATTTTGAGCGCATACAGTATAATACTTACTGTACAAATCAGTCTCATCCACGATTTCTGATTTGATAATCTCTTCAATAACGTCTTCCAAGGTGACAATTCCCATAACCTCATAGAAAGGGTCCCCTTCTCCCTCATTATTGACTCGCTGCACTATGGCCAAGTGGCTTTTCCCTGTAACAGAGGATGTTTGAGAAAATAAATTAATAAATGTTATGACATCACAACAGCAGTAAGTCTGTCAAAGTCTGTCAGAATTATTTGAGTATATAAGTTGATATGTATAGTGTATTTTTGCACAGCAGGATTTGTACTTAGTGAAGTATTTAGTAAAGCAATGCAAACTGCAGAACTCTGTGAAACAATAGATTATTTCATATTGCTGCAGAAGACTACGCGTGAGATGTCTATGCAGATGATTTAAAATTCAAATGATGGGGAATAAGCAGACTTTTGAAGATTCAGACCTGTCCTTGCGTAAACAGTAAAGTAGTATTATGCAATGGGGTTTGGGAAGCCTGGCTGTACTGACAGATCTAACCAGACCATGACCAACAACCTGCACAAAATCCCTCCAGCAAAAACATTTTTACTATTTTAATGTGCACTCATTTGTCAGAACTAATTCTTATCTTCCCTGAAAATGCATGAGTGTCAAAGCATCTCTCAGCACAGTGCTGTCACCTCAATACTGTCTTTTCAGAGTCCACTCATACAATTTTGTACAAAAAAAATTCATACAATAAAAAAACTTTGGTGGAGGTCTTGAAAGCATTACATGGCTAGATATAGAATATCAGGTCACAAAGAGAGGATAATATAATATAATCCATTCACTTTTAATGGCACCTCAGTCTGGCCAGATGATTGAGTTTAAATCGAACAGATCCCATATACAGGAAGAAACTGAAGGTCAGACTGACTGATGTGGACAGTTTCTCCAGATTCAGGTAAAGGGACACATAAGGCACTGCTCAACATTTAGCCTTGAGCTAGTTAAGAGAGCTGCATTACATCACTGCACTATTATATAACATATGCACTAACACACACACGCAAACACACCAAGGGGAGTCCACATAAAAGTTCCTATGATTTACTTTGCTCTTGCGCCAACCAGTGAGCATCATGAAGCTGACAGCACCAGAACTGCATGTTTGTAATGTTGTATTAGATTCTTTATCAAACTAAATAAATGTCAGAATAGTTTAATACAAATTTACTCAGCTTAATGGTTAGAGAAAAAGCTTTGGGATTGAAAAGTCGCTGGTTCGATTGCCGAACCAGCAGGAAAAATGTGTGGCTGGGGGGGAGGCAGCACCGTCCCTACGTCCTCATTCATGGCTGAAGTGCCCTTGAGCAATACACCTAAACCCCAATTGCTCTCTGGTTGCCCCCAATGTGTCTGGCAGCCCTCTGCTCCGAGTGTGTGAGTGTTAAATGAGAGGCAATAATTTCCCTTGTGGGATTAATACAGTACAGCAAAAAATTAATAATTGAAATAATTAATAGAAATTATTTACCTCAGCCACAGATGAGGTCAAATAACATAACACATTTTCCCAATTATTATAGGCATGTTTTTTGTTTTTTATTTTTTTTTTTTTGGGGCACCATATGCAAGCCTTCACTTCTGATTTTAGTTCATTATATTAATCAACATAGTTTCTGACAATAAATGTCACTGATCCAGGAAGTACGGCTTGGAACCTTTATGTAACATTTGAGACATCTGGAATTCCTTTTGAAAATGTCTGATTACATTCAAAGAGAATTCATTTGAATCTTTAGCTTGTGGAAGAAAGCATATCATTATAATTATTTTCTGTCTTTTTTTATGGGTTAAATGCTGCCAGATTTCAGGACTGTTATAAAACTGATTGAAAAAAAATGATTAGAAACTCTGTGTGACCTGTAACATGCACAAATGGTCTATATGAATTATTTGCTTCAGTGGTGCTGATCACAGAACAATTTTCAAAGCAAAACTCTTCAACTTTCTTCCACAATTTTCATGACCTAGTATGATACTTTACCGGTTATCTTTTGCATACAGCATGTATGTATGACAGAGCAGTGGTGACCCAATGTTAGGGTTCTGGATTAGTGATCCCAAGGTCAAAGGTTCAACTCCCACTGTCACCGGGTTGTCACTGCTGTCCCCCCAGTGCAGCTAACTAGGACAAGACCAAGCCATGTCTCTCACTGTCTGTGGTGAGTAAAAGATATAGTCTTTCTCTAAGTTACTCACTTAAGGAATGTGCCAACATGCTGCCTGCAAAATGTATTTGAAAATAATATTATTTAACAATAGTTGTCATTTGTACCATTGTCTTTTATTTTGTTAATATTATATGTATCATTTTAAACACAACAAAAAAAAGTGCATTTGACCTCAGCTTTTAAATAAAAAAAACAATGGTGAGACCATCCAGTTATGAGGTGATGTATGAAAGAGTATTTACAATAAATGATGCTGTCATGCCTCCATCTTTTTCTCTTTTCTTTCCAAATCTTTGGGCCACATGTGCACCATATGTAAGCTATGGTAACAGTTTGCTGTATCTCGTCGCCCACATATGTAATCTTTTTTTATGATTTTGAAACAATTCAAAATATTCCTTCAGTTAGTTTTGTAATATAAATGTTCTACATGAGGTGGCACAGTCGTGCAGTGGTTAGCACATCACTGTCCCCTTACAGAAATCTAGGTCTTCTTTTTAACCTATTGGCCAATTGGTTCCTATTGGTGTGGAGGTTGCATATTCTCCCCGTACCTGTTTGGATTTCTCTGGACCCTCTGTTCTCCCAGTTCAAAAACATGCAGTTGTCTGTTTTGAAGGGGGTTAAGAATGGATGTTTGACTCTGTATTTGTCTTGCTATAGATGAACATTATGTCTTGCACAAAATCAGCTACGAGCTAGACTGCCTGTTGCTTCACCAGTGACTCTAATAGATAAGCAGTATAGATGCTAAATGGATGGATAGAAAGAAGGAGAGAAAATTTGTATATATTTGTGTGCAAGTCTGTGTTTTAAAACTAATCATAAATAAATATTGTAAAACTGCAGTGAAATTATATTTCAGCTCATTATTGATCAGTGCTTATCTCAGTAAGATAGGCATAGGCTTAAACCTGCTTGTGAAGCAATATCTTCTTACCTTAAAGATCTCTGCAGGGAAGGAATGCCCGATCAGCATCTTCCCTCACTGACTGGAGAGTATTGTGGTGCCTTGGGAACACAGGAGGCTAAAGGGGTCTGTCTGGATAAAGGTGGACTTTTTTTTTGCTGAGGCAAAGCCAGTTCACAACTCATTGTGTTCCTCCATCTAGTATAAGTCTACTGCTGGTTGTTCCAGTGAGGCATGAATTTTAGCAACAAGGCCACATAGTCAGAACTATGCCTCTGGCATGACTGGTAAAGCCTTGGTCTATGAAAAGTGATCAAAACCACCATGGCAATGTCTTTCCTAAGCATATCATATGGACGAAAACATTTGGTAGCTCTTGTCAGATCACCTCTGCCAGTTGGTTCGGCCCACTGTGGATGGCACCTCTCAAATAGCTCATAAAATTTTATTAATTTATCTCTTTAATTCCATGAATTTAACCAAAGACATCTTTTGCCATGATGTAGCCAAATGTGCCAATATAGCTTTAGGCAAAATTACCTATTTACTTAACTACTAATTTCCTGATTTTACAGAAAATATGTATCATTATATTCATCATTATTGAAATATGAAACTTCCTTTGAGAGTTTCATCAGATTGCCCAGCCTTAGCTCTATGGGTGTTGGATATCATTACCGTGGGTTGGATATATGTAGGCTTGATGCCTGCTCCCAGATCTTTTGATTGATTTAACCTGGATGTCAGTGTGCACCAGGTTCTAAAAGGCTAACATTGCCATTTCTAGTGGCATGAAGCACAAATAATTGCCCGGATTCCCTGTCATATGAGAACCAGTACTTAATAAGAAGGTTCCAGGAAAACATGGCTGCATGACGGTGGTATTTATTAGAAATTTCCTAGTTCATTAGAAGCCTTTGGTAGAAGGTCTTAACATGCTTGTACACATCAGAAAGATGGTATCCAGGCTATTAATATGATTCCTGATGGTTATGCTGGTTTCATAAAACCAAAAATAGCTACATAACTTGCATTATGCAACACCATACACATTTGCACACTTTAATACTTGAACAGTTTTGCATGGAGAAATGTAAGGACAATATCCAAAGCCATAAAACATACTACATTTTATATAATATATAGAAATTTTATGCAAATCCACTTGTTCCTGAGCTTTCTGGGTGGCTCAGTAGTTAGCATTGTCACCTCCCAGCGAGAAGGTTCTTGGTTCAAATCTCAGACAGTCTTATGTGAAATGTTTGAGTCTTCTCCTGTGAGCATGAATGGTTATTTGTGTCTGTGATATATTTAGGGTGTACCCCACCTCCTACCAGAGTCACCTGACCTTGGCTCCAGCTTCCTCTGTGACAATGTATAATATAAAACCAGTAATGGCAATGTCTTTCATCTGCTCAATTTTCGAAGGTGTGATAATGTGTTATTTATTTCCTTCTGCACAGACTGCAGTGAAAGGCTGCTAATTACTTTCTCTAGGAAAGTATCCCCAATCAAAATGTCACTAAACAGCCCCCTCCATACTCAGAAGGAAAGGTTGATCGTGCATATTTCATGATTTCCCATATAACACATTTAGTTGCGTCAGTGGGGGTGGTAGCTTCAAAGAAGAATGCTTGGGGAGCTCAGTTTGAGAGAGACAAAGTCTTCCTCACTACTGTCCCTGACATTTTATTCTCTGTGGCCTGAAGCTGAGACAGTGGTTGGAAGAAAGGTCACTGCTGCAGCTTTAATTTGCCCTAAACTTTCTGCACCGTTAGTGTCCCACAGTGCAGGTCTGATTCTCAAACTCTTTATAGAAAAAGTAGAAATAAACAAATAGATGCTAATCATTCATGGCTTGTCGAGAACATTTCAGTATGGTGATTACATGTTTTCCACATGCTTGTGAGGATTTCCTCCGGGTACTCTGGTTTCATCCCCTAGTCCGAAGGCATATACATTAGGATAATTGGCTGGTCCAGATAGCCCCAAGGTGTGAATGGTTGTGTGTTGGCCTTGCGATGGACTGGCGAGCTGTTCAGAGGTAGCCTCCCCACAACCCAGGGAGGATAAAGCAGTCATTCAATGAATGAATGAATGAATGAATGAATGAATGAATGAATGAATAATAACTCATTCCAATGGAAATGTCTCTCCACATGTAAAACAATGTGCTGATAGGTTTTATAATATGTTAGGTTTAGTTGCTTTACTGTGTTTCTCAAAACAGAATTACAATAATTTCTGCACAGTAGATGCTTGCAATCTTGATAAGCCAGTGTTATGTAATATCCGGGCAACACTGTTTCACAGTTCTAAACCCCAGTGCATGAATTTATGCCAGATGTCAATGCAAATCTAATCTCGTTCCGATAGAATGATACTCAGCATTACTTTCAACTCAACACGGTGCACTAATTTAGCCTACATTCTCTTTCTTTTATTTTTCTATATCTATAAAAGAATATAAAAGAAATATAAAAGAAATTATTATACTTTTGCATTTGGCATTTTTTTTTTGCAATTTGAACAGAAACTCAGCTAAAAGAAACTGAAGAGGAGTGTACAGTATGTTGCAGTGATGTAATATGTCTACAGCTCTAGTCAGATAAACCTGCACCTAATCACTGCATGCTTTTGATTCTTACCTTTCTTGAACTGCTCGAGCATTGCATCAAGCTTGGTGTCGTTGAACACACAGTGTAATGGGTGTTTGTAAAACTGTGTGATGGTTTTAAGTGGGGTACAATCATCTGGGTCAACAAAGGCCAGATCTTTAACAAACAGAATATCAACAATGTTAGACCTCTCGTTCTCAAAGACAGGGATGCGAGTGTAACCGCTCTGCATGACGTCAGACATGGTGTAGAAATCCAGGATGGCGTCAGAAGCCAGCATGAAGCAGTCATTGAGGGGGGTCAGAACATCCTCGACCGTTTTGGTTCTGAGCTCCAGGGCTCCTTGGATGATGTTGAGCTCTTCTTTGACCAGGTCATGATAGGGATCTGTGACGCGCAGCATCGCCAGTAACTTTTCACGAGTGTAAAAGTTGCTTATCTCTTGATGCAACATGTTATCCAATAGTTTGCTGATCGGGTAGGTGATAGGGAAAGTGATCAGCATCAGCAGCCGAGTCAGCCAGATGGTTTTCGATGCTATGGCCAGCCCGTGTCTGGATGCGACGGAATGTGGGAGAATCTCCCCAACGAAAAAGATGAGAAAGGTGCAAGCGGCGGTGGAAAGAGGGGTGACTCCAAGTATCTGACACATCCAAACAACCAAAAATGTATTAGTGAGCACGTTGCACAGCACCAGCGTGCAGAGCACGTAGTTACCGTGTTTACGCACAGACTCGATCTTACCCGCGTACTTCTGCTCCTTTTCCGTGCCACTGTTCTGGAGCACCTTCAGCTCCACAGGGTCGAGGGCGAGCATGCTTATAACGAGTCCACTGAAGAGAGCAGACAGCGCCAACAACAGCACAGAAAGAGTCGCCTGAAGCCAGCCGTCCGTGTGTGGTGGCCGCTCGACCACCGCAAGCCAAAAGTCCCTGGATCTAAAGTGCTCCCACTTGGTCCCGTCAAAGGCGCACATGGAATAATACTTGACTTTCTCACCGCGCCGCAGGTCTTTAGCCAACAGCTCCACGAGGATGGAATTCTGGCTGGAGGCCGACTTGAACGAGCCCAGCAGCTCTATGTCAGAAGTTCGCGCGCTCTCTTCCACGCATAAGTTCCGTTTCGGGTGAACTTGACCCTCTCGGCCCGGCTGTGGCTCCTCAACAAAAGCGATCCACGGCGCGGTGGTCGTGTCCGCTCTGGAGCTCGCGCTCCGGTTCATCCTCTGCGGCGACGCTGCGTAATACACCCGCAGGACGAAGCGCGTTCCTTCGGTCGCCCTCAGCAGTCCGTTTTGCACAGACAACGCTGGACCCGTGTCCTCTGGACGGAAGCCTAACAGACCGAAGGCGTGACCAGGAAGATGCGAGACGAGGAGAAGCAGCAACGGCAGCTGCCATGGTGCCGGGATGCAGAGCGGGAGGAGAGCATCCGCAGCATCCGCAGCCATGATGCTGAGTGGCTTTGCAGAAGGACATTGGCGAGATGGGTCACGTGGTGAAATCTCTCTCTCTTTCTCTCTCTCTCTCTCTCTCTCTCTCTCTCTCTCTCTCTTCTCTCTCTCTCTCTCACACACACACACACGCTCTCTCTCTCTCTCTCTCTCTCTCTCTCTCTCTCTCTCTCTCTCTCTCTCTCTCTCTCTCTCTCTCTTTAAACTCGTCTTTTGAATATTCATAGTGAATATGAAAAATTGCTCCAGGCTCATGCACTGCATTAGTATGACTCTAGGATATCCCTAAAAATACATATCTGGAATTAAAAGATGAGTCATAAATAATATTTACACGCGGTTGGTGGGAATGGGGTCCCCTAAATAATGTCACATCTTTAAGCCCAGGAAATAAGTCAGGAAATAAGGAAAAGGCCTTTGTTTTCATATGGAGTGTGTGTCATGTTTCAAGCCCCAAATTTCAAGCCCCAGTTTATTTAACCCTAGTGATAAATGGCAAGTGGCAAGGAATAAATCCTATTAAATCTTACTCAGCATATTGTCATATTGTAATGTGGAGACCCCAGTGTCACCTTGAAGTGTGTATGCTCAAAGAATATATATTTGTGTAATAGTATGGTAATTCACACTTACAATCTGAATCCTATTAGCATTACAAGTGCTCTGTATGCATACCACAGAAAGAAACTGCTTGAGAAAATACCAATCTAGATTTAGATTTCATTCTTACTATGCTACTAATATTCACTGGGAACTATAAATACTGTGTAATATGTAATAGTACACCATGAACAGTATAATGAGAACTGTTCCATCGGACCAAACACAGAACAATTGAAACATATTTATGAAGTGCTCTGTTTTTATGAAAATCCCTGTTGAATACATATCAGAGAAATGCATACTCCTTATTAGCCAATAGTTTCAAATTTATGTATTCCAAATGGCCCAATTGGTCACTACAGGGAAAAAAATCAGCTCTCTTCATACATAAAGTATACAGCAAAAGATTATGAAGGACTTATATCCATACACATCATAAAGGATGTCTTAGGTGTGTGGATGGCTATTGATGTAATAAAGATGACTGGTTTCTTAAGCATACATTGTTCTACAGACTTTGCACTGCAGTTTGTGGAAATGGAGATTGTCTGTACCACTTCCTGTTTGGAAAGCAACTCTTAGCAGGGGTGCTTGGCTGTTCTCAATGAGGGAGCTGTTCTTGTAATCGAAGCCTTACCTTGAGTTCGAACACGTAATTGCCAGAGATTTCAGATAATATTGATCTTTTGTAAAAAGAACCTGGAAAAGAATGAGCCAATAAAAAAGTATAACCCATGCAATTAATTTAATTACATGCCATTAAACTGCCTCAGGGGTTCTACTTACCTTTCCTTACTTAGGTTATTTATGTTAGTCCATACGGAATGCAATTGGACAATATCTAAATCTTTCTCTGACCATTGTACTTTTTCCACCCTTTTACTTTTTAACCATATATCGAGATCTACAGTACGTCCGTACATTAATAAATAATCTAGATCTACAGTAAGTCTGTACATTAATATTCAGAGATGGCTATTTAGGATTCATACTTCTCTAATTTAATTACTGTATGTCATATGGATGAATGTAATTGGTTCGAGCTTCATGTTATATTTATGGAGTTAGTTTAGATGTATGTTTAGTAAGTGTGTGCTTATAATAGATCATGTGTGTGTTTTTGTGTGTGTTTGTCTGTGTGTGAGTGTGTGTGTGTGTGTGTGTGTGTGTGTGTGTGTGTGTGTGTGTGTGTGTGTGTGTGTGTGTGT
>JBCNYG010000025.1:30798021-30808580 GCA_039654305.1 Porochilus rendahli
AGAGAGAGAGAGAGAGAGAGAGAGAGAGGGAGAGAGAGAGAGAGAGAGAGAGAGAGAGAGAGAGAGAGAGAGAGAGACTGATCTGGAAGCACTTTGAGTCTGCTGTAAATGTGAACCAGAGTTCAATTCCTGATGTCTTCTCTATATATCCGTGTCTGTACTGAGCCCTTAGGAGCCTGCATGCTGTTCATGGTGTAATTACCTTGCTTTAGAAACATGGAATTGATCATAGTTGGCGGCTTTTAGGACAAGTAGCTGTTCTTTCATTGTGAATATGCCTGAGATACAGAGACACTGAGAGGTCCAGTCAAGTAACATGTTGCTGTTTGTGCGTTTGAGAAAATGTGATCGTGAATGATGATTAGTTGTACAAACATAATGAAATCTAAAAATTAAATATAATATA
Organism: Porochilus rendahli; assembly: GCA_039654305.1. Taxonomy (NCBI): domain Eukaryota; kingdom Metazoa; phylum Chordata; class Actinopteri; order Siluriformes; family Plotosidae; genus Porochilus; species Porochilus rendahli. The sequence goes on from JBCNYG010000025.1 coordinate 30,798,428, forward strand.
TAAGTCCATCTTGGGCCTTTACATTTCCCCCTTCTTTTTCTTTTAATTCAAAACTGATCATGAGTTCAGTGTAGTAGTATTTTAGAGCATTTACATTTCTTTGCCACCTTAAATAGGGACAAAAGACCACTAACAATTAGATATCAGCTTGGCACGTATCCATACTCCTCAACTGTGCCTACTCTTGTGCAAGCGTCTGCTTAAGGAAAGAAGGCCTTCGAATCTCCCCAGCTGACATCTGGTTCTGTTTCTACTTTTGCCCTCACAGCATGGCTCTGCTTTCTATCCACCTGACTTTGATACAGTTTTATCTCAATCAGCTCACTGTGCTAAAGGGCTGCATAACAGGCAGGACTTCCATGCCATTCAATCACATCAAGGTGGGCTTCCCTACCTTACACATGTTAGACTTACCAGAATGGAAGGGAAAATCTGGCTCAAAATAAAGTACATAAAACTGCTTACCATTGCTATTTGTTTATTGTTTTCTTCTCTGTATTATGCTGCTCTTGTCCTCCTCATTAATGTTTTATAGCTTTGTACCCTGTTAAGTGATGCATTAAATTAAATACGTAAAGGCTTAGGCTATTTAATGTCCTTTCAACAATAGTGTTATATCAAATATGCTTTGAATTAAACTTTCCCATTTTAATTTCAGATAGCCACCCATCATTATTTGTGTGGCAACTGTTTTGTTTTGAAAGCTTTAAACTTGTCCACCCTGTAAAATCAGGAATTTAGTAATCATGTTAATGTGCACATATGGACTAGGGATTTGTCTGGCCTTATTTGGGTTAAATTTGGCTGTATAGTAAGACATTTATGTTTACTGGCTATACACACCATGTTATTAACTGTAGCAATCTCATTTTTGTGATCTGTCACTGTGGATCTTTTGGCTCATAAAATTTCAGCCTAAACTGAGAATCATCCATTTTTACAGTTGCATAAAGTGCTTCAGATTATCAACAGATGTAATAACTATTTAGATATACAGACACAGAATTACTTTCACAAATTGTTCAATATTTTTTCAGTATTCCCTTAGCATTTCTGGATTTCAAAAGTGGCACATCACTGATACCCAGGAGTATGAATATGAATTCATATGTATACATAGATGAATGTAGGGTAATGTGATTATATTGTGTTTTATATTGTGTATATATATATATGTGTGTATGTATGTATAAAATGTAACTGAACTGCTGGTACATCACCCGCAATTCAGATTTCTTCAAATCCCTCAGAGCCATCTGAGATGTGTCATCTGCTTCCTTTTAAACAGAGGAAATGAAGTCAAAGGGCACTGAAATATTTGTGTTTATTGTCACTGTTCTTAACCGATAGAATTTCAAAACAACCAGCAAGCATGTGTTGGATAAATTCTAGTTATTAAAGACTATTCAATAGCTTTTGCAGTGAAACGCATTGCTTGGCATATTTCTGTGTTTGCATCTGTCACTATTCGCTTTATGGTTTGCACTGATTAACTATTTACCTTTATTTATGTGCATAGCCTGAAGTAAGTAAAATCTTTTTACTACCTTCTGATTTAAAACTTTTCTTTTCTTTTTGTCTTTTTGTGTTCTGTTTATTTATAGCAACCCAAAGAGTTTTATGTTGGGTAGAAAATCAATCCAGTTATGTATAATGTTCAGTGACATACAATGAAAAAAATAAAACATTTAATACATTCATTTATTTATTCATTTGCCAAACCACCTAACCCCACTAGGGTGCAGTAAGGCTGGAACATGTCTCAGCCAACTCCGAGTGAGGACGAGGTACACCCTAAATGGCTCACCAGTCCATCCCAGGGCCGACACACATGCAACCTATCACACTCAGACTCATGAGGGGCCGCTTGGAACAGCCAATTAGCCATCGATTCATTTAATGTGGCTTTGCACTGTGTGAAAAAACTTGAACGCCAGACCTTCTTGTTGTGAGGCGGATCTGCTAACCACTACATCACTCTGCCACCTTGTATAAAACATTTAAATAAAAAACAATAGAAGCAGCCAAAGCTAAATCATTAAATAAAGTTTGAGATAGAATTCCAGATGAATGTTAACACTATTAGATATTAATAAATATTTATTTAAATCAATAGTTGTTTCAGCATTTTTTCTCACACATACAGTACCATGTGGTTGTGGTTAACTATTTCAAAAACTTGACTTTGTTCTTATGTAAACTTGCTCCTGTTAAAATAAATAAATGAATAAAAAAATTTAAAGATTTAGGTCCAGATTATTTAAGCCTTATTATTATTTAAAAATGAAAAATGGGGCATTTTCTATAGACACAAATACATAAAAATAGACATTTTATTACTAAAAGGTGCATTAAGAGCATGTTTTGTACACTATTGTACTGTACTACAGTATTGTGTGTTAAAATGAATGGTATATGTATTCACAGAAAATGAAAGTGCCAAAGTTACAACTGTGTCTCGCTTTCTCCCAGCCAGGTCTTTAGACAAACTGTACAATTTTGCTGACTGCGCCGGCATGCACCTGATCTTTGGGCTCAATGCCCTTCATCGGAATCCTGACAACTCATGGAACGCCTCCAATGCTTTGAGTTTGTTAAAGTACAGCGCTGGCAAGAAGTATAACATATCCTGGGAGCTGGGCAATGGTAGGTCTGTTCATAATACTAACAAGACTGATCTGCGACTGTGTTCGTCTGTGGCAATGATAAACATATTATCACGAGCAGTTAACATTCTCGTCTAAGCTGACATAGCATAACCATTGAGCCTTAAAAAAACAATAAAGAAATAATATATTTTTATTCATCCCAAAGCTTTGTTGTGTCTTAACTGGTGAGGATAGAAAGCCCGAGTTCTGGAAGTCATTACCTCAGTTGGAGTGCACAAGCTACCAGTTTTTAGAAAATGTTTTAGTCAGAATGCTTGCATATAAAGAGAAATGTAAAAATGTGAAAATTAGTACTGAAATTTTCCTAAACTAAGAAGCCACTAAATAAGTGATGCTTTGCAGTCTGATGTGATAAACTTTTAATATGTATGGACTCCATGTAAACAGGGTAATGTAATGCTTTAAACTGGATACAAATATTAGAGAATTATTATAAATATATGAATATGGATTTCTTTCTATTATATAAATTATTTTTATATAAATATTTTTAGATTCCTCCCCAACTTAATTTACCATGTAAAGCTGCTTTGCGTCAATTGTAAAAAGCGCTATACAAATAAAATTGAATTGTTTCAAAGTATGACATGGCATTCCTTAATAAATTAATATAATTGTTGGTGAATTGTTGTGGTTTAAAAGGAATAAAATCACTGAGTAATCATTGTTATGGGAAGATCATTAACTTGAGGGTAATAATGCTTTGCAACACACTCGATGGGACACCAGTCCACCAGTTTTGCAGGGTGGACAGAGACAGACTTGTGGTTAAGACCTTGCTCAGGGGTCTCAGCAGGGTGGGGTCTAACAGGAATTCGAACCCATGGGCCCAGTACCCTAACCCACTACACCACTGGCCCTACTACACAATGAAACACTGAGGGTTTTTTTTTAAACACAATTAGTGATCATCAGTTTACCTACTGGTATGTTTTTAGAACATGGAAAGAAACCATAGAACCCAGAGGAAACCTATGCAGATGCAAGGAAAACATTTAAAACTGCACACAGACAGTAACACAAGCTCAGGACAAAACCCCAGGCTGTGGGACTGAGTGGCACCAACACTATATGCTGCTCTACTGTGCAGCCACAGTGGCCAACAGTTTAATAACATTTTCTTTTTGTAAATTCCAATATTTAAGAGCTTATGAAAAGCAGTTATGCTTTTTGAATTGTTCTCATTATAAATACACTTAGAGCAGCCATCATGACTAACAGAAAATCTGTTAGGAATCATCGTCAAGTCTCATGAATATGATTCATTTCAAACAAATGGGCAATCCAAAAAACGGAGAGAAACAGAACATTTCTATCTCAGGGCTCATGTTTATGAATCCAACATGATATATTAGAATTCTTTGGTATAATAAACAGCCAGAGGCATATGGAGAAGTGGGTACAGCTATATCAAATGAAATGTATTTTTTGAAACTGTGCTTTGAATAAATATAAAATGTTGTGATGTTTATATTTTTAATGTTGGAGAATTTACACTGGCTAAAATTTGAAAGACAAAATCCAGTCCTTTCAATTTCATCCTCTTATGATCAAGGCAGGGGCTGCAGAGTTGGCATGTCTGCCTCGCAGCAAGAAAGTCCTGGGTTTGAGTCTGGGGCTCAGCAAGGCCCTTTATGTATGAAGTTTCCATGTTCTCCCTGTGCTTGTGTGGGTTTCATTTGGTTTCCTCCCACAGTTCAAAGATATGCTTATTAGGCTGAACAGCTTGTTCAAAATTTCCTTTAGGTGTGAATTTGAGTGTAAATGGTTGCGTGTGTGTCAGCCTGTGTGATGGACTGGCAAGCTTTTCAGGGTGTACCATGCCATCGCCCGGAGTCAGCTGGGATATGCTCCTGCCTCCCCATTATCCTAGTAGGACTAAGCGGTTCAACAAATCTTTGGATTGTATGAGGGAACCAAAATACCCAGAGGAAGCCACACAAACAAGAGGAAAATCCACAATGAGATGTCCCTGCTGAATCTTCCTCGCTGTCGGCAGACCGACAAATATTCAGTGGAATAATTTCTGCTGTTTAGCTAGAACACTAAATTATTGTTTAAAAAACTCATGAACTGAAATAGTCCAAACCTTAACTTCCACCAGGAGAGAAATGAATGGAATGGCACCCTCTGCCAAGCTTTTTGCCATCTTCATAGCCTGCTGCATAATATCAGGGTCAAACAAGTACAAAGTGATCACTACACAGATATGACAAATTTCCTCTTTGAACAAAGCCTTAAGTTAAAGCATACTGAATTGAAAGTTTAATAATTTACACCGTTTAAGCTTTTCAGGCAACAACATTAGGTTTACTGATATCACAAGCGTTTCTTAAAAAAAAAGTTACATGAAACATATATGTGTTAAAAAAAATAAGTTCATATATGAGTTTATATTGTATATAACTTTTGAAACAATAAGCTACTTTGAGAATTTTAAAGTAGTTGGTTGTCATTTCATTGTTAAAGGTCATCTTAATGCAATTTAAGCAGTTAAAGCAGTTTTGTCATCATTTATTCATGAAATCAAGGTGATGACTTTATCAGTGTTTCTCAGTTTTCTTTGTTTCTTGCAGAGCCCAACAGTTACCGCACCATGGTAACTCGTTCAGTTAACAGCAGTCGACTGGCTCAGGACTACATTCTGCTGAAGACACTGCTGCAGTCTGTTCGCTACTACAGCCGGGCAAATCTCTACGGTCCCAACATTGGCCGTCCTCGTAAAAACGCAATCCTTCTACTAGACGGGTGAGTGACTGTGGTAGGCTGGTAATTGGGTTTTAATATTGTCTAAGAGCATAATGGCTTAACCAACAAATAACACAGGTCAAACAATAACTACTATAAAAATTTATCCATGGCCATCCTGTATTTATTCACTTTGTGAATCTGGCTTTGCCTCAAAAGTGAATTGTTTATGCAGATGTTCACATCAAGTTGGTAAAACTTGCCAAGCCCAGTTGGGAGAAGAGCAAAAACATCTTTTCCCTCAAAAAGATTTAAATAATTTGTATTTTCTTTTTTCTTTTTCTTTTTTCCTGCTATGACTTCTGGCAAGTTTATAACCAGAGCAAAATAAATGTCCTGTATACAGTATCATGAGCTGTTGTTACAGTTTATTTTTCTTTGTTTCCATGTGCACATTGTACTTATTTTCAAACCAAACTGTTTTGATACCTCATCAAAGTAAACTTTTTTATTTGGTTTAAGTTGTAGCTATCTTTAACAGATCTCATAGTGAGATGATTTGATTAGATTAGATTAGTTCACCATGGTGTGCTGTGGATTCAAATGAACTCGCTGTGAAATCATACAAAGAAGGACAAAATCGGGGCTTTAATTAATTGTTGTTTTCTACTGACCAGCAATTAAAGGTTTTTATTCTTCTCCTTCTCCTCCTTCTTCTTGTTATTATTATTATTATTATTATTTTAATATTATTATTGCTATTCTTATAACTATTATTATAGATATTGTATGATATTATAATAAGTGCATGCCCAATCATAAGTGTAATAAGTGCATAAGCACAACTTTTTTTTTTTTTTGCAGCATTGTTTGGTTAAGTAAAGAGAAAAGAGGGATTTGCACATTTTTTTGGTAATACATGAGTCACTTGATATTTGTTTTGACTTTGTGGACAAGATCACTTAATCTCAGCATATAAAAATTATAGTGCTGCTCTGGTATATTTCAAGTTTTTCAGCTTTCAAGTTTTTCACTTCTTCTTTCACAGGAGATCTTTCCTGTTGAAAATGGGAGTCGCAATAGATTCCAACATGAGTCTGTTTACCTGTTGTAGAATTATTTGTTGTAGGTTTGTCCTACTTTAGCAATTATTGCACATGCAAAGCAAGACAGTAGATGTTAATTCATCATTCATTCATTTTCTGAACCGCTTAATCCTAAATAGTGCTGCCTACAAATAAATACTGTGTTGAGTGACTGTTTACACTTCACCTTGATTCCCTCACTTCTGGCTGTGCTTTATAGGAAAATATTTACTCAGTTACTTACCTGTTTAATAGAGGTTTTTCTGTTATATTTTATTGTATCTCAATATATCATAAATCTATATTCTGAAACCCAGGCATTGGGAAAACATGCAAACTTCATCCAGAGACTCCTTTGCTGTGCAAGGGAATCAATCCCTGGACCTTCTTGCTGTGAAGCAGACATAGCAAAGGCTTGTTTTCAACCTTCCCAAATTTTCCCACACCACTCCCCTGCTGTGACCTCTCTGTTGGCTTCCTGTAGCTGCTCGCATTAGATTTGAAACACTCATGCTTGTCTACAAAGCCAAAAATCGACAGGCACCCTCCTACCTCAGAGCACTTTTCACACCCCGCATTGCACAGTGCATCCTCTAGCACTGCAAGACTGGCCCCTCCTTTTTTTTTGCAAATGCATCTAAACTCTTCTCTGTTCTGGCTCCAAGGTGATGGAATGAACTTCCTCTGGCTGTCCAGACAGATGAGTCACTGGCTGTCTTCAAGTGATGGCTGAAAACCTACCTTTTTTTGACAGTACTTAGATTAGCACAATGTTACACAGACACACACACAAACAAACAAACAAAACAAACAAAAAAAACCCCTACCAGGATATATATTTTTACTTTGGTTTAATGATGCAGTTAATTAGAAAAAAAAAATAGATAAGAAAAAAAAGCATTCATTTCCCAACCTCAGCTTCTTATTAACATTTTCTAGGGATTTTGATGAAGGTTCTTAAAGAAGAGCTTTGCTTGTGGCAAAATAACTCTCGACATAATGAGCTTTTGTGTTTTGGACCTGCTGTTTATAGTATATATTATATATGCTGATGCTATTTTCATGCAATAGGAGAAGCATATAACCACCTGCTGGAATAAATTAATATATTCTATAATAATCACGCATAAGTTTATTATGTTCTATAATTTTGAAATAATAATATAATTGTAATTATTTTCATGGTCTCAAATGTTTTTCCAGAATGCACTTTTACATGACAGCCAATGCTGACTTTGTTGTATTCATTTTTTTTGTTTTTTTTTTTTTTTACTTACCAGGGTCATGTTACTTTCACTAACTGGTTTAGTCACTCGGTTTGGTGTGAAGCTCTGTCCTGTCAGGCCAGGCTGCAGTCATTGTTAAACATTCAAAATTGGGAAAACCAACTTTTCTAACTCCTGAGCTCTGAAGTGAACTCCCAGTTTGCTCAAAACTCCAACTATAATATAAATCCAAGTGTGTTAGAACTATTTATCTTCTTCAGATCACCTTCCAGGGAAAACCGATTACCTTTAAGGTCATTTTTCCTCAGAATGGTGATTTTGCAGTTACTGCAGTCTGGCTTAGGAGGGCAGAGCTGTTCAGTCGAGCGGGATCAGGTTTAACAGTGGGCCTTTTGGTATTCTCCTTTCCCATTTGGTCCCTTAAACATGCATGCGGAACAAAAACTGCACCAGTAACATATTCTGGTGCCTGAAGGCTGTGCAGATGTTCCAGGCTCTCGGTACACTCACTCACTGTATTGCCTTTCTGTAGAACATGAAATTTGTGCATGTAAAAGCTAAGCCTGATTTTTTTTTTAAAAAAATGAATCAGTTGATAATAAAAATATTTCATGACCATTGTAGTAATTTAAGGTTTTTTTGTGTGTGTTGTATGTTGAGTTAATGTTACTGCCAGAAATTATGCAGAAAAGCATAAAACTTTAGTCAGTGAGCAGCAATAATTAAATATATATTTTAAATGCACACTCCAATGTGTCCTTTTTGTATGTGTGGGTATAACCGAATATAAATATGTTCATTTATTCATTCATTCATTTATTTTCTTATTTAGTTAGGGTCATGGGGAGGCTGGCGCCCATCTCAGTCGACTCTGGGCGAAGGCGGGGCACACCATGAATAGCTCGCCAGGCCATTGCAGGGCCAACACACACACACACACACACACACACACACACACACACACACACACACACCCATTCAAATATACACTTAGGGGCATTTTGGAACAGCCAATCAGCCTACTGTGCATGTTTTTGGAATATGGGAGGAAAGTGGAGTACCTGGAGGAAACCCAACCAAGCACGAGGAGAACATTTAAACTGAACAGAAAAGCCTGAACCTGTGAATCGGCACAGTGGTGTAGTGGTCAGAGCAAAAACTACTGATTTGAAGTCCTGCGCTCGGTGTGGACGTTTCTGTGTGGAGTTTGCATGTCCCATATTGCCCCTAGCTGTGCTTGTGAGTGTGAATGGTTGCGTGTGTTGGCCCTGCGATGGTCTGGTGAGCTGTTCTGTTGGCTGAGATAGGCACCAGCCTCCCTGTGACCCTAGTAAGATTAAGCGATTGAGTGAGTGAGTAATTTATCTTTCATTTTTCAGTTAGATCACACTAAGGTTAAAAATGAAATGCTGGTTGGGGAGAGAGGTCAGAAAAGAATGGCCAGATTGGTTTTTCTGTACTGTTTTTCAGAGGATTTTATGGTGTTCTGTCTGTCACACAACATTATTTCCCCCACTGGGACATTATTTATTCCTTTCGTGTGGTGGATTCACTAGTTGTATGTAGTTTGGCAGTGATAAAGCGCCATCTAGTGTGGGATAGTAAGTAGACGTTCAGTCTATGCTTCAGTATTTTATCTGAGTGAAACCAGAATACCAGTCACCTATGATTTATGGGTTAATAATGAGTAAGTTGATGATTTGTTGGTTTTAGAGCCATTATAACGTGTAATGGTGATTAGTCCGGCTTACACTGTGTGGCATACAAAAATATACTACTATTAAAACATTAGGTTAAGTACTGCACCCTGTTCAAATTCAAATTTTATTTGTCACGTACAAATTATACACAGTACAATATATAGTGAAATGCTTAGTACTACTGTCCAAGATGTAAAGAATAAACTATTAAACAATCAAGAACATGTGTGTGTGTGTGTGTGTGTGTGTGTGTGTAAACCAGTTATAAAACAAAATCTATGATGGTTTAAAATGAATCATGATACTGTTAGTGTGGGTCTGGTTTCTTTCAGGAGCATTTAACTGCTCAGCCCTCTGCCCTCTGTACCTGAAAATCAATCCCCTGGTTCTTAGGAAAGGTAGATTTTTAAGGTGTAATTTGTTTTTAGATGACCTCACTGGCCTACACCTCAGTGTGGTAATGACCTAATAAACAATGATGTGGGTAATGACAAACACCTTAAGGGAACATAACACAGAGTCCTCCTTACTGTTGGTACCAGTACCAAGACCTTGGAAGAAAAGGATGTAGTGTTGTATGATCTTCTAATGTAATGGGCATCACTGTCATAGCACCATCGTTTTCTTTTTTTGCATGTCACACCAGTATAAAATACTGAACAATGCACTAGGTCACTTGGCTCTGTGGTTGATGATGTCCCCCAAAGCTGTATATATATATATATATATATATATCCAAGATGAGAAGGAAGATCTGAAGGATCTACAGCTTTGGGGGACATCAT
>JBCNYG010000025.1:30897514-30916134 GCA_039654305.1 Porochilus rendahli
GACAGTGAGAGACATGGCCGGCATTTGATAACCCAGTTAGCTGCACTGGGGGGACAGCAGTGACAACCTGCTGATAGAGGGGCTTGAACCCCCGACCTTAGGACCAGTAATCCAGCGCCCTACCACCAGGCCACCACTGCCGCTCCCAACAGTGAAACACAGTTAACAAAGGGAGAACGCTCAGGATTAAGCTAGTGATAATCGAACTGTGAGGCAGGTACACCACTTTCTGTACTATTTTAATACTTCTTAGAGGTATTCATAATCTATAAGAAAATGTCCTGAAATGAGTAAAGAGATTAACTGTGTAGGCTACCGTATATTCTTCAGTGGAGCTTTCAGTCCAGGTGGGTTGTTGGGTAGGTAGATAAGCAGGGACAAGGATTGCTGTATAGCTGCTCAGGAGCAGAGTGAGGCTCAGGCCAAGGTTTTGCCGCCTTCACAGAGAAAAAAATCAACATTGTTTTATTCTACTAACTAACATTCTTCTATACAACCATGAAAAAATTAATTCAGGATATCATTATTGTAATTCATATAAATCATATTTTTTTCTATTCTATTTTGTCTGAACTCACTGTGTGAGGAAGAATTCTCTGGACCCCCTCCCGTGTTTAATGCCTGGGTTCTTGGGGCTGTCTGCTTTGGTGAGCAGTGGAATACTGTTTTCCTTATGCTTCTTCATGCTCACATGCTTTAAAGTCACCATCTAGCCAAAGAATTCCAAGCGTCTATGAAGACTTCCCGAGCATTCCACCTGTAATTTGCATCACAGAAGTCGGCACAGTAATAGAAAGTCTGGAATCAATGATCAAATGCATTACTGCTACGTTCCTTCCTTATAGGGAGTAGGTAGCAAATTAGATAATGTTGCAGTAAACACACACATACACACACACAAATAAATAAATAAAATAAAAAGAGAAAGGAAAAAAGAAAGAAATAATGCTTACTTCACCTTTCAGATGTTTTTTATGATTCTAAAGAGCAGTTTGAATAGAGAAGCAACCGGTGGAAGTTCAACTCTGACTCTAAACAGCAGTTGTGCAAGGGTTTATCTCTGACTGATCCTTGGCAGTCAGGGTTAATGATTCACCTGTCAGGGCCCTCCTATACAAAATACAATTCAAATGTCCACATCTTCATTTCAAAATACAGGTGTTAGTGCTTCATTCTTTAAGAGTGTAAACAAACACAGTATTTAAAGGTCTAGTTCTTACTGCAAAGCCTACAAATCCAGGTTGTAGCTTTGTGATCTCACATATGAATGTTTTCATAAATTATTTTCTTGTGCAGCAAAGCAGTGAAAAATGTCCTGTCTCTTTAGAAAGTGTGGTTTTTGTAAATTCCCTTAAAAAGTGAAGCCAGCTTCCTCATTTATTTTTATTATGTAACATTTCCATGTATTTAATATTAGTATTATGCACAAATGCAATTTCCATGTATCATTCATATGTAAATCATCTTTAATTAGAAAACTAGCGTCTTTCTCCTAAATCTGAGTATTATGACACAATCTTATCATCATTTCTGAACCCTTTAATCCTAATTAGGGTCGCGGGGAGGCTGGTGGCCATCTCAGCCAACTTGGGGCGAGGGCAGAGTACACCCTGATTAGATCGACGGGACATTGCAGGGCAGAAACATTCTGCGAGCAACCCAGTGGCCTACTCTTTACAAAAGTCCGTAATGGTTCATGTACATGCCTCACACCACAGACAGTGAGAGACATGGCTGGCCTTTGATAACCCAGTTAGCTGCACTGGGGGTGGAGGGTGGGACATCCTGGTGATCTTGGGATCAGTAACCCTATCACCCTACCACCAGGCAACGACTGCCCACACATTCATATGTATTGTCTAAATACAAAAGCATCATGATGATGTATGTGCCAGACAATACCATGACTTTTATTATCCATGCAAACAATTTACAATTGATTAAACAACCATGCACAAACATCCATCTGCATTAAATACAGTAAGTGTAAGAACTTTAATGATCAGTAAACATTAGCCAGTGTGTGGTATTACGGTCGCAAGTCCAAAAAAAAAAAAGACACACGATTTTGTTGGGCTGTATTTAGCCTTGAATACAGTGTGGAATCACCATGGCGATTTGTTCCACGAATTAAACAACATCTCAACATTTATTTCCATCCAAAATTGGGTCCATTTTTCACTGGCATCTTGAATTGATGATGGGAAAATCAAACCACTCCGGAAAGTATTCTCAAGGACCTCCCAGAAACTTCCAGTTGTATATCCGTGTCAATGAAAAAGTCCATTGATGGGATAACCTGGTCATACAGCTAACTTCACTTTATTCTCACATAAGGTTGCTGAGCCTCGACCTGACCAATTGAATTGTCAGTGCTATGAAGTTATCAAGGCTGTAGATGGTCCGACATTATTGGGACAAGCTATTATTGGACTCCATGATCCCAAAAACATCATGTTTACTGAGCTGATACTCTTTTAAAAACATGGCTGAGTGGATGAACACATCACATGGTAGCTTAAAGTTCTGGAGTATGTCATTAGTCCAGTCCTGACCACACCTGTCACACAAAACACACAGTGGGCTTTGCATGCCTACTGGGTGGTATAAGAGCACCCAGTAGCCCCTACGATTCTTTACAGCCCTTTCTCCCTGAGCACACTGAATAGGCTGCTTATTTACAGTTACTGTTTCCTATAGTTTCCTAAAGTTTGTAACTGTAACACATTTTGCTTGTATATATTGAACAGTTTTTCCACTATGGATAAAGATATCATGTGGGCTTGCACGATAGTGGACCGGAAAGCTGAGTTAAAGCAACAAGAGCAGGTATGACATATTTTAAAAGATATTCTGAGTTTAAATTAGGCTTGAGAAATGGGACTTTATGAATGCTTTGACAATTTATCAGTTATGTAGTTTGGGTAAATTTTTAGTAAAGTTAGAGTACTTCAACTAGGATACAATGAATGACAAAACTACTGTAAATTTAAGAAGTTCTCATAACTTTGCACTTACACATTTATAACTGTTCAATTTTAAATAAGGGATAATTAGCGCTGCTAAATAAATATTACAGTAATTCTTACTAGCAGATTCAGTTTGCCTTTTGGATAACAATTTTATATAAATTATTATGACCTTTGATATTTCACACATGAGTTAATACACTGGTTAATATGCAGAAGAAAATACTATTATTATTATTAATAATAATAATAATTATAATAATAATAATAATAATAATAATAATTGTCCTCAAAGACAGTTCTTTATATTTAAATTCTTATGAGCTCCTTTGGACAATATTTGACTTTGTAATCTTCCTTTAAATTTCTATTTAAAAATTAGCAATTAATTAGCATCACAATCATATCAATTTATTTAAAGCTCCATACTTCTGACCTGATCTTGCTCTTGATTTTTATTACCTGTCTGAGCTTTATGTGTTTTTAGAAACACAAGATGTGTTCATGGAAGCTGGGAATTGTGATAGTGGATGACACTAAAGACAGACGAGAGATGAGTGATGGATTACTCAACCAGAGTTTTGCAAATATTCAGGTAAATGGTAATAAGAGTTACCACATATTCATTAAAATAACGAAAGCTTTATCCTTGCAGAGAAAGAGAGCTGTGAGCTGTCAATTCCAATTTATATTTTATAGAGAAACAGCATCATTATGGATTTGCTGTATTTGAATTAGGGTGGCACAGTGGAGTAGTGGTTAGCACGTCCGCCTCACACCAAGAAGATCCTGGATTCAAGTCCTGGGCTCAGCAAGGGTATTTTGTATGTTCTCCCCATGTTTTTGTGGGTTTCTTCCAGGTATTTCGGTTTTTCTCCCACAGTTCAAAGACATGCATGTACTAGTTAGTTTTATTATGTATTTATTTATTTTGATATACTGTATTAATCCCGCAAGGGAAATTATTGCCTCTGCATTTTACCCATCCAAAATGAGCACATACACATGTACCCAGTGAGCCAGACAGACTTGGAGCAGTGGGCTCCCACACATTGGTGTGCCCGGAGAGCAGTTGGGGGTTAGGTGCCTTGCTCAAAGGCACTTCATCCATGAAGGTAGAGGAAATGCTGCTTACTCCCCCCGCCAATGCCCATTTTTTCTGCTGTTTTTTTGGGAATTGATCAGCGACCTTTAGGTTCCAAACCTGCTTCTCCAACCATTAAGCCATGGCTGCCCCCTATGTTAGGTCGTTAGTTAATGCTGGCTTTTTTAAATTGCCCCTATTTGTGAGTGTGGTGAATGGTTGTGTGTTACCCTGAGATGGACTGGTGAGTTTTTCAGTGTGTACCCCACGTCAGCTGAGATAGACTCTAGACCCCCTATTGCAATTAAATGAATAAATGAATGAAAATGTTTTGGATATTAGAGTTGTTACTGATGTAGTATGGCAGCTCAGTAATAGTTGCTCTGCAACATGGCTGCTACAATTCAAAATCACCTTATGGCATGTCATGGTATTCCAAGCTTTTTACAGGGTGGAATCAGCATTACTTTCAGAAATGAAAGGAGTCCAGCATACATTCCTCACCCTTAACGTATTATCACAAACCGAAACAAAGAGAAGGCAGATTAATAAAATACAGTAACAGTTTGATTGTTTACTTTATACATTAATATACATTAAGTTGTAGATTACTGAAGCACTTTAACATTAACATTATTATGTGCTATAATTTAGGGTCCTGTGGATTGTGAAAACTTTTTAAAAGCAGCCACAAATGGAAACCTTCAGGTGATTGATAAGTTCTTAGAAGATGGAGGAGACCCAAACACTGCTGATGGGGTATTTCTGTCCTTTATTCTTACTGTACATTGTAATGTAATGTGTGGAGGGGCAAAAAAACAAAAACAAAAAACACTTTGTTTGGTTTTCAGTTCAGAAAATCGGCACTTCACAGGGCTTCCTTTGAGGGTCATGTTAAGATTTTGGAGAAGTTGCTGGATAAGGGAGCACGCATTGACTTCCCAGACCGAGTAAGAACATATGTGCCAGCATTCACCTGATCTTTCTTTTATTCATGGCACAAACTTGAATTCTTTGTTTTTGTTTTATTTAGTTGGCATGCACGGCTGTACACTGGGCCTGCAGAGGTGGAAGTCTAGTTGCTCTTAAACTCCTGCAGAGCAGAGGTGCTGACTTAAATGTCAAAGACAAAGTAAGAAACTTTTACAAAGCTGAGATATACCGTATGATCTAAAGTTTGTAGACACCTGCCCATATGTTTTTTCATAAAAAGCACATATGGGTATGATGATCAGGTGTCCACAAACGTTTGCCATATTGGGTACAAATAAATGATTTGCACAAACAAAAGTAGATTCTTTAAATATCTGTCAGTGGTTTCTGATACCCCCAGCTGCTCAGCACACCGTTACATGTGGCTACCAGAACAGGCCACTGGGAAGTTGTAGAGCATCTTGTGTCCAGTGGTGTCCAGATTAATGCTAAAGATTGGGTATGAACTACACTATTTTCAACAAAGAGAAATGTTTGATAAGTTTAATTAGTGTGTATAGTTCATGAATTTCATTATACCATTAAAATCACTTACTTTGTTTTTAAGGAGGGTGACACTGCTTTGCACGATGCTGTCAGACTGAACCGATACAAAATAATCAAGTTGCTAATATTAGCAGGAGCAGACATGAAGATTAAGAATTCTGTAAGTATTGCAGAACTCTTAAAGTTCAGGGAAATAATTGTGTTTTTGTGCTAACTGGAAAAAAAGTTTAAATGGTTTTTAGATGTATTGTTTGTCCCAATGTATATCTATATATATATATTTTATGGTTAATTCCCATACTGGTCACCAAGTGAGAAGCATCAGTTGTCTAGAATGTCTTGGAAACGTGAACTAAATGGCTCAGAAAGTGGTTTACATGGCTTCAATCCCCATGCTTCTGTTGGTTTCCTCTGGGTACTCCGGTTTCTTCCCACAGTTCAAAGAAATGTACATTAGGCTAACTGTTTGTTCAAAAATTGCCCCTAGGTGTGAATGTGAATGGCCCTGTAGTGGTCTGGTGAGCTAATCAAGGTGTAGAGTTGGCCGGGATGGACTCCACCCTCCCTGTGTTTAAATACTTTTGTCATTGTAATGTATATTAATATGCAAATCCATGTATTTCAGGAGGGTGTTACAGCTACAGAGCAGGTGAAGATGTGGCAGTGTGATACTAAGGAGATGCTGGAGAAACTGGAGCAGATGAAATAGTATCACCTGGATTGAAGGTGACATTCCATGAAGTACAGTTGATGACACTGGTGTCGTCATGGAAAGATTCACTTCCCTTTTCATTGGATTATAAGTATCGACTAATTTGTATCTGTTGAATTTGTGCAGAAATCCTTGCATCACTGTATTTACTCTAAAACTGGTGACATTTTATTACCATTACAATTGTCAACTTCTTTTTTATCTGACACGCCGGGGTAAAGCACAGATTTGGATACAACAGATTGATGTAGCAGCTTACTGTGTTTACCAAAATTATTATCTCCTGTGCTGTTCATCTTCTGTTGACACTCTGATTGAAAAGGTGTCTTATGCATGCAAAGTCATGTTTACCCACATTAAAATTAACTGCACTAAAGCACAATGTGTTGGCCTTATTTTATAAATACGTTCCATGTTCCTCGGAAACAGAGTAAGGAGGGTTAGGATTTCTGTTTTGTCCCTGACTTAACAGTAGGCTTTGTGGATAGGCATTAGTGCATAGTTTCCGGTTACTATCAGGGGTTAACCTTTTGCACATGTGGAATGGATATACTGTACCCTGGCCAGTCCCATGGATCGGCAATATGCTTTGTAGTATTGTATTTAAAACTTAGAAGGATATCTATTGCTCCATCATCCTTAAACCACCAAGATGCCAAGAACCGGAGACAAAGTCTGCAAATTAATGTGTGGGATGGTTTTATAAACATTACATTTATATTTCCTGTACACACCCAATCAATGTGGAAGCTTTGTTGGAGTGGAAAGTTGTACATGTGACTCTGCTTACATGTGACCTCTAGGTTTCTGGCACTTCTGGCACTGGTCTATGGTGAGAGATTTCTTTCCACTTCCAATTGTTCAAGAATTTAAGCATGCTTTAATCCAGCAAGAGTAGCATACATTTTCTTTTGTGCAAATTTAAAGGCAGTCAGTCGTGAAATAAAAAATACAAAAAGAAACCTGTTCAAACCATTCACTTGATGATTTAAATGAAAATAATATCTTGAGTGTTTTTCTAAGACCTGAGTGCCTTAATGTGAAGCATATCGTTGACCTCTTAATAAAACCTGCTGTGTCCTTTTTTTGGCCAAAATGAGATTATTCAAAAGTATAAATTGAGATAACCCTCTGCATCTATATATTTATATATACAATGGACAATGTCTGTGGGACCTAGGGAAATCAGTGCAGGATATGTGGGTATGTTATATATGTGTTTTAGGCTGATAAATAATGCCTTAATTTAACACCATGCTGTGCGTTCACACATATCTACATAAAAAAATAAAAAGAATAAAGAATTCATGAAATATAAAAAAACTATTTCATTACTTAGCTGCATGCGGTAAATGGTCTTCCATTTGTCAGTCATATGCCAGTCATCCTCTGTTGATTCATCTGCTCATTCACTCATTTGACGAACTGCTTAATCCTACTAGGGTCGCGATGGACTGGCTTACTGCCCAGGCTGTACCCTGACTTCCCCCATACTTGAATCCCTCATAGAATTGAACAGGGCGGTTTCTTCATAGGGGCGATTGGGCGACGCACCACCAATGGGGGAAAATGAGGGAATTATTTTCTTTCATATTCTTACACAATACTAAGGTAGTTGTGACTCTCTGACACTAATCTGTCTCTGTACGAAATTGTCCACTCAGTGTAAGGCCATGCTTCATTAGGTATCGCCTAGACTTTAATGTAAAATGTGTTTTTTTTCAAGTTTCAGGCACCACAATGCAATCTCTATGAGTTCCGGGAGGACTCGCACTAACGTGCTTTTGTCATACAAACGTAAAAAAAAAACTAGAATCGCGCCACTGGCGCCCATCTGAGCCGACTTTGGGCAAGGGCGGAATACACCCTGGACAGCTCGCCAGGCCATCGCAGGGCCGACACTCACGCAACCATTCACACACACATCCACACCTAGGGGCGATTTGGAACAGCCAATAAGCCTATTGTGCATGTTTTTGGACTGTGGGAGGCAACCGGCATAACCGGAGGAAACCCATGCAAGCAAAGGGAGAACATGCAAACTCCTTACAGAAACACCAGAGCTGGGAATCGAACGCAGGACCTTCTTGCTGTATCACAACTACATCTTTTACAAATTATAGTAAAACCAGTTTGGTATTGTTACCCCTCACTCTGTAATTCTGTAAGCACTCACTCACTTACTCATTTGCTGTAACGCTTAATCCTTCTAGGGTTGCAGGGAGGCTAGAGCCTATATCTCAGCCAACATTAGGTGAAGACATGGTACACCCTGAACAGCATCCCACAAACAACCATTCACACTCACAACTAGGGGCAATTTTGAACAACCAATCAGCTTAAAGTGCATGTCTTTTGACTGTGGAAGGAAACCAGCTGGAGAAAACACACAGAAGCATGGAGAGAACTCTACACAGGAACACCCAAGCCTAGGAACTTAAACCCAAAATCATCTTGCTGTGAGGCAGATGTGCTAACCCCTATATCACCATGCAGCCCAAAGTAATTTTATTACAACAGTCATGTTTTTTTGTTATTATAAATCTTAAATTATTATAAGTCCACATATGATTTACAGAAGGATTTTATATTTCTTTCGGATATGCTTTTCTTCCTCCTTTTTTATTTTGAGTTACTCCATCAAGCCTTTTGCAGCGTTCTGAGGTGATCATCTGAGTCTTTGGGCTCATGTGCCCTGCCAATGTGGTGAGCCTCTTGCAACATTTTTGGCAGCAAATTAAAAGTCTTGTGCTGAAACTCTAAGGATGAGTATTCTTTCAGTAAGGAAATAAAACAAACTGGATGCCTCAGTTGTCACTTACACGCACTATAACATTGACGATGTTGACAAAATCACATTGCTGCAAATGAGTACTTCCTGTCTTTTCCTAACACACAAGTGTGTGCAGTGTTCAAATGCTGTCAACACTTTTTAATATATGTGCTCACAGTGAACTTATCGCAAACATGCCATTAAATGATCAATCAATTTCATAAAAAAGCTGTAAAGCATGATATTGCTGCTATGTTTGAAAATATAGCCTGTTGAAGTTATATCTATATTTTTGGCCAACTGTAAATATTTCCCTGATTTTGCATGCTTACCACCAGTATGACCACTAGAGAGCGCCATTTTGTGAAATAAGCCCTGTCCTTTACTTGGGGTGACAGTATGGTGATTTCTTCATATATTCTGTGATTACACTTTTAAACTGACTACAGGTGAAACACGTTATCTGTTGATCATCTGCTGAAGCAGATTTTTAGATCACTTGATGTCATCCTACATTGTTTAGCGACATTTGAAGGAGTTTGTAATCATCATGGTCAGTGGAGATGGAATGTGATCAAGAGGAAGATAGCTGGTCACAAGCAATCAAACAAAGCTGAAACAAATAGTTTTTGCACCAGGAGTGGCGTAAAATCACACAAAAGCAAAGCAATGCCAAGACGCATGAGAGCTGTTAATAAATTAAATAATTTTTTAAATGTCATGGTTATCCCACCAAATCATGATTCGTAAACAAATCCAAAGTTTTAATATTAGTGTTAATTTATTCATTCATTTACCAAAATGCTTCATCCTCCTACGGCTGCCGGGAGCCTGCAAACTATCTCAGCCAACTCTGGGCAAAGGCAGGGTACACCATGAACAGCTTGCCAGTCCATCACAGGGCAGCACACATACAACCATTTACACCATTTACACAGCCAGTTAGCCCACTGTTCATGTCTTCTGACAGGGAGGAAACCAGGGTGTCTGAAGGAAACCCAAATCAGCACAAGAGAGTACAAAACTCCAACAAGAAACGCCCACACCAAGCCTAGAACTTGAACCCAGGATCTTCTTGCTGTGGGACAGATGTACTAACCACTATGCCACCGTGCTATCAAAATTAGCATTGTGTTGTTTAAAATTTTATATGATTGTCACAGCTGGCTTTTGGCAGAAGAACTACAACACACTTACAATGTGCCAAAGGAGGCTCAGCAAGCACAGAACATGCACATGATCAGGTTGCACATGCAATCCATCAATCATGCAATGGAGGGAACTATAAATACACACATGAACCATAACATTCCATGAAGTTGTATCTGCATAGCTCGTAATTCATTCGATTTTTACATATGATTTCTACTTGCCTGATATCAGACCATGACTTTAGTCGTGCCTCTGGATTGTACCTTGCTCCCTCGCCCAATCTTTCAGCCCAATACTTTTATCCTGTTTATTTTTGGATTGCATTATGGATACCCTGACTGGTTTAATAGAAACCCCTCTTATACCAGTTCTCCATCATTGCATCTGCCGTTTACTTAAGCAGCACGACAAAGATCTTAATTTCTGTACATCTTTCAATGCATATGAAAACACGGCATCTTCTTTGTTTTTGACCAGTTGTCATTTACTCATTCATTCATTTTCCAGGCTGCTTAATACTAATTAGGGTCACGGAAAGGCTGGTGCCCATCTCAGTGACTCTGGGCCAGGGTGGTGTCCATCTTGGATGGCTCTCAAGGCCATCGCATGGCACAGTTGTCATTTACTGCATTAAATTACAGTAGATGCCACCATTTATGCATCTATTGTAGCAGTGTAATTCCTTGGCAACGCTTATATCATGCCAGTGTATAAGTACAGTTATTATTATAGGTTCCACTAAAATTGAGGAGACCATACACCTCACTTTTTAATGTTTTTGTTCCTCCCCCTGACTACCAGCAGCTTTCTTTATTTTTTCATTTTATATCCGGCTGTCCTTACCTGTATTATAAAAATATAATTATTACACGAAGTGAGTGAATAGCAGAATACACCACTGACAAATGATTTAGGTGAGAGCCACTCCCATATTTAGGTTCTTACTAGACATACACCACTGCTGGAGGAATGATATGGTGAAAACGAAGACGTCCTAGTGCCCCTCATACCATTTGGAAATAATCAGATATGATCAGATACAAAGTTTTACAGTGCAGTTACTATAATTACAATCTAATACTGTCCTTACACGTGCCAAGAAAATGGTACACAAATTGCATGAAAATAAATGTTACACACTGGGGATAATATACACATTCAGAATTACCTCTGTAAACTCTTTATTGTCCAGACAGCCTGATTTCAATTCAAAACACGCCATTAGCTTTTTACTCAAGATACGTTTATCTTCCATGTGTACAGGCTTCTTATTATCTCGAACATCAACACTGAATATACAACGTCTTTTTCATAAGGTATATACAAATCCAAATATTACATTTCAATATACAATAAAGTGAATTCATATTTTTCAGATTGTTCTTACCAAAACGAAAAAGTGCTTGACATAACAAACATGTTAAATAAATAAATAAATAAATAACTGAGAAGGTGCACAATCACAGTCTCACAAAGGCAAATCAACTCACTGTTATACTCAGACTCCTCATACAGAACACTCAGTCGCCCCATGTTGTTGATGGTGACTTTGGTTTCTTAACATTTAAAAGGAAATAGGTCATGTTGATGCAGCTGTAATAACCTTGTCCAGTTTTTGAAATTCATATTTTAAGCTAGAGGTGTCAGAAACAGACCAGCACTGAGAAAGGAAACCCTGTCATCCATTCCTGAGGGTCTGCTGCAACGCCCACATAAAAGACAGCTGTATGTGAAGATCCTGAATCAGTTTCACTCAAGGTTTGCCTCTGCAGTAGAAGTGAAGTTTGGGAAGCTGATCTGAGAGCAGAAACTTATTATTAGATCATTAGTGTGTTGATCATACAGAGAGGCTGCGTGCAGTGCAGGCTGAGCTCCGGGCCCTCTGCACCACCGCTTGGCTCTTCTCCCGCTTTAGCAGCTTGTTGTCAGAAAAGATCCCCTCGTTCCGTGGGATACCATGGGAACCATCCGGAAATGTCAGTAAGCCTGTAGGGGAAACCAAAACAACATACAATATCCTTATTCATTCTCATGCAGGAAATTACTGCCTAAAACAATAGAGACATCAAAAATTATAAACTATAGAAAAATATGGTGTACACTTATCTGAGCTCTGCATGTACAACATATGAAAAAATATAGTATAGTAAGAAATAGCCATTCTGGGTAGGACATCCTAAATTACTGGTGAGATGCAATTCCAATGTGTGAACATGTAAAGGGTGATTATAATGCTAACACCAGGGAAGACAAAATCGCAATGTCCTTATATACCAACTAATTCTAAGCTTAAGCAGCAGAACATTTTGTTTATTCATTTAGTTTTGTTAACAGTTAATGTACAAAATTAATAAAACTACATAAAATTATGAAAGTTTTATAATTATTATTTTTTTTAAATATATAACTATGTAAATCATCTAGAACAAAAATTGACAGCAGCCAGACTACACACATGGAACCATTCACTAATATTTACACACAAATAATTAAATTTACTCATTCTCATTCACTCATTTGCCGAGCCACTTAAATCAACTGGGGTCAAGGGGAGGCTGAAGTCTGTCCAGGCTGATAGTGGGTGAAGTTGGGGCTCGCCAGGCCACCACAGGGCCAAAAACACACAATCGTCAACACTCATATCTAGGAGCAATTTGGAACAGCCAATGTGCCTGCCTTGGACTGTGGGAGGAAACTGGAGGACCTGGACACACCCATGCCTGGAACTCAAACCCAGGACCTTCTTGTTGTGAGGTGGATGTGCTTAAATAATTATCTATATATATATATATGTGGTATAAGAAAAAAATGACTCCAATTTGCTCCCTACAGACCTGTTTCATGGTTGCCCACTCATCAGGGGATTTGAGTGGGCAACTAACAAACAGGTCTGTAGGGAGCAAACTGTAGTCGTTTTTTTCCTTATACCACATATTTAGCTCTACTTTACTTTATCGAGCACTGTCTTACAGAAAATCGACTAAGGATTTTATATATAAATTATAATTATTATTATCCTTATTCATTCATTCATTTTCTGAACTGCTTAATCCTAATTAGGGTAGCGGGGAGGCTGGTGCCCATCTCGGCCAACTCTGGGCAAGAGCAGAGTACACCCTGCACAGCTCGCCTGCCCATCGCTGGGCTATTATTATTATTATGTAAAATAAAAGTAATTTTATATCACTTTTTACATTAATCATTATTTAGTTATTTTTTTATTTTCCATAGCTCTTTTAATATTTATTTTCATTACAAGTTGAATAGCTTAATGCATCTATTCAAAACCGCATACAAAAAAATTACCATGTCCTTCTACACGTCCATTTTTGAATTCTCCTTCAAACTTCATCCCGTCGAACCTGCTAAAAACTCCAACACCTTGGAATTTTCCTTGGGCAAATTCCCCTTCATACCTTGAAATAAACCATGATAGCTTGATTATACTTTACACATAGACAGTAATCCATATAACTCTTCATAAAGCATGCCTGTTCAACATGTATCAGCTGTTTATATTGACAACTCACTGTTAATTAAACGATTTATAAATAAACATCACAACATTGCCTGAGTGCTGTAATCTGATTATGTAATTTCTCACCTTGATCCATCAGGGAACATTAAAACCCCAGAGCCATGGAACAGGCCATTCTCAAAGTGACCTTTATAACAAGTGCCATCAGAGAACTTCAGCTGCCCTACGCCATGTCTCCTTCCTATAGGACAGACAATGCAAATGTTTAACTTTAAATTTGGATATCTGGGGTAGTACAAATGTTAGTCAAATAATTTAGATGTTGGGCAGTGTTTTTTTCCAGTTTGCAATGGCATGGCGTGAAATATTCAGGGTTTCTCTTTACACGCCTTTGTTCCTTTGTGCCTCTCCCACTAGATTTCATACGATACTGAAACTAGACCGGAGCTCAAGTCTGTAAGAAATGCTAGTTAAAATGATATCTTAAAGGATTGAGTCACAGGGTGGTGTTAATGATTTAGCTTTTTAAGAAAGTTGACGATGGGGTAGAAATGTGCATTAGCTCATGTGTTGCATAAATACACAAAGCATCGCTGAGAAGTTATAAATGATTAAGAAATGTGTTTATTTCTGGATGAAGATGTGAACAGTAGTACTATACTGTAGTACTGAACTGTAAACCGTGACTGTACACTGATATTAATCCTGAATGCATCACAGAGTATACCTAACATATCAAGTGATCAGAGTCAAAACTAAAGATTGGTGTCAGCAGTGAGGAAGAGCAGGAGGTACAGAGGATGGATGACTTGCCTTCCTTCCATTCACCACTGTACTCTTCTCCAGTTGAGTAAGTGAAGGATCCTCTGGTCAGTGTCATACCTCGACCACCCTGCCGACATAATATTATACAGAATGAAAATGATGATTATTACTCTAACTTACTCCTCCGTGTGTCTCTCCTGTGAGGAGGAGAGGATTTATACAGTAAATAAAGCCACCCAAAGCGGTCTCGAGAGAGGTTAACCGTGTCATTATTTTCTGTCTTTATTTGTGTGTGCGTGCGCGCTTACGGTTTAAGTGTGTGTGTGTGTGTGCGTGCGCGCTTACTGTTTAAGTGTGTTTGTGTGTGTGTGCGTGCGCTCACTGTTTACGTGTGTGTGTGTGTGTGCGCTCACTGTTTACGTGTGTGTGTGCTCACTTTGGATGTGTTTAAATGCAGAGGCAGTAATTTCCCTTGTGAGTTTATTACAGTAAAGCAAAATCAAAAATAATTTTAAAAATGTTTTCCCAATAATCTATTTCACCCCTGAAGTTTTAAGGTAAGTAGAATTAGTTGACTTACAACTCCATGTCTGTGCCGAGCTTGACGGCCACATCTTCGTACTCCTGGCGACTTTGTGCGATGAGTTCAGGGCAGCCAAGGCAGGTCAACTGAGAGGCGGCCACACGGGAGGCGAGAGTCTCACCTGGATTCGAAAGTAAAAATTAAGAACTGACTCCGTCACCTCATTAATGGCATCGATTAGACCCCTTAGCGGCGTACCACGACAAAACACCACGACCATCACTGACCTGGCATTGTGACCATCGGGGTACCAGCCCAGAGCACATCCATGCCAGTGGTGTGGCCATTGCAGAGAGGAGTGTCAAGGCAGACATCAGCCAGCTGGCCCCGCCTTACGTGCTCCTCTTTAGGGGCAACAGGGGAGAAGATGATGCGGTTGGCAGGCAGGCCCATGTTCTGAGCATACTGCTGGATGTTGGGCTCACCCACGGCTGGGAAACGCAACAGCCAGAGAACGCTGTTTGGCACACGTTTCAGAATCTGAAATAATAATAATAATTATTAAAAAAAGCCACGTACCGATTTGTGCACCAGTAATACACAAATTAATGAATACTTCCTGAGGCTTGGCTGTACCTACATTAGCCCACATCTGGAGAGTTGGGGGGTCAATCTTGTACAGCTGGTTGAAGTTACAATAGACAATAGAGTCCTCAGGCAGACCATACTGAGAGCGAGTGGTCACCACAATTGTTCTAAGGACCTCTTCTCCTGTGGCAGCCTTGTTATTAATCTTTGGGGGGGAGAAAATAAATAAATAATGCAGGATGTTTTGTCAAACAAATCTTCAAGGGTCATTACATGACTTTCAGACTGACTTTTGGAAAATCACAACACAGAAGTAAAAGCACACGTTTATCTCTTCTCTCGTATATAGGCGATAACTGACGACCCCGCCACATCATAGTGACCCAAAATCCCTTGTGTTTGCCCCAAAACATAGATGAGTCTAAAGGAAAAAGACTGAAAGGTTTAATATATTTACATCATCAGGGTTCGAACCGCCACAAAGATTTACCCACAAAGATTTACCAAGGGCACCAATAGTTGCAGATTTAACCACCTGTTGGCTGAAAGGCACAGATGCCGGCCATTATACTTAAAGTCTACATTTTTGACTAGGTTGACGCTTGGGAAATAAATTATCCCAAGTTCATGTTTTAACACTACAGTATAAAATACCTGAGAAACCAAAGCATTCAATATACAGATGCCATGCTTACGCTAAAACAACACACTCATAAGTCTCATTTATACACAACGTGCCCTTGGGAATAAAACCTGGCTTATACTTTCAGTAGAAGTCCTTTTAAAAACAAAAAGCTTAGCACATAAGCTTAGTTCACACTTAAAGCATTAAACACGAACAGATCATTAAAAAAAATAAATAAATAAATAAATAAATAAATCAACCACACGTCGCACCTCGCAAACACATGCTAGAGCTACGCTTTTCCATGGGTTAAGAGGGGGGTCTTCTCAACCCGTATAGATATCTAGGGTAACGTGGAGAGGAACGAAACAACTAAAAGCCCCCATGGCGAAAACCCACCAGCTGCTACCTTAGCCAACACAAACAACTGGTGGCCATTTTGCTGACTTCGAACAGGACCTACAATAAACCTTTTATAAACTCATTTTAGCCTTTGGTCACAAGTTACTACCCTGAAAACTTGACTGATATATCAAGGAGTTCTTGAGACATAGCTGGGCACAGCCAAAAAAAATTAATAAATTAAATGGCATAAACTGACTGAAGTTAAAACAATCCCAGCGAGTAAAAACACGAGAAAGAAACGGATAGAAACCTCTTTGTAACGCCTTCCTTTAGATTTTAGCACCGCGTTTCTCCCGACTGGCCTCTTTAATAATGATTTTCACACCGAACAGCAACTTTAAATGAAAAAGATGACTCCACTCTACGCCCACTTCGCAAGTTAACTTCACACATGGTGATTAGTTTGTACATGATCGTCCCGACCAGCTGAAGTGTAGGGCTGCATTGATACTTTGATATATTTCACAAATTTATTGAATTAAATGAAACCCACACTCACTATCCTGTTGGAATGTATCCTAATGTTGGAATTTGGAAGTGGCTCCAGCAAACTGTCCTCCACTTAATGATGGCTTATAGCCTTTAGAAGTTATAGCAAACCAGATCAACCTGAAAACACGATCAAAACTCGTACATCAAATTTGTGTTTAAAAAAAATCTAAAAATAAAAAACCATCGTGTTCAGAGCGAACGATCTGTTTTATTGTTTTCGCTGGGAATGTTTTTAAGATTGAACCTTTCTGCAGAGCTTTCAACGCTCAGGACAGCAAGGTGATTAATCCGCTCATTAATCCCAGAATTCCTTCTGTATAGACTGAAGTCCTGCCTTACAGAATATTCAAATATTTGCAAATGTCTTCAGATATAAAAATGTTCTGTCGTTGCAGCCCTACTAAAGTTTGTCATACCTGCAAGGCTACAGTCCCAGACACTACAACCTCCTCGAGTGTAAAAATCTGAAACAACAACAACATCTGGTGATACGGCATCCCGGGCCGCTACAGCGACCCTTCAAGAGGCGTTTCATGCTTGATTCGGCCGCCGGATCAGGACGTGTGCGGATCGGGGTGTGAGGATTAGGAATTACTTTCAGCATCTTCTCGAGGAACTGTTTCGAGTTCCCGAATTGTGACGACCTCAATTGTTAAAAGAGGAAACTGCTGCTGTAATTCGATTAGTCCAGTATTCGAGACAAGACCGTCAATCGGGATAAGAATCAATTCTTGGGGCGAAACACCAATTAAGAAAACATTCCCAGCAGATTAGAAACCCAGCAGCAGCAGCATGCGGGAAGCAAATCGGTTCAAGTATGGCGGAAGTGCGGACGCTCGTCGGAAAGTACCTGCGTGGTAGCCAAGCCGTTGCTGACGGTGAAATTGTTGATGGTGACCTGGATCTGGCCTTGGTTGATCATGTTAATAATGGCCTCAGCGGCTGTGTTCATAGGGATGACCGGCATGGAGATGGCGCCGTTACTATCGGCCGACTCCTGGCTGTCGCACTCCATCTGCGGAGGGGAAAAAAAAATCCTCAAGGCAGGCACCTAAAAATGGCAACAAGACGCACGTTTTTTTAAACGTTCCGGAAGTTCCTCGCATACCTTGATGACCTTCACGTCGGGCAGGCTGTCTAAAAAGGCTTTGACATCAATTCCGTTCAGGACTATGCGATTGTCAAAGATGTGCCCGTTGGACTTGAAGTCAATTACAGCTTTTTTCTGTGAAGAATAAACATAAACAAATAAATAAACAAATGAATAAATATATAAGAATCCTTTTTGAGATAACATTTTAATTAACAAAATTATATCAGTTAAAGAAATGTGAACGTTTCTCTTGCCTTCAGGTGGGGGAACATGTTAGCGTGATCCCCAATAAAAAACGTGTTCGGCATGTAGGCCATCTTTTCAGAATATTGCTCAGCCACCTCCACCGGAGACGTCTCCTTATCAGTGACGATGTAGTCCATGAAGGGAGCTCCGCTGGTGCCCGGGTAGCCAAGCCACATCGCCTGAAGAGAAATCCAAGTTTTAAATACAGACTTTGGTGCATACGTGAATTTATGTTG
>JBCNYG010000025.1:31076824-31087903 GCA_039654305.1 Porochilus rendahli
AATGATAAAATAAACCCTGTCGTCGATTCTAATGATGGAATGAACCTCGTCCTCGACTTTCATGATGGAATGAACCCCGTCCTCGATTCTAATAATGGAATGAATCCTGTCCTCGATTATAATGATGGAATGAACCTCGTTCTCAATTGTAATGATGGAATGAACCCTGTCGTCGATTCTAATGATGGAATAAACCTCGTCCTCGATTGTAATGATGGAATGAACCTCGTCCTCGATTGTACTGATAAAATAAACCGTCGTCGATTCTAATGATGGAATAAACCTCGTCCTCGATTGTAATGATGGAATAAACCTCGTCCTCGATTGCAATGATGGCATAAACCTCGTCCTCGATTGTAATGATGGAATAAACCTCGTCCTCGATTGCAATGATGGAATGAACCCCGTCCTGGATTCTAATGATGGAATGAACTCCGTCCTCGATTGTAATGATGGAATGAACCTCGTCCTCGATTCTAATAATGGACACATAAGGGTCGTCCTTGATTCTTTTTATATTTTTTTTTAACCTGTCCTGTCCAGCATTATAGCAAGCAGAACGGCAGTCTGGTTGCAGTGTTGTGCCGAACAAATTTGTTTTTTCAAGGGGAGGTTTTATGAGAATAAAAAGCTCCTCTTGATAAAAGGATTTATTTATTTACTGCTGATTTGTGTTATGAAATCCATGCAATTCCACCGGACCTCACTATATACATATATATATATACACATATATACACATGCATACACATACATATACATATACACATATATATTCCAAAAGAAATAATTAAATAAAAGACATCATAGTGACCGCGCCAAACATGCGGAACAAGTGAGTGATCGGCAACACCGTGCGACAGTGACCACACCCCTAAGCAGCCAGAGGCAGACCAGGGGAGCCCAGAGGTCCGGCCATCAGCGGAGACCTCGAAGCACTAACCCAGCCCCCCTGCAACAAAGACGACCCCAGACCTACCCAGTGGGTGGCAGAGGAAGCCCCAGCCAGAGCCCCCTGCGCCAGCTGGGCAGAGTCCCTGGTGGGCCAGGACCGGCAGCCGCCAACCCCGCCGGGCCCGGGCCACCCAGGGCGGCCAGAGCGGAGGGCCCAGGGCCCCAAGGCCCCAGAGGCAGCCCCCTTCCCCCAAGGCAGAGGGCCCATACCACGACCAGGAGAACCAGGCCCGGATAACTACCGGGCGCTGGCCAGCACCTACCTGGATGCTCCGTCCGCACAGCCCGGAGACCAGGGCACCTCCAACCCTCCTTCCCCACCCTCCTCCAAACGAACTGCCACACTCACACATCCACTTTCATACCCCCTCCCACCGTGCCCTGCGGGGGACGGCCCCGGCAAACCTGAGGACAAAAAATACCAATATGCACAAGCTGAAAGCTCGTTATGTATGCCTGACCCCATTACTAGTTATCGCAGTGGAGTCAGGCATACTTTGGCCAATAAATCAATTCCTAACCTGTGCATATATATTGGCACAAGTCCAGTAGTCCAGGCCAAATTGAGCTATTAGTGTAACTTGATTTAACAGTGCTTGTAAATGTTCTGTCAGAAAGGGACATGTGCATGGATGTCACCAGTTTTGCAGCTGTGTCAATGCCCAATCTGAATACGTGCACTTCCACTTCTGAACTGGTATTACTGTATTCTCAGTTTTACTCAAGCGCAGTCAACAAAATGTGGGTGCTAAGTATACCTTGTCCTTTAGGCTGACACACAGCTGGGTATGTTCAAGCCCTCTAACAATTTCTCCATTGTTTACTAAAGAAAAACACAATATACTGTGTCTAGAGTTGCTGCCAGACCAAACAGAACAAATAAACAACCCAGGGGGTTAGGGGGAGTCCTGCTATGGATTAGTTCATGTTCTCATTTGTTTCAGCAGGATAATATAGCTGGTTAGTGATACATAGTTCCTCTCAGTTAAAGAAGCCACAGAATGTGTTTTTAACACATACTGTACCCCTTTTCGTGTGTGTGTGTGTGCAAGTGTATATAGATATAAACCTTCTGCATATTGCACATTATAATCTAATTACAGCTTGTGTCTGGTACATACATTTAGATTTTTAAAGGAATATGAATTGCTGTGTATGCTAAAATATTTTTATAGCTCTGCTAATTACATGAACACTAAATGATATAATGTGTAATCTGCAGTTGAAGCCTGTTTCCATAATCACCCTTTCTCGAAGATTCCTGAAATAGTAATAGCCAATGTGCTAACCTGCGCTGCCATCTTGTCCTTGGCAACAAGATGGTGGCGCTGGTACATGAAGCGGCCCGGTGTTCTTTGTGTTTTTGCAGCTACATTTTTTATTTTCTTTATGTAGTATACTCTTATTTTCTTTTCCATGCTTAGTCCCTGGCAACTGCACATGTGCAGTATAGCAGGGCCGAGTTGCTCGTGGCTTTAGACAATTACTGCCCCACATATGATGATAAGAGCAACTGGAACTTCATTCTGCCAGAGATCCATAAGCCCACAGAACTCTTTCCATTCTCCCCACTATAGTGGTGCAGGCAGCGGCGACACAGAAAACAAAGGGGGAGGGGGGTGGTTAAATGCTAAGTTGAATGCTAACCTCTACAAACCAGCCATTCCGAGCCTATTTCTCACCAACTCCTATTTCCAACACCTCCTCGAACAACAAGATGGATGAGTTATGACTGCACATTAATTCACAGCACATGGCTAATTGTATGTTTTTTAAGCTTCTTTTAGTAAGACAAGAGCATTTGTTTACCTGCTTTACAGGTTCTGACTAATTCGTGTAGTGCCCGTTTTCTAATTTCGATGGTGGTGTTTGTTACTTTCGGCATGGCTAACCCTGGCATTTTTCCAGTCCATGATTTGGTTTTCTCTCTTGCAATGATCGGATATGATGTTTTCCTGTTCGGCTTGTTCTTTTATTGCTCTTGTTTGTCTCTTGGATGTTTGCTTTTCACATTCTTTTCGTATTCCAAATGATCTGCCTGTTTCCAATGTATGTTTTATAGCATAGTGAGCTTGGTATTTTGTAAATGACATCACATTTTTGTTCTTGGTGAATTTTGTTCTTTGGTTTTACTAGTAAATGTCTGAGTTTTGTGTGTGGTTTAATGGATGTGTTTATGTTGTGTTTATTCATTGCCCTCTGTATGCGTGCTGTGACCCGATCGTGTAAGGTAAAGTGACTGTGGTTGATGTGTTCGTGGTTTGTGTCTTCCTCTTTCTTTTGGTAGGTTTTCCTGTGTTTTGTGCTCGTGTCTTTTCTTTTTCAATGGCCCATTGTGGATACTAACATGTAATGAGTGCATTGTGTATGTGTATCTCCTCCTCCTCTGTGTCTTGTGTTTCTGTGATGATGTTTGTAAAGTGTCTTGACTACTGAGAGTTTGTGTGTTGTTGAGTGTTCTGATGTCCATAGTAGGTATGGGTCAGTGTGTGTTGGTTTTCTTATGTATTTTTATATGTGTGCTTCCTTGTGATATATTTTTAAGCCCAGAAATGAAATGGTGTTGTCCTCTTCTTCGTGAGTGAATTTGATGTTGCCAGTGTGGTCCACGGTGTTGAGGTGCTCAATGAGTTGTTGTGTGTCCAGTTTTTTTCCCCAAGATGTCATCTACATATTTTTTCAATAGTGTGATCCTGCATTTTGTTACGGCTGTTGTGATGGTGATTTGCTCCAGATCTTCCATGAAAAAACTGCTCATAATGGCGGATAGTTGGTCTCCTGTGGCAAAGTCTTCCTTCTGTTTATATATGGTGCCTTGATATTGAAAATAAGTTGATGTGGCCACAAATCTTTAGTTACACAATATCTTCTTTTGTAAGTTTGGTTCTTTTCCTGAGTGATTTGTCTTTACAGACTCTATTTTTTATCATGTTTAATGTGTGTGAATTTGTGTGAATTTAATATTTCATCTAGTTGTATGGTAATGTGTCTGAGATCCTCTGCCAGTTGTTTTGAGTTTTTGCAGTGTTGTTCTGTGAGTCAGAGTAATAGTTTGATTATTTCCACAACTGATTTGGAGAGGTTGCATGTTATGGATCCTATGCTGTCTATTATGGGGCAGAGGGTGTGCTTGACTTGTGGGTTTTAGGTGTTCTGGCGTTGCTTACTGTCAGTTTTTTGGTTTTGTTGATGAGTTTTTGTAGTTTCTGTAAGTGCCTGTCTTTTGTTTTGATAAATTCCTTTTCATGTTAATTTCTGAAATATTCTATTCCATTTCTAGTCTTACCAAAAGAACCTTACAAAACAAATAAAACTAAGAAGACAGTATGAATTTCTACCAAAGATTGATTATTTTATAGCGGTAATTTCTGAGACTTGGTTGGACACTTTCGCCCCAGACAAGCTAGCAGGCCATGCTACTTTCAGAGCGGACAGAACCAGCATGCCCGGTAAGAAACACGGAGGAGGCCTGTGTGTTTACATTAAAAACAGCTGGTGCTCCAACGCCATAATCAATGATATTCTCTGCTGTACAGACATAGAGTAGCTGACGGTACAGTGTAGACCTTTCTACCTGCCGAGAGAGCTTACGTCTGTAGTTGTAACCACAGTTTATGTGCCGCCTCAAGTTAATGCTAAGCTAGCCATGAAGCTGCTACAACACTCTATTGATAAAATCTATTGTTATAATCGAGGGAGGAGACTTTAATCATGCCAACCAGAAGTTTGTCCTGCCTAGATTCTACAAAAATGTGAGTTTTCCGACAAAAGAAAAAAACACACTGGACCAGTTAGCTCAGAGCACGGGATGACAGGAAGACCAGCAAGCTTACAAAAAGGCACACTGGGCCCTGCAAAGACGCATCAAAATAGTCAAGTCCAAATATAAACAACTCGTCAAGAAGCACTTCGATGATAACTAAGAGGACATGCACACATCAGCAGACACCTCGGACAGCACTCTACAAGACACTCTGAACCAGTTTTTTGCTTGCTTTGGCCAACACAACAGAGAGGCATGCACCTACCCTGCTCTTCCAAAGAGGGGACGATAACCCCATCCAGCTGCAGCAGCACCAGATCAAAGCCACCATCCACAGAATCAAAGTGAGGAAAGCTACTGATCCACAGTAACAGGAAGGGTACTTAAAACATGCACAGATCAACTAGCAGGGGTTTTTACAACCATCTTTAACCACTCGCTACTGCAGTGTATGGTTCCCCAGTGTATGATAGCCACCATCATTCCTGTGCAGAAGAAGAAGAGCACAGTTAGCTGGCTGAATGACTATAGCCCAGTTGTCCTAACCCCCCTTCACCAAATGTTTGGAGATACTTTACTTGTCTCACATTAAGGCTGTCATCCCTGAGACAACATCTCCTCCACTCTCATCCTAAACACCGGACAGGTGTTTCCTCCGTGCCCTCCTCTTCTCCCTCTTCACAGATGACTGTTTCCCCATTCACACCAGCAAAACCATCGTCAAATTTGCCAGCAACATCATAGGTCTGATAACAGATAACGACAAGTCAGCAACAACAATAACCTGGACCTTAACACTTACAAGACAAAGGAGATGATAATGGACTTCAGGAGATCTAAACAAACTGAGCATTCTGCCCTCTATATTGATGGAGAGGAGGGCAGTGGTGGCTTAGTGGTTAAGGCGATGGGTTACTGATCCAAAGGTCAGTGGTTCCATCCCCACTATCACCACTGATGGGCCCTTGAGCAAGTCCCTTAACCCCTTAACCCCAAGTCCCTTAATCCCTTAACCCTTAATTGCTCAGTTGTATAAAAATAATAATTGCAAGTCGCTCTGGATAATAGCATCTGCCAAACGGTGTAGTTCAAAAGCTGTACTGCAGCGGGTGGTGAGGATGGCAGATTGGGTAATTGGAACACTACCCCCCTCAGTGACATTTACACTGGCAGACTTCAAAGTAGAGCCAGTGAAATTATCAGGGACCCCACACACCCTGGACTCAACAACAATTAAGACAATAAAGCAGGTTTGGCGTGAGTTCTGCAAGAAATCGAAGGAAAAATGCTTAAAAGAATCACCTTAATTCAAGGGTGATTGTGGTGCATTGGAAGTGTTAATTTGTAAGATGTAATAACTTTCCACTTAAGCACATTAACTTTAAGCCAGTCTGACCTCTTAAAGTAAAAGTGCCAAATGTGATATATACTAAATCCCTCCTTTTCTTAGATGATGTTTCACATCATTGTTTATAACATAACATAAGCATACATGTACTATATTTAAATCAAGTGCAATTTTCTAAACATTTTCTGAAACCCTTTTACTCAAACACCTTTCATTTTCAACTTAAACTTATGACTGTTAAACTCATATCTTTTCCAGTCAAAACGTAACTCTCATCTCTGTAAATCAAATTTACACCTGATATAAACTTAAACCATGTCACATTTACTCAGAGTAACCGGAAATCAAAATCTTTATTTTAACCTAACCCTTGACTGCATTAGTTTCTTTATCTGTATTCTTTTATGTGGTGTAATCTATAAAACATGCTGGCTTTTGTCTAGCTCTCTCTGGACGGCCTTCCTGCTGAGCCTTTTGTATACCCTTAGGTTCAGTGCTTGGATTTGTTTTTTGGTTCAGTTGAATCCACTTTTTACAAATGATACATGATCATTCCTCTTTCATCCTTTTCATGAATGACAGAGTTTCCTTTTTACTCTCAACATAGAATGGCTCATGTTCAAACAATGTTGACAGTTTGTTTTGTTTATGCTGGCGAACAAGGACTCTGTCACCTTTTTACCACGCTCCCCTTCACTCTTCTGACTCTATCCACATTCACAGGTCCTCTTTCCTTCTTTGCGGCAACAGTCTCTTGAGCAGCATTGTCATTAATCGCAGCTTGATGTTGTTGACCTCCTGATAATTCAGGCAGTTTGGTTCTGAACTGCTGACCAAATGATATTTCAGCTGGACTGCACCCTGTGACACAGTGAGGCATGCTACGATACACCATCAGGAAAACATCAAGTTCAGTATGCCAGTCCTTGCCTTCTGCATGTGTTCTGTTCTGTCTCTCCACTGCCTCATTCACTTGTAGCCAGTATGGTGTGATGCTGTGATGTGTTATTCCATTCGCTTGATGGTATGCTGTGGAGTCTTTTAAAAGGAATGCAGTTCCATTATCAGTTATAATGCACTCTGGTATGCCATGTATTGCGAAGGAGTGCTTCATACATTTAATAATGTTTGCAGAGGTAGGGGTTCTCAGAATGTCCAAAATAATAATCTGTCAGCACCAACAGATTGTCTTCTGACAGGAATAGTCCACAGATATCCAACGCAAGCATTGATTGATGGCTTCATTTGCTATGTGCATGTCTACACACAGTCTTGGTCCTTTCTTTCCATGTACCACAACTTATGGTGACACCCATGGTGTAGGTCCACTTAATCTCTTAATCACATCATATCCTCAAGTTGTTTAAGTTTCTCCTTAACCTGTTTCCTCACGATGAAAGGTATTCTGTGAACAGGCTGAGCTACAGGGTTCGCATGATTATCGATGTGGAGTTCTAAGGGTAAGTTTTTCAGTTTGCCTAGCCCTTCAAAACATTTAGGAAATAGTATGAACCCCACCTATAGGACCTATGTGCAATATTTCTGTAGACTTAACCAAGTAATAAATCTCTGAGTTAACCAGAAGCAAAGAGTGCTAAAATGTGGTACTTTACAATGCAGATGGGGAACGAACTGGTAGTTCAGAATGCTACCCTAAGCTAGTTGAAATTTCAAGTTAAATACAAGTGGTAACTGCCTTGAACGCAACATAGAACTGATCAGAATCCTTCCAGCTAACCTCACATCCATGGTTCATTAGTAGTAATTTAAATGCGACTGACTGAACAAAAAATTCTGGTGATAATGGTAAATAAATTGTTAATTTACTGATATTTGTATAACTCCATAATAATGCATTTTCTAAGGGGTCTACTTGACTAATGTTTTAGCAGAAAGTGTCTAGATCCAAGTTATTTTTTTCTGGGGTTTATTTAGCCTATAGGAAAAAGCATACAATCAATCACACAAAATAAATTGTTCTGAAAAAGGAGCTCAGAGCCTGTCTACCATCTCTGCATTGGCTTATATTGTGCCCAATCCACTCTGATTGGTCCCTCTGGCTATGTTTCCAAGAAATGACAGAATGTCATATATGTCCTTTTTGATTGGTACATCAAGGCCCCCCTTGTTAACTATGGCATTTTCCAAGAGATGGCATCATATGTCAAGTTAACCTTAAAGGGTCTGAATTCGACGCCCCTATCGCTTAGGACAGACTTTATGTTTCTTTTTCAAGGTCCTTGTACAGAGTGCAATGGCCGAAAAAAAATAATTTTAGACTCACTTCAGTGAATAAACTACTCATATGATTGTCACACAAATCATCCAATAATTAAATAGTACAGTAATTCATACACTTGCTAGTTATAATCACTTACAATTTAAATATTTTTTCATTAGAGCTGACTTCCTTGGACAGTTCTCCATTTCAAATTGATTACAAATATCTTTAAATAAAGGAAATATAATCACTTATTCCAAAGATATTACAATTTCTGTATTCATATTCATATCCATGTTGATGCTGTTAATGATCAATAATTAATTCTAGGACATGATAGGGAAGTCCAGAAATTTGCATAAGATTTAGGGAGGACCAAATATATGAGATTATGGCATTTCAGTCCGGCAGGCAATAGGTCTTTCCCAGTTCCTGGGTCCAAAACCACACAGTGCCCCCAGTGGCGCCTGATACACTCATTGCCTCCACTGCATTTCCTCCCTCTGTGGCTTAGATGTCGCATCACCTTCTTCCTCAGATGTGACATTTCTTCCGTACTCTGTAGTTTTGAGCTACGTGGAAGCACTCATTGGGGTACCCAGGTAGAGGTTTCTAGCACATCGCTCAGGTCCCATTGTCCCCCTCCTGTAGTTTTCTTTAACCCATGAGTTCGCATTCTTATGGACCTAGACCTCAGACCAGATTTTACATTTATTAGTGAACAAATAGTACTGTTAATTAAAATGTGTCTGGACTCTGAACACTCCGAGGCCAAATCTCAGTGGGACTTCTAGTTAATTACATGATTAATCTAATACCTTATTGAGTGATATATAATTATGTGATATTATATACTATTATTATTTATTATTGAAATGCTTCAAGGGAAAGCAATAGATTAAGGTCAAGGACACTTACTTGGATGATATATCAGTGAAGCCAAATGGTCAGAAAGCAGCACCATCATTTTTCATTTGAGCAAAACACTTGGTTGCAAAACACAGTTTGGGTTATACCTGCATAGGTCCCTAGGGACATTGGTAATCTTGTGTTTCATCAGGACTGTTTTGGCCTGGGCATAGTTCCAGCATCTCCTGCCATCCCCTCTTGAGCAGCCAGTTAGGGCAACTGTCCAGCCTGAGCCATAGCTTAAAATGGCACCTTTTGGTTCTCAAAGCATTTGGCAGTTGTGTTACTACATCATTACTTCACTTTAGGTTTGGTTTTACCCAGCCAATGTGCAGAAGAGTCCCTCTCCTTTCCCACGAGTCCAGCTGAAAACAGCACTCAGGTCCTGCTGTGGCTCCAAAACTCATGGTAATTTTCTACTGCCTTCTGTTCAATGACAGTTCCACAACCACAGTTCAATGCAATTTTTTTCTTTAATAGAGGGAAAAAAGAAAATACAGTTTTCAAATATTGTCCTGCACTGTTAAGTCAAATGAAGGAAAGTTTATACACACTTTAATGATACCGTCTATGTTCTCCTGCTTCTCTTACTGCTGTATACAATTTTATAGATAAGGAAAAGAGAAGGAACATTATCATCATAGAAAAGGAAACTTAATTATATTTAAAGCTTGGTGAAACTTAGAATTCATTTTATTTCACTCATTTTATTTGATTTGAAAGCATTGCAGAGCTAGTAGACCAAATAATCAGAGCTATATAAAGCCCACATCTAGGTACCATAAGTGACATTATCATCAAAAACAACCTCTGGTGTTTGCTATTATACAGTATTGAGGGCTCAACAAAGCTCAAAACAAACAAAATATAAGTAAAATAAATAACAACACAGAAAACTGGACATATACTAGGAAAGAAACTCTCTGTGCTTCATCCATGTATCTTAGCCCGGGGAATTTCCTGTAACATCTCAACGACAGCACTCGGTTTAGATATGTGTGCTGTTAGCACGATATACAGAAATATTAATAATTATAATAGTAGATTTTATTTTAACCAAACCATTAATATAAGGTTATCTTCAAGCTTTTATTATCCTTTCTGATCCCATAGGATCAGGAAACCAAACATTACACTCAGTTTAACTGAAACACGGGCGAACACTCCGGTCTTCCACCATTACATTAATCTTGTCATCCTACACCCATGTGCCTTTCTGCCATTTTATAAGTGGTTTGATCACAACACACTCCTCTAACTATTATTTCTTTGCATTTCACTATGCATTTAAAATTCAGTTCACATTATTATTATAAT
The DNA here is from genome assembly GCA_039654305.1 of Porochilus rendahli. NCBI lineage: Eukaryota > Metazoa > Chordata > Actinopteri > Siluriformes > Plotosidae > Porochilus > Porochilus rendahli. Next base: position 31,087,337 of record JBCNYG010000025.1, read on the forward strand.
TTTTCTTTTATTCCTGAAATATAGTTGCCAAATCAATCTCTTTTACACATGCACTCTATAGCAACTTCAACTCTTACTTAATAGAATCTACACATTATAAGAGTGATCCTACAGTAATTTTTCTCATAATTCATCATTTATTAAATCCTCTTAAAAAATCCTCTCTGACCTTCTCATAACTTGCTCAACCAGTTGAAAAAATTTTTAGGCAGACACAACATAATAACAACCCCCATAATGTTCTGTGCCCCCCTTTAAAGATAAATACATAAGCAATTATTTACACTATGACACAACTTGCAAGTTTTATAATTTTTATATGCCTCATTTTTCTATTTATTTTACTTTTTCTATATCCAGACATTAAATTAGAAATTTTAAGAATAAGATTTAAGAAGTCTCATTTATTCCTCTGTAATCTCTTTTCTGGCCACAAAATGATTCATTCATTCATTTTCCGAACCACTTATTCCTAATTAGGGTCGCGGGGAGACTCTGGGCGAGGGCGGGGTACACCCTGGACAGCTCGCCAGGCCATCGCAGGGCCATCAGTCACACAACCATTCG
>JBCNYG010000025.1:31383451-31397967 GCA_039654305.1 Porochilus rendahli
TACAGTGTGTAACATTTTTAAGGATCTAGTTGCATAAGTAAAGTATATCATCAATAAACAGGTTTTCAATAATCTACAATTCTGTGGCACGGTGCAAGAACCAGACAACCCACTTAACCATTAAAAGCGAATCCAGTGCACTAGTGTAGACAGTATTAGCTGAAGATGCTGAAGAAGTTTTGTGGGGTTTTTTAAAAATAATATTTTACTTCAGAAAAACAAAAACTCATCTTGTTTTTTCCCCCAAAATTAACATTTTGTGGGTTGTCAGGTTCTTGCATGGTGCCACAGAATTTCTTTTACATGTTGCTGAGTTCACTCCTACATGGGGAGCAGGTCCCCTCTCATGGAGGTCACCATCTTGCAACGCCATGATTTATACAGTAGCCCAGAACCATAGAGACTTCGAAGGCAAAGGGGTGAGGTATGAAACTTCAGTTGGTTGCAATCTGTAACCTCACCACTACATATCGCTAAATCTTACACACTGTACCTTTAACTGATTCAAACGCTTCCCAAAATACCACTGTAGCCATATTAGCAGTGAGAGAACCATCTGTAATAAAACCTCCTACATAATAAAAGTCATCCATCACAGAAAGGCACTATTTATTAAATCATGTGCTTTTCCCACTTTTTCTGTTTGCAGCATAGTGACAATTACATGACTGTACACTAAACTGATCCTCATTATATACAATAACTATAATGTGGTACATCCTTATACAGAAAGTGCAAACTGTTAGAGACTTTAAGAGCCAGTGGCTCATTGACAGCCTGGCAGAGCGCTTTGGGTTAGTTTACTTTTTTCTTTCAGGGCAACACAATGTAGATGATGTAAACCATCGTCCTGTTGTTTGTGTAGTTTTCGAAAAGCTCCTGTTTAAATGGATGCCCTTCCTTTGTTTCCGTTTCAGGTGTAAACCCGTTTGCATGGTCGAGGCTTATTTATTGCCTTACTTTTATTTGTTTACTTGTGTCCCCATCACTTGTTTTCCGCACCCATGACTTTACGAGACAGGTGTTGAAAACTGAGTGGTCAGTACACAGCCATTGTATACCCAACCCCGACATAAGTACCTTTTTAGATCTCCAGCATCTACAGAAAACAGCTTTATCAGCCAGGTCCTCAATATCGAAAGCATGGACCACTTTGGGGGTGTCCTTCTGAAGGTCCAGGTTCACTTTCGGTTTCACACACTTGGCTTGTGAACACAATGCTTTGTGGATCAGGAAACCGACGGCCATGGCTCCAGCAGTGACAGACAGAGCCGTCAGCACTTCACCTGTGAAACAGCACCGGCACGTTTAGGGTCTGTTCAGGACTCTTGTATGTAAACATTAACGCGCAGCTTTAATCTTCAGTTTCGACTTCTTATAAGAGCTTTACACGGGATCACCAAAAGCCCAAGGTCACGTAACCCATGCTAACACAAGATGGCATGTCATTAATAACATCCCTTATTGCTTCAATACTTTATTAGACACACAAAAGGCACGGTGACACAGCAAAGTAGACATGAAACACCATGGAAACTGTCCTTAGCACGACAAGAGCTCGGATAGTTAGCTACCTATATAGTACAGGTCATTTATAAATGCACCTGTACAGCTACACATACTACACATTTAAAAAATATATGTACATATATACAAACATATTCAATTATTACCTTTAGTCAAAGACGCCGAGCTACTCATGATTACACCAAGGAATCAGCAACCCAAAAGACTGCGAAGTGTGCGTTCCTTAGGACTAATGACCCATATTTTAAAGCTCCTCCAAGCTGTGGGTGGCTCGCTCAAGCGAATCAATTCTGCAACCAGATGCGCATACGACACCAGCTCACCAATTCACTTCATGTGCCTGATTCCACTCTCTCAACAAATCTACACATCCAAGCGAAACAAGTGTAGACCGGGTCTATAATAAATACAAGATAAACTTTTTGCAATTAGTGTATGGCAAAACCGTTTACCACATTTGAATGACATGCTTTACACATTAGTTAGATTTTTTTTTTTAATTTTTGATTTCAAGCAAATACAAAAAAACCAAATACTGTAGTAAACGAATCTTGACTTAATAAAACTCTTATTTTGAATTTTGGGTATGACGTGCGTGAACCGGAAGAACTAACAATACCGGTCATCAATATTGTGTTCTGCACGTTTATGGTTCTACTCACTGCAATCGATGGTCTGTTTAATTTTAGATATCGGGTTTAGGAATCTGTTGCTCGATATGACTCGTAAGTATCTATTCGTAATTACTGTGGTATTTTATGAACAGCTGGTGTTACTAAAATCTCGATCAAATAAAAAGAAATCTTAATTTTGAGTTGTAGTAGATGATGTAGTTTTGGTTGTGTTGTGGTTCTGTGATGGTCACATGAAGCTTTGAAGAATTCTAACGAAAAGTCAAAAAAGTATTAATTTCTCGAGGCTTCAAATGCTCACCAGACACACTTACCGAGTCTTTTGTTTTGTTTTTTTGGCACACAAAATATCTTTTGTTTGCAATAAAAAATATAATACCAGTTACAACAGACCTTTTTACTTACTATATTAAGTTTATGACAGTGTTAAGGCCACAGTGAGAGTAAAAAATAAAATCTGTGATTTCGAGACTAATGCTGTTAGATGTTACTGGAATTAAGTTTTTACTCTCGAAATTACAATGTTGTTTTCATAACACTGATTTTATTTTCGTAATATTATGGCCTTATTGTCATATTCCCAATGTGGCCTTAATATGCTACTCAAAATTAGCTGAGGATCAATAATATATTCTTGTACATCATTTTGCTGAATGGGTCGGCAAGCCTAGTAATATATATATATATATTTACCGACACATGTTCCTTACTATTGCTCACTGTTTATCACTGAAATCATTCTAAAATCATTCAAGCATATCCAGATGAACAATGAAATAATGCTCACTGCCAGTTTCTAAATTCCAATCGGTTTGATGACATGCCTGAAAACCTTGAATTTTTTCTTCGTACACATTCACAGCTAAGTTTTTCACTTCTTAAAAATCTTCGTAGAGAACAAAATGCCACCAAGGTGAAGAATAAGTACCCAAGAACTGTCTGACAGGGTTAGGGATGCTACAGACTGGGAAGTCTCAAAGAATAGTGGCTGCTGAGCTTGTTGTGAGCCAAAGTGTGGTATCTAGAGCATGGAATCGTTTTAGACAAACTGGCGCAATGGACAACTCGGGCTTAGGACAGGTTTATTGTTAAATCAGCCCTCAGAAATCGTAGAGCAAATGCACCAACCCTGGCCTGGGACCTCCAGAACGCATCCGGAGTCAAGGTTTCCACCCAGACTGTAAGAAACCGCCTTAATGCAGCCAGATTGAGGGCCAGAAGACCATCAGTTCAAGTCTTGTTTTGACTTGTTTGATAAATGCCAGAGGAGGACCCATTACTAAAGAGCTGAACTGTAGCAACTGGTAATGTCTTTCTGGTTGTTTTTTGTTTGTGGAAAAAATGCTTTAATTAGTGAATTTTGAAGTATCATTTGAAAACCTTTTAAAAGTGCTGAATATTACGCAAGATCATTGTGCATTGTAATGATTTTCTTATGTAAGGGGTCAAACATTTGTCAAAAAAAATTCTTATTACTTTTTGCAAAAATTATATATGAAAATATCAGTGATCCTTAGCAGAGTTTGAGTAGTATACTTAATAATAAGTTATAATAATGATATATAATAATAGAAACTAGAAAATTCCTGCAGAAATCTAGATGCTGTTTGTTTGTTTTTTGTTTTTAAATGCTGATTTATAGACTGTTCTAGCACATTATTGCCATTCTTTGGTCTGTGGTTCTTAAATTCAGACAGACAGTCTTCCAGCTTTTCTGGATCACACACAGATCACATAAATAGGCTTATTAATTAGCCAGATAAAATATAAACCATGTAGCAGAAGCTTCACTATAGAAGTCTAGTTGGCTACCTCAATGCTAAGTAAGCATAGTCCAAAATCATTTTAGCAAAAGAGTTGATCTCACCAGCACTGGAAAGCCATCTTCACAGTTTCTGAGTGTAGGAGCAAGAGCTGATCGATGATAGATGCTGAACGAGACTAAATTGGATTGTATGACTTTAAAGACTTATAGGTGTTGGTACTTGTAGTATTTAGGGGATGATGTCTCAGAGGTGGAATCTGGGAAGATGTAACCAAGAGGGTTTATTTTTTTATTTTTTTGACGAGAAGTGAGGGGGGCAGAAGGGGAGGGATGACAAAGTTAAATGATGATGACGAGTGATGGTCATGAAGAGATGATGTCAGTGAGATGGGTCGGAATATGTGAAGATGTTACAGAGAGAATTTTGACATGGGTGGATTTTTGATTTTTACATTATTTCCCAGTGATTCCTATGGAGAAATTCTTTCACAGTCTTTTATGTTTAGCAAATTTTTTCTCGAACTTCTACCAAAAGACGTTGTATACTATTCCAGATCCAGTCGCGCATTGTGATGTATAATTTGTGTGAGGGGGGTTATTCCTTGAAATTTTGTATGGAAGAGTAACCACTATAAACTTAGCTGCGGACAAATTTCCAGCGTTCAAGCGAAGATACAGTGAAGAGAACAGGCAGTGGTGAGAGAGTAAGAGGAGTGTTGATGAAGAAAAGTGATAAAGAGATGTGATAGTGATGAAGAGGCCATGAAATCTGTAAAGGTGTTACAGAGATGTCACAAAGAAGAAGCAGTGTCACAGAGAGTGACTTTTTACCATGAAAGGAAAAAAAAGAAATTGGTGAAATTATAATCACAGCAATTACAGTAGGGGTTTACTAGTATACAGTAATATACAAGATAACTATGTCTGCAAAAGTAATTAATCAGTTTAAACTCGGCAAAATAGACAACACGGTCCTCACGTCCGAATATCAGAATCAGAACCCTTTATTGATCCCGGAGGAAATTGTGTAAATTGTGAAAGTCTGGAATGACTCGCCAAATGAACCGATGGCGTCGATCCATAAGCCATAAAAGTTCATTCAATTCACTCACGTGGTTTTCCGAGAAGGATACACACCTCGAAGGGAGACTTCATCTGTTACTGATTTTCTTACCTGATACGTGCTTTAAAGCCTCAGATTCAAGGATCACATCTCTACCCCGTATCCCAAGTTGGGAATCTCTGTGCTACTCATTCAAAGTGTTTTCCTCTCACATGGTTTCAACTGATCAGTTAATCATCAACATCAAGCCTCTGAAGCTGGATCGATGAGAGATCTATATCTAATATCTCTTCTCTCTCTCTCTCTCACTTACTGAAGGAACATGAGTGGGAGAAGAAAAGCAAAACCCAACCGGGGTGGAGGACGCTTTAATAAGTGTGGTGGAGGCGGAAGGAAAGCATTCAGTGGCTTGGATGACGATGATGATTTTAGCCTGGATCTTGGATCAAATCGCCCCCATAAACCTCCCTCAAAAGGAAGAGAACGAGGGGCTTTTACAGGTAGAGGCCATGGGAGCAGCAGAGGAAGGGGACGGAGCAGCTCGCAGGGTGTTTCTAGAGATGGCTCCAGGCGAGGGGAGGAGAGGCGAGATGATGTTAGATCTGACCGGTTCAAGATGCCCCTACAGAAGATCCATATGACATCGGAAAACAGGCTTCAAGTAAAGGAATTATTGAAAGAACTTCAGAGTCAGGAGTACACTACTCCACACAGGTTAGTGACTATGTCTACATGTTGTATCTATCAGCTGTTAATGAAAAATAAGTCTAACCTCAAACTAGAAATTAGGCGGTAGATTTAATTTCACAATGCATAGAGGCTTATTTATATTTTTTATCTCAGCTGCTCAGACTATGATGGTGAGGGAGAGGAGGAGGAGGAGTTTGATGAGCTGGATCATCGTGAGGAAGGTCAATTCTGGATCACTCAGGATGCTGGTGTCGGGAGCGCAGAAGGAGGTGTCTGTGAAGAAGACAGTGAAGAAGAAATATCTGTTAAACCAGAACCTGTTGTTTCCCTGTTTGCTTTAGGCGCACTCTGCAGGTACTCATCGTCATTGTGGCTTTCTTTTTTGTAAATTTAATTTTATCAATGTATTTACCATTATAAGACCAGTTAGTATGTAATCCATATAGTTTTAAGATCTGTAAACCAATAAGAATTGAAATTAACTCGCAGTTAAAATGAATGTTTTCTATAATATTGTTATGGGCACCGTCTTTCATTGCTGGTTTAAGATGTTGAATAGTTACACAACTCTCATAGGTAAACAGTATTCACGTGTTTGTTAAACCCAATTTCATGTTGGAAACGTAAAGATAACTAAAAATAAATAAACAAGCTTGGGTGCAGGTGATCCAGCCAAAAGATTATATGATGACAATCTTTTGGAGTACAATCTCAGTCTGTAATCTTAATCGTGATTTTTGATTTTGCTTTGATTTTGCTTCTGGCACATAAAGTGTTTACAGAAGTGAACGTATTCAGAGGAATGGCATCTCGCTGCCCTGTAGTGATAGCGGAGCTCACATTGACGGTTTCTCATACTATGGATACTCGCTTGCACTTATCACACCCTTCTCTCAGATACTGTAGCACTGCTAGACTAGTCCCTCCTTCGACCAAGGGACAAGGGGAAAATGTTTCTAAACTCCAAGTTGGTGGAATGAACTTCCTCAGGATGTCCAGACAGCTGAGTCACTGGGTGTCTTCAAATGATGGCTGAAAACCTACCTTTTTCAGTAGTACTCAGATTAGCACTATGTTTTACACGCACACACACGCACACACGTGCGCTCAAAAAAAACCCCAAAAACACCTACCCACTAAGTTTGACTGATGGTATACTTAGTCTGTGTCCAGTTAAACCAGTATAAGAATATATTCACTGATAGTGACTTTAAAGCACTTCTGTAAGTTGCTCTGGATAAGAGCATCTGCTAAATGCTGTAAATGTAAATGTGCTCTTACTCAAATGAATGATTTCTTAGACAATTTATAGGTAATTGTCATTGGTTCTGTCAGCATATTATACATTTTACAAAGTAAATAATTCACAAATAAACAACTAATCATATTCTTTTGTTATTGAAACTACGGTTTCTAAATGGTGTACTTTACATGTCGAGACTAAGAATGCATGTTTGTTTAACTCATTTTTAGTCCCTTCTATTATCAATTTGTTATAGAGTGCATTAATTTTGATATACATAGAATACGTGAATAGGGTTTGAGGATTAACACGAAAAACTTGTCAAGTAAGGGGAATCATATGGGAGCTCTGGTTTCAGGCAGTGCCTAAATCTGAGTACTGTTTTATGCCAAATTAAGATTATCCACCTTATAAGATCATCAGATATAGTATTCCATTGAGGTTATTGAGTATTCCATTTACATTTGTCATTTGGACGATGTGACTTATTTTTAATTTCATTTATTCAATTTAGCAGTTAAGGGTTTTGCTCAAGGGCCCAACAGTATGAGATTGGTGGGACTGGGGAATGAATCCCTGACGTTCTGATCTGTAACCCACAGCTTTAACCACTGAGCCACTTCTGCTCTTGATAAGTTAATAAGTTATGCACCAGCAGTAAAAGCCCAATCTCGTACAATATAGGTGTTTACATTTGTCCGATTAATTAATTTCTAGGGTGCTTAACAATGCTTTTACATTTGCTTGTGTTAGGTATGGCTTTGATCGTGAGCGTAGCAGGCAAGCTCTGGAAGCAGCAGTAAGCAGTGGGCAGGGGGATGTCGGAGCAACACTGGAGCTCCTTCTTTCCCAGATGTTAACTGAACGTTTTGGATTGACCGCTCTTGACCTTCAGGTACCTGACCCTCCATCATACGAGGAATGCATTGCCCTGCGTCAGGAGGAGGCTGTCGCTTTAACTGCCATCTATGGAGAGCGCTTCTGCGAGAGAATCAGTGGCCGTGTCTGGATCATCCAACTGGATCTGCTGTGGGTGACTGAGGGCATTTGCGGCACCTCAGAGTTGAGCAAGAAAGCAGAGACGAAAGGGTCTTCTTCTACTCAGGTGTGTAAATTCTACCTAAAAGGATCAGGATGTAAATTTGGAAGGAAATGCCATTTCAAACACCAAAGACCTGAGTCGAGCAGTCACAGAGACCCATATGGGCCCAGCCAGCCTGGCTTTAGAAGTACTGATAGCCCTGTTTACCAGCTGGAGGTCCGATTTCCCCAGGGAAACTGCTACCCCTTTCAGCCACCATTAGCTGCCTTTAGTACCACGGATGAGAAAATCTCTGGAGCAGGACGCCTTAATGTGACAGAATATCTCTTTGGCCAATCACTTTCAGCAGCGCAAGAAGGCGAACCTGTGGTCTACACCCTCATCTCCTGTCTTGAGGAAGATGGACCAATCAGAGAGCTACTTTCATCTTCACATCACAAATATAATGTTCCACCCCCTGTACTAGCCCCACCTACGAGTACTGCAACAAAAATTCGTAGCACTAAGCACACCTTAGCTGACAGTACACTGACCAGTACAACAATTTCTTCAAGATTTGTTAACACGGCACAGAACACCAAGCTCACAGTCATGCATACAGAGGGTAAGGTATCAGCTGTTATTCATATTCAATGTGTCTGAAAGAAAATAGAATGATTTAATGCTACCATAGAATTCTTATATGCATAATTGCTGTGACCAGTTTGTCTTTTCAGTTGATCCAGTGCCACATTTATAAAATAAGTGTAACAGTGATGTGATAATCCACATACATGGATATAAAACATTGATGTTAATTTTGGTTAGCCAAAAGAAAGGGAAGATTTGTAACAAAAAAAATTTAGTAAGTGACTTTTTTTGTTGTGACTAACAAACAGATTTTAGTAAGTAAAAAACATCTGATAAAGAAAATATAAACATGATGTATAAGAGAAGAGTTTGCATGGTTTGCCTTTCATTTCACTTTAAGTGGCTTCAATTTATGTAATTTCATGACTTGTGTGGAAGTCTGATGGTTTTAGGTCATATTTATGCAAAAAAAAAAATCAGAAAAATAGAAAATTATAAAGGGTTTATAAAGTTTCAGGCATAGCTGTATATGGTATGTGCCATGTGTTTATTACTACAGGAGATAAGCACAACAAAGAAGATACAGAAGATGAGCAATATGATGAAGATTATGAAGAAAGTGTTCCCATAGAGAATGAGAGTTATGTGAACCTTAGAAAAAGAGTGGAGAGAAAAATTGAGATAAGAGCTGAAGAGGTGCTGCAGGAGAACAAAAAGCTTTATAGGGAATTCAAGAGAAAACTGGTAACAGCTTTTACTTTGAATCAGTTACCTTTTACACATCTCACTAACTCTGATAGCTTGTGTCTATGTGCCTGAAAACAAGAAAATGCATCCTGTATATTAAATATTTTGTCTCTACCAGTCTTCCAGGCGCTATTTGTCAATGCAGGAGCAAAGGGTCAAGCTACCTGTGTGGGAAAAGAGACACAACATTCTACAATCTCTAGAAAAGAATCAGGTTCTTGTGATCAGTGGTATGACAGGGTATGTTGGAAAATATGACATGTTGTGTTACTGCGTTAGAAAGACCTTTTTAAAAGTGAGGTTCTTGTTTAATTTCAGGTGTGGTAAGACCACTCAGATCCCTCAGTTTATCTTGGATGACTCTCTGAGTGGACGAGGGGAGAATGTTGCCAACATCATATGCACTCAGCCTCGCCGTATTTCTGCAATCGCCGTGGCAACTAGGGTTGCTCAAGAACGGGCAGAGCCTCTGGGCCACTCCACCGGATACCAGATCCGTTTGGAGACTGTCAGAGTAACTATCTCTCATTTTTACATACATACGCACATTCATTCATTCATTCATTCATGTTTCTGAACCACTTATTCCTAATTAGGGTCGCTGGCGCCTATCTCAGCCGACTCTGGACGAGGGCAGAGTACACCCTGGACAGCTCGCCAGTCCATCGCAGGGCAGAAACATGCTGACGGCTATGCAGCCTATACATAGTATATGTAATTTATCTTTACATATTTTAACCATAACATGCAAATGATCTTCATAGCTCTTCATAGATTGTTAGCTCAGCAGAGCATTAAGTGCTTTGTTACAGTGTGTTTTTACACTCATTCAGACTAAAAAAATATTCTCATGGTTTACATTTCCATTTTTAAAAAATGACTGTAATAATGCCACCTGATCCAAGTCACTTTTAGCTGACAGAGTCATAGTTTTCCTGCTTTAAAATGGAAAAATAGCCCATTTGAAAAAGTTTCTTCTTCTAGAGTCCCTATACAACTCTAATTCCAGTGCCGGATGCATGATTTGCCCATGTTGTTCATTGTATCTAGGACTGCTGAGGAGCATGGATGTTTGATTTGCTCGCATAGCATGTCATGAAGACCAGCTGTTTTGTTGTTTTTCATAGCATTGATGCCATCACACATTTCCTTCATGGTGAAGGGAATGTTCCTAGGGCCATTCACCTGCAGCTTTCGGAAGCTTTGCACAAGCGATGTGTTTTTGGGGTAATGACAGGATTTAAAGACCATGATGTGAGCTCTCCTTAAAAAAAAAAAAAAAGAAACCTTCACAAAATCTTTTAATGAATATAAACAACACAGCTTTTATGGGGAACTATGTACTAAACTCTGAAAGTGTAGGCTATAAACACACAGCGTTAGCAATACAACGCTTACCTATACTGCGAACGCACAGAGCTCACTTGCCCTTCCTCTGTAATGGTTAAAATATGTAAAAATGTTATTTTAATTTTTATCTTTTCTTTGTTTTTGCACAGCATATACTAAAAGTCTTAAATGAGACTCATTATGATTACCCTGCTTACTTTTTCATGTCTGTGGAGGTTATCAGTTTGTTATAATATTAGAAATGTAAAACAAATCTCGTTTTAGTGTTGTTTAGCTTCGGTTTCCGTATAGTATGTGCTAATACATTTATTTGTCTACGTCACTAAATTGAATTGCCCCTTCAACGTTCCATCTTAGGGACTATTATACCTCACCCTTGGTAAATAATTGTTAACCTTGTTAATGATCTCATTACAATGGCACCTCAGTCAAGAAGTAGGTTATATTAGGAAGGGAGTGAACAGTCATATCTCAAAATTGAGTTGAAAGGAGGAAAATGGGCAAATGTGGGAATCTGAGAGACTTTGACAAGGGCCAGCTTGTTGTGGCTACATGACATTAAGAGGTAAAACATAGTGGTACCAACAAAGGGAATGTAAGCATTAGCCTACAAAGGCTGTAGAAATGAAATAGATAAAAAGGTGTCATCGCTGTATCTACTTGCTCCAGCAAATGTTTGTTGTAAAATATATTTTATACTTATAATCAAGGAGATGGTCAGAAAAAGAAGACAAAATGTGTCTCTGCAGGATTGTATTTTGCAGTTTTCATGCAGTTTCTTGGGTTTTGGAAAGTTTTGCTGAAACTAACAACCCTCTGTGTTTGCACATGCCCAGTCCTCCTGCACTAGGCTGCTGTTCTGCACCACTGGTGTCTTGTTGCGTAGGCTAGAGGGAGATGCTCAGCTCAGTGGAGTCACACATGTCATCGTAGACGAGGTTCATGAACGCACAGAGGAAAGGTGAGAAACTGTGCCACTGTTTTCACACATAAACACATCTATATAATGAGCACATTTATCTAATGATCTATATAATGAGATACATCTGTATCACTCTCTCCCTTTCAGTGACTTCCTGTTGCTGGTTCTCCAAGATCTGATGTTGCAAAGGTCTGACCTTAAGATTATCCTTATGAGTGCTACCCTCAACGCTGATCTCTTCTCCCACTATTTTCACAAGTGCCCTTCCATCCACATACCAGGCAAAAACTCATTTATTTGCACACATATACTGCTTTTAGTATTCAATTCTGAAATAAATTTTATGATAAAGAATACCATATCACTCTTCACCTTCAGGACGTACATTCCCAGTGGAGCAATTTTTCCTCGAAGACGCCATTGCAATCACCAGGTAATTAAAAGAAAATACAGTTTTATCACTGTCAGTCTTTCATACAACTTTACATGGATTGCATAGAATGAAGAGGAACAGAATAGCTGAAACCTATTATCATCTCACATGTTAACTGAAGTAACATAAATAATTCTTCAAAAGCAATTCATATAAATGTCAGAATGATGCAGTATAACTATAAAAATACAGTGGGCATTAACATGCCCATTAACAAACGTTTGCTCTAATTGTAGTTAAAGTTTACCAGTAAAGGGAGGCAAAGTATGAAATGGAGAATTATTCAGTCAAGGCACCTTCACCACAAAAAAAAAAGGGGAAAAAAGCCATCCGAGACCAGATACTGCTCCATATCATGCAAAAGCTGAATTGTATAAAGGTTTTATGATTAATTCAAAATATTCATAAAAAATATATAAGAAGGAAGTGTGGAGTGTGTAATAGGTATCCTTGCCAATAGGTGGCTGGAACTAGGTACTTGGAAGAGGCTTGTAAAAGATCATGAAGGAATAGGGGTGCAGAGGCTTATGTTAGCTGATATCTGTACTGATACCTGTGTATGTATATTTTTTGTTAAAATAATATCAATAATAATTTTTAAAAAGCTGCATGTACTCACAGTTATTGAATAAAGTGCATTAAAGTGTCCTTATCTTTACAATACAACAGAAAGTCATGTTATTATGTTGCTAGTTAGATATTCATCTATATTGCTAGCTAGCATTATTGAGCACAGTTTAATGAGATTAAGTACAACTAGCGTAGTCTCTGAATCATCCTAGTCACAAAAAGCAACAAAATAAGGAATTGAAGTATTTGATGGTAAGAACCCATTTTTATTTTCAAAAACAATATGTTTTTTATTTTCTAGAATTTTTCACCAAATACAACTTTATTCAATTTTTGCGATGTTCATGAAGTCAGGCAGCCATTCTGTCTGTGACAACAGGGAAGATGAGGACATAGATATGATAAAATAAATAAATATGCCTGTGGCTCCACCAAAGCACTGCATTCTTAAGCTGTAAAGCAAACCAATGAGATGACACCGTTGTCATGCAGTATATGCTAAATCCGTACAGTTTTCATTAATAGATATGCAAGCCAGTGCGTATTCACATATTCATATGCTAAATCATAATTGTTTACCAAGCAATTAAATATCCATCCTAAATCAAGGCTGCCAGCTGAAGTAACCAGTGATAAGTAAACATATTTGCTGGGTTTTCAAACATTAAACATTTTAAAACCTATTAATGACAGGTTGCTGCGTGAATGTGTGTGCCAGGTATGTGATTGAGGACCACAGCCCATACTTGCGCTTGGCAAAGCAGAATGGCCCACCTGGTCAAAGGGCAAGAAAAGCACAGCCTGCTGAGATGATCATAGATGATGATGATGATGGGTGGTCATTTGGCTCCTTCGTAAAGAAAGATACAGTCAAGGACTCCATTCCTGATCATCAACTCAATGTGCAAGAGCTCACTATCCGATATCCAAGTAAGGAGATGTACAACTGTACTGTACTGTATCCAAAAGCCAAACATTTTCTTCTAGTACTGTTTGTACTGTATGTTTGTCTTTCCTTGTAAGCTTGCTCAAAAGCTGTGGTGAAAACTCTGGCTGCATTGGACCTGGATAAAATTAACATGGACCTTGTGGAAAGTCTACTGGAGTGGATTGTAAATGGAGACCACAGTTATCCTCCAGGTAAACATTTTAGATCTTTTTGTGCATGTGAAAAATACCATGATCTGGCAGACTGGTGAACAAACTAGTGCTGAGACAGAGAACTCAAAGCCCTGGAGTTTGCTTTGAAATCTACGACATGGCCATTCTGAACACAGCGATTAAACACTTGTATCAAAGTGACATGATCAAGAGATGACTAAAACCTCGTTCAGGTCACAAACACATGACTTTGTAATCAGAGGTTCTGAAGCTGGAAAAATTGGTTCAAAGCATTTACATTTTAGCATTTGACAGACGCTCTTATCCTGAGCGACTTACAATTGAGGGTTAAGGGCCTTGTTCAAGAGCCCAACAGTGGGAACAGTAAGCCATCGCCTTGACCACTAAGCCACCACTGGCCTAGCACTTTGTTGCATTTCCGTGAGCTTAACATTGAGTGCTTTAGTTTTATGAAAGTTTTACTAATACCAAAGGACCAAGTAACAATGCAATTTTTATGTACTCCAGCCATCAAAAAAATTTAAATGAAGGGGATAATATTAATAAGGAAAGGCGCAAATCCCCAAGACTGAACAAATAAAATTTTTCTCCATGTCCTAGACTAAAGCATGTTTATTCAAAAATGAACAAGCAAAAATATAAGAACATTTCTTATGTTAAAGTACACCATTTATAACTCACATTATGCATTTTTACCGTTAGGGGCCGCTAGAGTGCACTCTGTTTAACAAAGCTTTTTAGATTCATTCATTCATTCATTCTCTCAACCACTTATTCCTAATTAGGGTCTCGGGGAGGCTGGCGCCCATCTCAGCCGACTCTGGGCGAGGGCAGAGTACA
>JBCNYG010000025.1:31398639-31408714 GCA_039654305.1 Porochilus rendahli
TCCTAATTAGGGTCTCGGGGAGGCTGGCGCCCATCTCAGCCGACTCTGGGCGAGGGCAGAGTACACCCTGGACAGCTTACCAGACCATCGCAGGGCTGAAACACGCTGACGGCTATGCAGCCTACTCTTGACAAAAATCAGCAATGGTTCTTTTACATCCTCAAATGGCCTGCATTTGATAATCCAGTTAGCAGTGGGGACAGCAAGCAGTGACAGCCCGCTAATAGTGGGGCTTGAACCCCCGACCTTGGGATCAGTAATCCATCACCCTCCCACCAGGCCACCACTGCCCCTTTTTAGATTCATCTGGATGTAAAGTTTCGTCAAAATCACTTAAACAAACTGTTCTTGAGGTAATTTAACCCTTCACCTTTCACATGTGTGTATGTGTATAGGTGCTGTTCTGGTCTTCTTGCCTGGATTAGCTGAAATAAAGCAGTTATATGAGCAGCTGCAAACCAATAGGCTGTTTAACAACAAACGAGCTAAGAAGTATGTACACATGCAGACATCATTTTAGCTATTGAGCATTCTGTTAAATGATGTCTGAAAAATATTCTGTAATGCTTATAGGTGTGTGGTGTACCCACTTCACTCCTCTCTGTCCAATGAGGAGCAACAGGCAGTGTTTACAAAGCCACCAGACGGAGTGACCAAAATCATTATCTCTACTAACATTGCAGAAACGTCAGTAACCATTGATGATGTAGTCTATGTTATCGACTCTGGCAGAATGAAAGAGAAGAGGTAAGGTTTTCGAAATACAGCATGACCCTCCAGGACTGAAGCTGAGCAGCCTTGTGCAAGACAATTCATGACTTGTTTTGTACTGTAAGCATATGTTACTTAAAGAGGGTATGTGTCGTTAATTAAAGGGCATGTGTATATTCAGGTACGATGCTAGTCGCAGTATGGAGAGTCTGGAGGATGTGTGGGTGTCGCGTGCTAACGCCTTGCAGAGGAGAGGCCGAGCCGGTCGTGTGGCCTCTGGAGTCTGCTTCCATCTGTTCACCAGCCATCGCTTCACTCACCACCTGAGCCAACAGCAGCTGCCTGAGATCCAGAGAGTGCCACTGGAGCAGCTCTGCCTCAGGTATGTGCTTGGTTCAAGTTTCACAGAATCTCCTGTGAATTTTCACCAGTGTTCCACTAGACAGTCTCCTTAAGCCATGTTCGAATCAATACAGGAGATAGACCATGAAAGTGAATGGTGTATGGGAGGGAATACTAAACAGCCTAAAATGACTTATTGTATATTATTCTGGTGCAAGTATTCAACAGACATGTTATGCAATAACACAGGAAATACAACATGACAGGACATTCTGTTACAAGAAACTGGACAGGGTGGTATGATACAGAATGTTAGTATCCTAAATTATTTTCTAAAAACAGTACATTCTGAAGTGTGTTGTTACTCTTGTAAACTATTTGCAAATTATTACAGCTCTTTTTTTTTTTAGAGTGACACTTCATAATAATTCATCCATTTATAGTTTCATTTAATGACAAGTTAGTTCAATTCATTTATATTTATAGCAAACTCTCTAACTGTTGTTCTTTCACCAAAAAAATGGTGTAAAACAATGTTGGAAAATGCTGTCTCCTTTTAAAACAACAACAAAAAAAAGAGTAAAATCATTGTATAGCTACATAAATGTGTTCCTTTTTAGTCAAGTCTAATTTCTATGGACATTTTGTATATCCACAATTTTTGTTTTCCTTATGAGGGGATTGGTTTCTTCCATGTTTTTCTCTTTCCTCCCACTTACAAAAAAAAATTCAATAAGTGCAAGGGCTATGCAGATTTTCTGCTAAGTGTGAGATGAGTGTCCTGTGATGGATTGGTGCCTCATCCAGCATTCATGCATCATGCATAATATTCCTGGGATAAGCTCCAGATCCACTTAAACTCTGAAAAATACACTACCTGGCAGTGAAAAGAAAATAAAAACCTGGACCACCTTTGGCCATGATTACAGCACATGCCACTATGGCATTGTTTCTACAAACTTTGTCAGGGCTCCAGAGTTTTTTCCTTCATATCCCAAAGACTTTAAATAGGGTTGAGGTCCCTGTGGAGCTTGCTCATGTGTGGAAATGAGTCCTAATGCTCCCTGAACCACTCACTCACTATGGGGGCCAGTTTTATATCTGTGCCATTAGGAAAGAAAAAGTCCATAAATGGAATACACTGGTCATTCAGTACATTTAGGTCATCAGTTGACCTCATTTTACAGCCACATAATGTTGCTGAGCCTCGACATGATAAACTGTAGCAACAATGCCAAGGCAGTTGTTCACTGTAATTAAGACTAAAGGTGATCCAACAAAATATTAGTGTCTGACTTTTTTCTTGCCAGAGTCTATATCTATTACTGAAGATGGACGGTATATATGTTTATAACATACCTCACGTGCTACTCTTTTCTTTTTTAGGATTAAAGTGTTGGAGATGTTCTCCAAGACTCCCCTGCAGTCTGTGTTTTCTCGGCTCATAGAACCTCCAGCACAGAGTAGTCTGGAAGCAGCAAAGCAGAGACTTTGTGCTCTAGGTGCACTCACTGTTGCTGAGAGTCTCACTCCTCTTGGTTGGCATCTTGCCTGCCTTCCTGTGGACGTGCGCATTGGAAAGTTGATGCTGCTGGGTGCTATCTTCCGCTGCCTGGACCCAGCCCTAACCATTGCTGCTAGCCTGGCCTTCAAGAGCCCATTCGTAAGCAACGATTAGTTTTTGCTCTGATTTCACTTCTGCACTCCTTTTATCACCCCTCTATAATCCACTGTATTTCTTATTCAGGTCTGTCCATGGGATAAAAGAGACGAAGCTAATGAGAGGAAGCTCAGTTTTTCTCTTGCCAACAGTGACCATCTTGCTCTGCTACAGGCATATAAGGTTGTTGTTTTCCCCGGGAAAATGCTTATATTATAAATATTTAAACAATTAATAATTTGATGCCCTATAATACACCAATGATTATGTAATCCTGGCTTGTGTGATAGGGTTGGTGTACTGCAGCACAAAACGGTTCACAAGCTGGTTATTGGTACTGCAGAGAGAACTTCCTGTCTATTCGGGGACTACAGGTGAGTCTGCCCACCAGTCGGATAACTGATTTTAAATTTAGTTAGTAGAGTTGCTGTCTAATTAAGAATGTTTATGCATTTGTTGTATAGGAGATAGCATGTCTGAAGAGGCAGTTTGCAGAGCTCCTCTCTGATATTGGCTTTGTAAAGGATGGACTTACTGTCCGAGGCATAGAGAGGATGAGCTCCACAGGAACCGATGGTGTACTGGAAGCTACAGGATATGAGGTAACTTTGCACACGTTTATTACCATATTAATCTCTTTTAAGAGGAAGTGAGTGCATTTGGTACTTCGGTGTACAGTGCTGTGTAAATGTTAAAATGGAGGCTAATTTTGAGCACTGCTGAAATAAACACACTTGTGCTGTGATTCTGTCTCTGAAAGGCAAATCTAAACTCTGAGAACACAAAGCTGATGTCAGCGATGTTGTGTGCAGCACTCTATCCGAATGTCGTCCAGGTTAGTGTCCTTAAAACTTTCTTCAAGTGGTCAGGATGATGCTCTGTGTATCTTTGTATGAAATGTGCATATGTGTCTGGTAGGTGCGAGCTCCACAGGGCAAGTATAAGCTCACAAGTAAAGGTGCCATGAAGATGCAGCCTAAAGCCGAGGAGCTCCGCTTCCTCACTAAAAACGATGGAGCGGTCCACATCCATCCTTCATCTGTCAACTTTACGGTAACATTTAAAACATGGTTCTTTTCCAGGTGATTTTTATATATGTCGAATAGATTGGCTTCACTCTCAGTTTTTTCTTCTGTACAGGTGCGTCATTACGACAGTCCATACCTAGTCTACCACGAGAAAGTGAAGACTAGCCGTGTGTTTATCCGAGATTGCAGTATGGTATGTGTGTATCCCATGGTGCTGTTTGGTGGGGGGCAGGTCAATGTGGAGTTACAACACGGCGAGTTCATCATCTCTCTGGACGATGGCTGGATACGATTCACTGCCGCCTCACACGAAGTAAGTAAGCTCATTCTCAGAGTCAGTGTTAAGTGGCACATTAAAATCCCTTCAGCTACGGACACAATATAAATGTAAAAGTTATATGTATAAAAATCTTCCTGATATTTATAATGAAGTTTTGGTGTACTGAAATAATGTTTTGTTAAATATGAGATGTGTGTTGTTTGTTGTTGTTGTTGTTTTTTTTTTTGTAGGTTGCTGAGTTGGTGAAGGAGCTGCGTTGGGAACTTGACCAGCTACTGGAGGAAAAAATCAAGAACCCCAGCATGGACTTGATCACCTGCCCACGAGGATCCCGCATAATACATACCATAGTATCTCTTATCTCAACTCAATAACACACATGATCCTACACACATTTCTCACATCTATCGCAAGTAATAAAGTGTATATCATGCACCAAGTATGCCTTTTGTTTGTACAACAGCCTTCTATTTAAATGGAAAATACACATTCACGCCTTTTGTAACAGGGCTCGAAATTCCTTCTTTAGCGAGTGTGCAACGCAAGTGAAATTCGCTAAACACAAGTTCCCATGAGATAGTGTCTAATTGTTGCCAAAATCAACCAGGACATAGTTAACTTTCCATTAGTACATTTAGTGATTAAATCGATTTGTATGTGATCATGTACTGTTACTGTGTGTTGTTTAACCTGCTGATTGTTTAAACTTGCTTGCTGATAAAGAAGCAGAATGTTAGCAAGGGAATAACAATAAAGGTAAGGCGCAAGCTACTTTGTTTTGACACAAGTAACTTTTGCTGGAAGCTTGTCATGTGCAAGCTATTTTTTTTAAGGGATTTCAAGCCCTGTGTAATTTGAACACATTATGTAATTTTATCATGTACTGAAATTTGAATGAGTCCACAGTGAATCCATAAAGAAAAAACTGACATTGGTATAGATGTTTGTAAATCATTTACAAATGAGCATGAATGATCATATTCTAAGTATTCTATTATTCCTTGTCTTTTCTTAAACAATGTTTATTAATGAATGGAAAACTAATCCGAATGCCTTAGTGTTATTTATTATAATTGGACATTTGATTGTATATAGGATTGTGTATAATATCAGCAAGACATTGATACTGAGCAAAAGACAATACAAATTGTCAGATCCAAAATAGTGAAAGTTTTCTTCAGATTATAAAAAAGTTTATATGAAATTTATTATAATTTCACCCAAATACATAGAAGTGCACGACATGTATAGTGCAGTCCTGCAGATTTCCGAGGACACATTTGCCCTGAAACTGTGGCCATTTTACTGGCAAGATCACAGTACTAATTTGTTTTGTTTTTATTTTTCTCAAGCCACTAAGAAAGTAAAGCATGTAGTGTGAGCGTATTCCTCTCCCGGTCTCAGCAAAGCTTCAGGAAACTGAGGCTGAAGGGAAAAGAGCACAATATGGCAACATTCATTTATGCTGAGAAATTCTAATTATAGAATTAAAGTTCTGATAATTACCTGATTAACAGCATCTGGCCAGTTTTGTGTCTCCAGACAGAAGGCACTGTGTTTTGGGTATGCTGTCCCTTCTTTTCCTCCAACTGTCCCATCCAGGAAATTAGAAGTATAGAATTGAACACCAGGCTGAGTGGTGCTCACCTCCAGAATACGCCCTGACCCAGAATGCACCACTCTGCAGAAAGAGCAATAGATGTTTGTTAGATGATGCACAGTCACTGAAAAGATAAACAAGGAACCATATGGAAGTAAAGATAAGAATGAGTTTACCTTGCACACTTTATCTCTTTTTTTGGTTGTCCTGGAAGCCAAAGGCAAAAATTGTGGTCAAATCCAGGGCCAGGGAGTTCCTTGAGCCGAGAACCAAGAAGAACAGGCTTGCGGAGGTCAAAGAGTGAATTATCCACGGGTCTAATTTCTCCTGTGGGGAGACGCGTAACGAAACTAAACTCATCCAATCAGAAACACGTGATATTGGAGGAAACTGATTAAATACCGTTGGTTCGAAAAAAGTTTAAAAAAACTAAAATAGGTAGACAAAACACAGACCAGTTGTAACGTGCTGCTGCAAGGCGCGCTCCTGTGCACTTTACTATGAATAATTGTGCTGTGCATTTAACCATCTATTCTCTATATAAAGATATCTTATATATGAATGTAAATTATACGTATGATGGTAATGTAAATATAAGCCACGAGGAGCAATCATTCTAAAGAGGCCATGCTACAGTCACACCTTTGAAGCAATATACTTGAGCATCTCTCTGAGTATCCCATTATATTTTGAGATTTATTTTGACTGTGTTGTCGTAGTTTTTTCCTTTTACCTTAGGCAAACATTGTGCATTTGCATTACTTACAAAAATACAAAATTAGAAACCGCAATATTTTCTTAAAAAAACAATAAAAGTGAATAATGAGCTACCCGTAGGGATCATGTTTTCATCTACAGGAAGGTATGCCTCTGCCGAAATGCTGACTTCATGGTCATAAATGTCTGGTGCACCCTGAGAGGAAACAGAAGCAGCATTGATGTGAATGTACAGACATTCTGTACTATAGCCAGCACCTCAGCAAATAAGGGGACTCGACGGTAACATTTCTTATTATTGGGATGACAGCATACACACACACACACACACACACACACACAGAGTGGGGATAGTAAGTATTGAACACATCAACATTTTTTTCAGTAAATATATTTCTAATGGGGCTACTGACATGAAATGTTCACCAGATGTTGGCAACAACCCAAGTAATCCACACATACAAAGAAATCGAAACAAACAAGTCCATAAATTAAGTTATAAAATAAAGTCAAATGACACAGGGAATAAGTATTGAACACACTTACTGAAATTTCTTTAAAACACTGTTGATTATGACAGCTTCAAGACACCTCTTGTATGAGGAAACTAGTCCACAGCACTACTCAAGTGTGATATTTTGGCCCATTCTTCCAGACAAACTGTTTTCAAATCTTGCCATAGATTTGCATTTGGATTCAAGTCGGGTGATTGACTGGGCCATTCTAGCAGCTTTATTTTCTTTCTCTGAAACCAACTGAGAGTTTCCTTGGCAGTGTGTTTGGGATCATTGTCTTGCTGAAGCGTCCTGGTAGATGGCAGCAGATTCTTATCGAGAATGCCTCAGTACCATTCTCCATTCATCCTTCCTTCAATTATACGAAGTATTCCAGTACAGTCTGTTGAAAAACAGCCCCACACCCTGATGTTCACACCTCCAAACTTCACTGTTGGTGTGGTGTTTTTGGGGTGATGTGCAGTGCCATTTCTCATCTGACCAGATTATATTCTCCCACTGTTTCATAGGCTTGTCCATATGTTGTTCTGCAAATTTTAACCGGCCTTCAACATGCTTTTTCTTCAGCAATGGAGTCTTGCGTTGAGAGCGTGCATAGACACCATGGCAGTTCAGTGCATTACTTATTGTTTTCGTTGAAATAACAGTACCTGCTAATTCCAGGTCTTTCTCAAGCTCAGAGAGAGTGATCCTTGGCTCTTGGACAACTCTTCTAATTATTCTTTTGACACCTCTCACAAATCTTGAGAGCACCTGGTCATGGCTGGTTTATGGTGAAATGTTGTTCTTTCCACTTCCAAATAATGGCTCTAACGGTGCTCACTACAATGATCAGATGTTTAGATATACGTCTGTAACCAATGCCATCATTATGTTTTGCAACAATAAGGTTGCGAAGGTCTTGAGAGCTCTTTACATTTACCTTTAATGAGATGCTTCTGTGTGACGCATCTTGTGGGAGAAACCTTTTTATAGACCATCAGTTACCGCTGATATAAATTTGCACTGACAGGAGGCTGGATTGTTGTCTAAACACTGACAGATTTCAGCTGGTTTCTTGGCTTTCCATGTCTTTGTGCACCTCCTTTTCATAATGTGTTCAATACTTAATCCCTGTGTTATTTCACTTTATTAAATATAACTTCTTGTATGTGTGGATTACTTGGGTTGTTACCAGCATCTGGTGAACATTTCATGTCAGTAGCCCCATTAGAAATATATTTACTGAAAAAATGTGCTCAATACATATTTTCCCCACTGTATATAGCTGTTATGTAGAAATATGTACCTATAATAGTGTGCATAGCACATTTTAAACCTTTACTATTAAAGAAATTTATTTTTAAAGACATATAATGAGTGTGTATATAAGATAAAGGGCTTCATCCTGGCAACAAGGAAAGCTAGAATTTAGTGTTCTATTTAAGGAAGTACGATTTCTGAATTTCATTAATTAGTTTTAATTATGCCATAGCTATATCGACATAAGCATTTTGGAAACATTCATTACAGCAAATGTCTTACCTGTCCATCCAGGTTGAAATAGGTGTGATTGGTCAGGTTGATTGGTGTAGTTTTGTCAGTTTGGGCAAAATACTGTATACTTAGTGAGTTATCCACCAGAGTGTAGGTTACAGAAACCTTGAGGTTGCCAGGATAACCCTCATCACCATCAGGACTAATGTGACTCAGTCTCACTCCATTTGGCACAGGTTCACAGCTCCATACAGCCTGAAAATGACAGTCCATGTGTCAAGATTGAACAAAAATTAAGCACATTCGAGTTGTTTCTGAAATAAGAACAGCACGCAGTTTCAGACAACAGACAATGTGTTTATTTGTTTCATAGTTTAAATGTAACCTCATCATTTTACCTACCTTATCAAAGCCCCTGATGCCACCATGCAGAGAATTGGGTCCATTATTGATAGCCAGGTTATATACTTTTCCCTCGATTACAAACTGACCCTTAGCAATACGATTAGCAACTCGCCCTACTACAGCTCCAAAGTAGCGAGGATTCGTGAGGTAACCTACAAGTGTAGAAGATGGACAATTTTATCATAATTTATTTTTTTAGTATGTGATTAATTATACAGTAAATTATCCCTCTTTTAAAAAGTGTATTAAATGTATAGAACACAGTATCGTGCTACACTACACATAGGGAAGGAAGCAACCTAAACTTAATATATATTGAACAAGTGTCTATGTGTTGTAGAGACTTTATTTTGTACTTTGCCTTCAGCGTTTACAAAAACTTTGGTATTAGGAGGGGCATTCACAAGTGAATAGCCTATATCTCTCATCTTCTATTATGAATTCATTTTGGCTGAAAACAAAGGTTTACGGGTAAAACCACCCCAGTTCATAGGCTTAGTATCTCTTAGCCACCGGTTGGTTCTGCGCCTGCTTAAAATAAGACCAGGAATCAGAGGAACAATCCTGCGCATATGCAACACTGAATAGTAGAAAGTGGAAAGGTCCGAGATCAAGAATTCTGAAGCCTCGCTCACCTCACCGGCAATGTTTATTACTAATATCATCAAGACCAGTGCAGGGGCCATGCACTCGCGCACAGGAGAAAGCAAATGGTTTCAGAAAGACATCATGGCTGATTCGGAACAGCTGATATAGTAAATTTCAGCTACTAATACAGCATTGTAAACAAATAATATTTAGGAAAATTACACAACAATAAGGCCATTAGGAAAACAAATGTTTGTTAGCCACCCTTCTGGAAAAATCCAGTTGAAGATGATCAGCTTCCAAAACTCAGCCTGAGTTGATCAAATTATTTTCCAGCTTCCTGATAATTAAGACAAATGTTTTGATGCTGCATGAGTAGTGTAGCCTATAGAATGTTAACCATGTTAGCATACAAGCTGATTTTGATTGTAAAACTTGTAGTTGAACTTGGTAAAAAATTTTATCATGATTAATGTGAAACAAGATGATATGAGGCAAGAAGAACAATTGCAGCATTGCTTAAATGGGATCTGGGTGATGTGCTAGCAAACCCAACGATTGCTTCTACATAGTGCAAAGATAAGAGTACGGAGGAAACATCACGTCTGAATGAAAGCCTTTGGCTGAGCATTAGAGAAGAGTGGGAAAATTGTCACCAACTTAGCCTCAACATTAATGTGAAAAGCCTGGAGTAAACAATCTCTCAGCCTCTGTCTTCTCCAGTAGACCAGGAATTAATGGTGGCAACCATAA